>CM034146.1:370452251-370873922 GCA_019776745.2 Taxus chinensis
TCTTCCTTTCATGTGTCTCCCTTTACAAACCTCAGAATGGGCAGTGACTTTGATGGGCCTGGGACTACTTGAAGTGTAGGTGTTTTCTCCAACGTGAGCAAGACCTTCACTGCAATGATGATCAATTCAAAAACTTTACACCAATGGATGTGAGGATGAAGGATTTATGGATGGACAAAGTAGGCTTATGTAGACATTAGGACTAGACGGGAAATGATATGCTTGTGTAGAAATAATGCAAGATCTCTGACTAGATTTTTTTACTTCTCATGAAGAGGGGGGATCGAGGCTCTATTTATAGCCTAAAAGTTGGATTAATTCGGAGGTTTTGGTTAATGTATATTTGAAAAAGTAAGCATGATTAAGTGAGTGGGGGACATGAAGAATGGACGGTAATTAAACATGAATATTTAATTCACAAGTAGGGGGACATGGGGAATATTTGGAATGTGAGGAAGATTAATTGGGACTTGACAAGGTTTTAATAATTAAATAATGTCAATTAATTGCTCATGGGTTTTTTATGGGAAATAGAATGGGAAATTAATTGATTTAGGAGAGGTGTGAAATTAGGATGTCTACAATGGCCTAAACAAGCACCAGAAAAACCATAACGAAGCATATACGTATATCCAAGACCATATTTGTAGAAATGTGTATTAGATGCAAAAAAGATGGGGTTTCTATGGATTGCTCAATAGAATTACAAAATGCGAAGGGGGATGGATCTACTAGAACTTCTTAGACAACTCCTTAATAAAGGAATTTAACTCGTGTATAAAGAATGGAAGGAACCGCATGCATGGCCTGAATCCAAGGCCAACCAAGAAGAATATTATAATTAAAATTATTGGGTGTCACATGACATGGAATAGGTAGAGTACATGGCCCAATAGTAATGGGTAATGTGATAGTACCTAAGAAACGCTTGGGAATATTATCAAATCCATAGATAGAAACAAATGAGGGAGCCAAAGAGGCTTCAGAGAAGCCAATTTGGTGGAGAAATGTTATGTTACAAATAGTAAGCCTCGATCTATTGTAAAATAAGGCATGTTTAAGCCCAACATTATTAATGCAAACATGAATATAAAGGGGGGATCATGATCTAACATGGCTTGATAAGGCAACTCATCTGTTGTGAAAGTAATATGTTCTTCATTGAGAGATAAAGTTAAAGTAAACTTGTAGACACCTATAATTACGCCCCAAGCAATTTAAATACTTAAATTGCGCTAATTATCCCCTTTCTCACAAATCAACGACATATCATCAAAAGCACTCATTTTCCCTCATATCATCATTAATTAATTACACTAAGCTAATTAATTAAGTTTCCTATCCAACAAATACCCTAATTAACGACCTTCCATTAATAAATCGCCCCTTCTACCTAGACTAATTAATTATTATTAATTAATTAGCTTTCCCTTCCATTTAACCAATAAATCAATATTTAATTGATTTAATCCCCTTTTAATAGCCTAAATCGTACTAATATTCCTCTAATTATCTTCTATAAGCTTACATCTACCTATTAGTTAATCACCTTTGATTAATGAAAACACCCCCCAACTCCCATGACTTGCTAAATATGTATTAAAGTCTTCTAAAGTAAGGTTACCTTTAATAAAGAAACCTTATCCATTCCTAATCATGTTTTACATTTATCCCACATTCATGAGAATGTGTTGAACCCTTTATCCTTTGGGCTATATAAAGAGCCCTCCACCTACCTTTTTACTTACACCTAAACTCCTTAGAGAGCAAATGCAAAGCATATAACAAAGAGACTAAGAGCTTGCACCTTGCCCTTTTGAGAGTTCATCATCTTGAAGAGTTAAGCCTCTTTCTTAAAGTGCTTGGGTCATATGGGGGGTGTCAAAAGGGTCTTGTAGCCCAACTTTGATTAGCCCCCATTCCTAGGTTCTTGGAACATTAAGGACAACTATTTTGATAGTCATGGAGCTTACATAGGTCCATTCATTTATTTGTTGTTAGAGAATAGAGGAGTTTAGATATTTAGCATTGTTAGTTTCAAAGTTTGTATTTATGAATGCTAGCATCTAACCCTTGTTTAATTATTATCATGATGGTGTTTATGCTTTGTTTTAGCTAAATTGTAGAACTATTTTAGGTGGTAGTTCTCGCTTCATTTGATTTAGAATTAAGAAAAAGTATACATGCACACATTTGGCATGCCCGGGTGAGACCTACTCCATTTTCCTTTACACTTAATTTCAGGTTTTTGTAATTAAGTTTCATTTTTGGTTACTAACCCTGTTTTACACATGTTGATCTAACTTGTTTTTTTTAACTTGTTTTTTTGAATTTACATGTGTTGGGTATTCCTTGTAGATATGAAGGAGGTGAAGTGCTGTCAAAATTGGAATTGATGGGAAAATTTCAATATTTCATCATGTTTTCATTTTTAGAGCTTACTTTTTCAACATTTTACATGCTAGTTTTGTCAATTTCTTGAAAATTTTCAATTCTTGAGCATGTCAGTTAGTGTTTGATAGTGCTGAGTCTTCTATTTACATATTAATGTGGTGTGTTTCTGTCAAAATTTAATCTTGGTGAGAAAATTTCAAGATTTCATCATGTTTTCATTTTTAGAGCTTACTTTTTTCATCATTCTACATGCTAGTTTTGTCAATTTCTTAAAAATCTTAAATTCTTGAGCATGTGTGTTAATGTTTGATAGTGTTGAGTATTCTATTCATATATTAATGTGATGGGTTGTTGTCAAAATTGAATCTTGGTTGGAAAAAGTTACCCATTTTACAGATTAAGGGACGTTTTTTTTTTGACATTTTTTTTAATGCATGTCAAGTGCATACCCGTGAGCATAAGAGCATATGCGTAACCCATCTTCTGAAGTCCATAAATTTTTCTCCCGAACTCGAAATGACTCCATTTTTTTGCGTTGGAAAGGTACTGAAGTTAACTATGCAATGAAAACATAAATTCAGGATTTATACTTACAGAACTTTCAGGTTTTTCTGTTAGTTTAAAACTGGTCATTTTCTAACATGTCTAATGTTTTGATAAATGTTGTATTTCCATGCTTACTTGATTTTGACCAAAGCGTGTGTATGTTCTTCTCTTACACCTTTTGGTGATCTTGAGAATCAAAAACAACTTTGATCTATATCTTTTTAACATTGGGATTAAACTTGGAAATTTGATTATTCATTTTGCTTAAGGGAATGAACATTTTACAAAGCATTTTTCAATGGTCCTTTGATTTGAAGTTTTCCATTTCTATATAGTTGGGATAAAGTTTGTGTATGCTCTTATCTTGCACCTTAGGGTGATCTTGAGAATCAAAAACAACTTTAGTCTCCATTTTATAACATTTGGTAAATTACAAACTTCATCTTTCACTTTTGGTTTAAGGGAATGAACTTTTTACAAAGCATTTTTCAATGGTCATTTGATTTGAAGTTTTTCATTTCTCTATAGTTGGGATAAAGTTTGTGTATGCTCTTCTCTTGCACCTTAGGGTGATCTTGAGAATCAAAAATAACTTTAGTCTTCATTTTATAACATTTGGTAAATTGAAAACTTCATCTTTCACTTTTGGTTTAGGGGAATGAACATTTATCAAGAATTTTGTATGGTTCATTGATTGAAAAGATTTTCTTTACTTTTTAGTTGGATTATTTGTTGTGTATGCTCTTCTCTTGCATCCTTGGATGATCTTGAGAATCAAAAGTAACTCTTAATCCTCTTTTAAATAATGTGATTTTCTTGGAGAACTACTAACGCTTGAGTGCAGGACCCAAAAATGCTTGTCAAAGAAAAGAGGATTCAAAACAAAATCAAAAACTACTAATACAGTTATTATACAGGTTGCCAAAAGGTGTTCAAGCAAACCACACCTAATTAAACAAGATAAAAAGAACAACATATTCAAAACACTGTATTACAGGTTTCGGAAAAGGGTGCATCCCTCTCTGCTCAACTGGAACATAACCCCTTTGGCATAACGCCTTAAGCTACAACAATGGGGGTGGTTCCAGGAACCCCAAAAGTAGTCCATGCAAGAGGGAACCTTGTGGAAGAAACGGGAAGTGTTTCGCACTACCTACTTGACTAGTGATTCCTTTGTGAGATAGCATTACAGGTTATCCGTTGTGGCGACCCCAATGATAGTACACGTAGACACACTAGTTGCCTACTGTTCTTGAAGGGGGTAAAGTAAAGCCGAGATACTCCCAAACTAGTCAATGTGACTTTTTGGGTAAATCGTGCTCGCTCGTGGCAGCTTTGTAACACCTAGGGTGAGAGAACCACCTAGGAGAATATGCTTTGGCCAAGAGCTCACTTTGACCATTTTAAAACAGTGTTGAGTTGTGAACCTTCTTTTTGAGAAACATGTGACGTATTACTTTCGCCTAGTTTTTACTTGCCGTAGGGCAAGGTGAAACTCTGCCGAAGTGAGGCTAGCATTTTTTGTCATTTTTTCTTGATTTATTTCCTTCATATTCTTTTGACACTTTGTTGATCAAAAGAGGTGTGATTACCTTTGTGTTACCATTCGACTGTTTCTCTCACTTTTATGTCCGTTTACGCCCATCCATGTTTGCGGCTGGGTTAGTTAAACGTCTAAAATGGAGTGGAGGCGTTTTCACGTCATTTGGTAGCCATTGTGATCTTGATACCCACATCAAGTTCATCATTGTAGTTAGGAGTGGTTCATCACTGCGGACTTCCATAGAGGAGTTAGCTTGTTTGTCTCGTATAATTACAATTTTGATATTTATGTCTTGTTTCTTGTAAACTCGACATAAATACCTATATTGTACGATTACGCTGCACACATTCTTAACTATTCCTAGCTATACTTTGAGGTTTTTTTGTTCGATTTTATTATTACCTTGATTTCAAAAGGTGCTAGGCACTACTATTTGTGCATGTTATATCAATAACACATCGATATCAATACTTCACTTTCTTACAAAGCGGGTTAACATATCTTGGTGATATTGTTGTGTCATTCACAAATTGTAATTGGCACTTTTTGAGATATAGGTCTTAATCAGACTTGAGCTTGCTCATCGTATATCTTGATTGGGAGATTGCATTTAACTTCGTGTATTTACTTGTGTCTTGTTCATTCCTTTGAACTTGGCATAAGTGGAGACATCTTGTTAATCATCTGGCATCACAAATTACTTTGAAACGTAGTCTAGGAGGTACTTCATTTGATTAAGTTTTGGTACCAAACGATTCTTTCATTGGTGACTTTATCACTCTATCGCATTGGTATTCTCACACTGTTAATTTACTCTTAACACGTACATCTTTTGTTTTACTTAGGGGTAGTCATTGAATTTTGAACAAATCTACAACTTACCTTAGTGAAATTTATCCCGAAAACATGGCTCCCAAGATGTGTCTAGGGTTAAAGAAACAAACATATGAGGAACAATAGGCGCAAGCTTGGGAAACCTCTAACAGACAAGGGTCAAACCCATTTATCGGACATGATCTAGGACCACTATTTTCTGCAGAAAAGGAAACAGAAGAAATGGTCGATCATAGTGGAAATGAATTAGAATCACTACACACAGACCTTGATTTTGACCCCACTCTACTAGATGAGTTTCTCCTTAAAAACAAAGATAGAGTTTTGGCACGGGTCATGGAATTAGGGGGCCAAATTTCCCACCGAGAATGAACCAATATTACCTACAAATGAAACTATTAAGGAAGAACACCCCCTTATCAATATGGAAGATATTTTAATAGGTGGGCATGCTTCCACTTCTTATGCAGAAAATGATAAAGTGGTAGGGCATAGAATACCCCTCATCAAAGTGCCACGAAGAAACAAGATAGAACATGATACAAGGGAAGAACCTCCATAATACAAAGAGGAAGAACCTTTAGAAGAAAAAGACACAAACCAAGTCACAATCCAACAACAACTCAGTAACCTAAGCCAACAACTAGCTTTGATTACTTTCCAGGTACAGAAAGACACAAACAATAACATTCAAAAGTCAAGGCCTAAGTTTATGATCCACGAACTCCATCGAGAAAACCAAGGAGAAGAAGACACGGGGTATCATCGTGTACACGTCCCCACTTCTCCCACTAGAGAAAAATTGCTCACACAACAAGTGCAATATATGAAAGCAATGCTTGCGAGCATACAAGAAAGCAATATAGGGAGTATTAGGAAATACCAATATAAAGAACTATGCCCCTATCCTTTTGACAAGACAATGACCCTTCAACCCTTTCCAAAGAAATTTGATATGCCAAAGTTTGACAAATACAAAGGAAAGGGAGACCCAAGGGATCATGTTAAAGATTTCTACATGGCATGTCAAGAGGTGTCTTATAGTGATAATTACCTCATCAGACTTTTTCCTAAGAATCTCGGAGGTCAAGCATTGGAATGGTTTACGTGCTTACCACAAGGATCAATTTTCACCTGGCCAGAATTGGTAGAAAGATTCATACGTCATTTCTTGTATAACATAAAGAGTGACGTCACCATGGCAGACTTGTGCAACACAAAACAACGCCCAAATGAGACCTTCACCAGCTTCCTCCAATGATGGAGAGGGATAGCTAGTTGCTTCCCTTGCGCTTTCCCTGATAAGCAGCTGGTCAGTATTTTCGTCCCTAATCTCAACCCAGATATAGCTTTCCACCTCCAAATGCATTGTGTCTGCACCTTTGAGGAGGTTATAAAGAAAGGGATTCAAATAGAAAAGGCTCTCATTGTCAAAGGCACTCTCAAAACCCAATCTAAAGACAACCAAAGTGTCAAACCCACTGAAAAATCCAAAGATCTTTAACAAAAACAAAAACGTGGTGGGAGACGGAATCACTGATTCCAAATGTGTTCAAACGGTCCAAACCAATCAACCTTTTAAACTAACTAAGGGCCCAATTCAACCACCACCAAAGCGACAAACATTCACCTCCCTCAATGAATCGTTGTCTGTCATACTAAAACAGTTGGATGCGGCCCACATGATGACCTATCCTACAACGCAACCATTTGATGACAATGCTTCTAAACCTTCATGGTATAAGGAGCATGAATACTGCGAAATGCATCACGTTAAAGGTCATAAGACAGACAAATGTCTGTGGCTTCGCCACTATATTCAGGACCTCCTTGATAATGGGGAGATAGAGGTGGATAACCCTGGCAAAACGCAAACACCTAACGAGAAAATGGGGATTTATAAGGAACCATTCCCTAAGCATGATAAGTCAGAAAAGACAAAGCCAAATCGGGGAGACTCGTCCCAAACCTATAAAGTTGTGAATTACTTGTATACCAAAAGAGATAACAATCATTACGATTCACTTATTGGATGTATTCACTCCCCCTGTTGACCGTTTCAATACCATCCAGATCAAGGAAAAGGACTACATTGTGGTAACAAGGCCTACCCGCCTTGTGATTCCGAAACCCTCTCTGTTGACCCCGTAAACTAGTAAATATAACCTTTTAGAACAAATTGAGAGGACACCTGCTAAGATCTCGATCTTAGATCTTCTCAAGATTTCCAATGTACATAAGGACATCCTGTATCAAACTCTTCAGGGGTCGGGAGTGCCTTTAGAAGTCGATCTTGCACACCTTCAAGCTGCGGTGGTAACCATTACCCCAAGTGAGCATCTTACTTTCAACCATAGGGAGATCCCTGCCACGAATCCTACACATAATCTTCCCTTGTACATCGAAGTAGTTGTCACCTGCAGGAAAATCAAATGGGTGCTTGTGGACAACGGATTGGGCTGGAACATCTGCAAGCTTAAGCTAGTCAAATAATTGGGACATATGGAGAGAAAGATCTTGAGTCCCATATTATTACTATCACCGCATATGACAACATGGAAAGAGAGTCAGCAGGCACCATTGCATTGCCCATGGAGGTGGGCCCCACTTGTCATCAGACAAAGTTTCACGTCCTAGACTTGGAACTTCCATATAATATGCTTCTAGGCCGACCATGGATTCATGTCATGCAGGCCATGCCATCAACATTTCATCAATGCATCAAGTTGAAGCATGAGGGACATACAATAACAATACCAGGAGATTCAGAGCCCTTTGCTCATTGTAGAGCTCTCAATAGCTTTGTACGAAAGGGAACATACGCATGTCCCTCCACAGATATAACTGTCCCTCTTCATTCTGAGGCCATGGAATCTCGAGTAGATTCAAATTCTCTTAGTTCTTACGCTCATGGGGTGTCCACTTCCACATCTCCATTTGATTCATGGGAGATGAAAATTCTAGAATATGGCTGTGGGGAGTATAATGTACAACAAGCACTCTTGGTTTTTGACATCTCCTTGTCACCCAATACTAGAGGTCGACCCAACTACCACTTCAGGAGACCTAGAGAGGAACACACTATTGGGTTGTTCCTACCTGGAGGCTTGTTAGCTGAGGAAAAAATTACTTGACCCACCTACTACTTGGGTCCCTGAGGACACTCAGCCATCTTGTTATCAAACCCCAGAATATGAAAAATATAGCAGAATGATGTACTCCATGGGCTACAAAGGCCTAGGATGTGGTAAGAATGAATAAGGACAAAGGGAACCAGTCCCTCTCCCCCATTTCAAAACTGAAAGAGTATGGCATCGGGATTTTACCCTTATGGGGCACACCCTAATGATCAAGATGTGACTTGTTCAGAGCTTGAGGATGGCTCCGATAATCTAGACAGCAATACGGATTCCTGTTGTAGCCAATATGAGGATCTGAGCCTCCACAAACCTTTTCATGGATAACGTTGTCTTGACCATAACCCCCACCGAACCGACCCTTGACCTTGTGTACCCTTCCCTTGTTGAATGGGACCAACAATGTCACGTGCCACTAGATTTATTCGAGAATGACGAGGGCTATTGCAGATTTCATGGGCATAAGGGATACAATTCCCATTGGAGATCACAAGAAGGGTTTCTTTATCAACTTAAACACCTGCGCCTACTTCGGTGAGGAGGTTGAACTTCGTGGTCAGCAAAATTTAAAGAAAAGTGAGGGCAAGAGTTCTAAAGAAAATCCTCTGCAAAAATTGAAGTCCAAGTCACACAGTGAAAACCTCTTTGAGGCACTGGATGACAAAAAAATAAGAAAATGAAAGGACAAATTGACCACGCCAAGGATGAAAATCTCGTAGAGACATCCTTGGATGAAGATCTCAACCTACCTCCTGATCCTACGCGTCTGGAGGATTTATCAAAATTGTTAGTTAAAGAAACTATTGATGTCAATATTGGTACCAAAGAAGATCCCAAGATAGTAAAATTGGGAGCATCACTCTCGGCCAGAGATCAAAAGACATTCACTATGCTACTGCGAGAGTTTATTGATGTGTTCACATGGTCTTACAAAGACATGCCCGGCTTAGATCCAACTTTGGTCATGCACAACCTAGTTGTGCATGTAGATGCTAAGCCTATCAAATAGAAGCTCTGCAAGATGCACCCAAGAGTGGCCTTGTTAGTTAAAGAAGAGTTGAAAAGGTTGCTTGCAGCAGGATTCATCAGGCCAATTGATTATTCTGAATGGATATCGAACATTGTTCCTATCCAGAATAAATCTATCGATATTCATATCTGCACAGACTTTAGGGACATCAATAAAGCTTTACCTAAAGATGACTTTCCATTGCCCAACATTGACATGATTGTTGACTCAACCGTAGGGTATGAAATGCTATCACTCATGGATGGCTTTTTGGGTTATAATCAAATTAATATCGCTGAGGAAGACCAACACAAAACAACTTTCATAACTCCTTGGGGCACCTTCTGTTATAAGGTGATGCCATTTGGCCTTAAGAATGTGGGAGTAAATTATCAGAGGGCCATGACAGTAATATTTCATGATATGATTCATGACATCATGGAAGAATACGTAGACGACATCCTAGGAAAGTCTAAAACAAGAGAGGATCATCCTATCATTTTGCAGCGTATCTTTGAACACCTGCGTGAATACAAAGTCAAGCTAAATCCAAAGCGTGTCTTCGGTGTGCTATCAGGGAAACTATTAGGCTTCATCGTGTCAAGATGAGGTATTGAGATAGACCCTGCTAAAGTGTCTACCATCATAGAAATGCCTCCACCTGAGAATATCAAGCAACTGCATAGCTTACAGGGGAAAATTCAAGCCATTCGCCACTTTATCTCCCATCTTGCAAATAAATGTCACTCATTCATTCATTTTCTTAAGAAGGATGTCACTTTCATCTTGGCACCTGAGCAACAACAAGCCTTTGCTTTGCTTAAACAATACCTGGCTACTCCACCTATCCTCATGCCTCCTACTTCAGGAGAACCACTTTTGATCTATATTTACGCTACACAATACACTATTGGTGCACTGCTCACCCAATACGACCTTAGCCATAAAGAGAAAGCGGTGTACTATCTGAGTCGCACCCTCATCACCTATGAACTTAATTATCCTCAAATTGAAAAGGCTTGCTTGGCCGTTGTTTTTACATTTCAGAAACTTTGCCATTACCTACTAAATACTAAGACCAAGCTCATATCCAAGGTTGACCCACTCAAGTATTTGTTGTCCAAACCCACCCTCACAGGTAGAATGGCTAATTGGATCATTCTACTCAGTGAGTTTGATATAGAATTTGTCCATCAAAAATTAGTTAAAGGACAAGTACTTGCCGACTAGCTAGCAAAAGTACCTTTACAAAGCACAAAACCTTTGAGTCTGGATCTGCCAGATGCATCTTTGCTCTACATTGAAGAATCTATCATATGGCAGATACATTTTGATGGATATTTTACGTTTCATGGTTCAGGTGCAGGTGTGGTCCTTATTACTCCTTCGAGTGATCCTATACCGCAGGCTTTCCGCCTAGCCTTCCCTTGAACAAACAACATTACAGAATATGAAGCACTCATTGCAGTGATGAAGCTAGCCATCAAGTGGAATATTCAACATGTTAAGGTTGTAGGTGATTCGCAGCTAATCATCAAACAGGTTAATGATGAGTATAAAGTTAAGGATGACAAGCTCATACCTTACAAAAAGTTAGTGGAAACTGTAAAGGAGTATTTTGTGCACATCACCTTTGAGCAGATCCCAAGAGCGCAGAATAGATCAGCAGATGCCATGGAAATGGTGGGATCCATGCTTCATATTCCACCAAGGAACAATGATATGCCATTCTTCGTAGAAAATCTATGCCATCCCACGTATGACATGCCAGAATCTTGCCTGGATTGTGAGGTTGTTAGTCCCCATTCCCCATGGTACGAACCCATCTTCACCTATCTTAAGGACAGTACTTTCCCTCCCAATATCTCTCGTTCTGAAAAGCAAAGCCTGATTCACCAAATAGCCCGTTACACCCTTTTAGAAGGTACACTTTATCATCGTGGCTACGATGGGAATCTATTATGTTGTCTGGATGTGACAGAGTCAATCCAAGCAATTAAAGAAGTACATGAAGGAGTATGCGGAGCACATACAAATGGAATGGTCTTGGCTAAGAAACTATTAAGAGTAGGTTACTATTGGCCCACCATGGAAACTGATTGTTGTAATTATGTTAGAAAATGTGCACTTTGCCAAAAGTATGGAAATTTCATCCATGCTCCATCGCAACCATTGCAACCAATCACTACCCCGTGGCCATTCTCCAAGTGGGGACTTGATCTAATAGGGAAGCTTACTCCTACCTCATCTGATGGTCATACACATATCATCACAGCTATAGAATACTTTACAAAATAGGTGGAGGCTGTCCCTTTAACCTTTGTCATAGGAGCACAGATTTCTAAATTCATCATGAATCACATTATTTGCCGATATGGTATCCCTACAGCCATTGTCATAGATAAGGGGAAGTCATTTAAGAACAAAACTGTGAAAGGTCTTTGCCAACGGTTCCAAATCAGATTGAAATGGTCCACACCATATTACCCTCAGGGTAATGGACAAGCTGAGGCAACAAACAAGACTTTGGTAAGGATAATGGAGAAGATGGTTAGCAAAACTGGTCGAAACTGGCACCTACAAATCCACCCAGCCCTCTGGTCCTACTGAACATCAATTCGCACTCCTACGGGTGCAACGCCATATTCCCTAGTGTTTAGGACAGAATCTATCATCCCTTTAGAGATCGAACTCCCATCCCTATGAATTTCTCTTTGGTACTATTTAGATAAGGATGAAGATTATCAAGTGGCAAGATTGGGTGAGTTAGAGCTTCTGGATGAGAGGTGCATTTGCGCTCTTCATCACCTGAAGGTATATCAACACAGAATCTCCCGCAACTACAACAAGAGAATCATCCCTCGCCAGTTTGAGGTGGGTGATTTAGTTATGAAGGAGAACCAGTTCAACACCAGAGCAGAGCGAGAAAAGAAAGGGAAGTTTGAACCACATTGGTTAGTGACCCTATGTCATAGTTGCCAAGTATGGCACCGGGGCATACAATTGGCTCACCCCAATGGTGATGAGCTCTGAGAGCCAATGAATGCCATGCATCTTAAGAAGTTCTATGCTTGAACATGGCACAAAAATTAAAAAAATACAAAAACATCCAAAAAAAAATAGAAAAAGAAAAAGAGAAAACAGGTCGTCCACTAGTGAAAACCACGCAATTGTGGCACTTTGGACAAGTCCTTAGGTAAAAACTAGTTTCCAGTGCCTCAAGAGGATTCGTTGTTCACAAGCATTCTGTATTATAAGGGTAGTTTTCTTTGTCCTGGACCTGGTTCTACCCTCGAGTTTCCTTGTGCACACCATCTAGTCCAACCTTGATCTGGCTTTGCCTTCTTCTATTCATCTGTAAGGGACGTGGTATTTCGTTATTTCCCATCTTACGCTAGGGGCAACTTAATGACTTCACCTTCTTATTCATAAGTGTGTGGCTTCTACCCTTGTATATTCCCCACCTAACGCTGGGGGCATCCATGCTTTCTTGGTTACCTGCACATAGCTTTGGAAAACTGTTAAAAACATAAAAACAATAGAAAATTGTTTCAAAAACACAAAAACAATAGAACATTGTTTTGAGAAAACATAAAAACAATAGAAAATTGTTTCACAAAATACAAAAACAATAGAAAATCGTTTCAGACAATGCAAAAACAATAGAAAACTGTTTCGAAAAAACACAAAAACAATAGAACATTGTTTTGAGAAAACACAAAAACAATAGAAAATTGTTTCACAAAACACAAAAACAATAGAAAATTGTTTCAGACAACACAAAACAATAGAAAATTGGTTTCGAGAAAAACACAACAACAATAGAACATTTTTTCGAGAAAACAACAAAAACAATATATATATATATATATCAAAAAAATCCAAAAAAAAGAAAAAAAATTTCAAAAAATTCCTAAAAAGTAAAACACCCTACAAAATGGTAACTTGCTTCTTATAGCTGAAACTTGTGTCTTGCTTATGGTATTTTCTCCATATTCTGTTGGTTTGTCTCACATCTTCCCCGATTAATATGACTCACGGATCACCAGATTCACAACCATTCGCAACAGCTAGCTGCTTGCTTCGTCTGTACTCTGGGGCACTTTTGGTTACCTGGTGTTGTTTCATTGTGCACAAACACTTTTCATGGACCCCGTGTCCATTTTCATTTCCCCTTGTATGTATCCTTGTTTAGGACATCATTTTTAACCCTTGTCGTCAATCACAAACTTATGGATCTCTTCAACACTGATAACAAAACATTCCTACAACTGTCTTGACCATTGTTGGGTTGGATATGTGCGTTCGTACTTGTTTTCCCTGTTATATGATCTTGTTTCCTTCTCATATTGCATTGCATTATTATATGTTGCGTGGATTTGGTAATTTTAGCAATAGACAATTGTTCGTAGTATGGCTTTTCATGTCATTCTACCTTTGTCATATGCTTATATTTTTCATAAGGACCGATGATGTAGTTCCTATGGCAATATGATGACATCAAATTTGTTCCAAACAAATAAGTGGCTAGAGGTTAAGCTCTTCTCTCCTCTCATCCATATTTCTTCTACACCACTTCCCTTTCACCCCTAATTCTCCCTCTCCTCGGGGCATCCTGTCTCGTTCCCATTCTTCTGCCTACTTCTCATCTTTTTCGATACATCGATGGCTTCCTTCAGTCACCCCCATCGACACTCGAGGGGCATCTCTCCCTCCTACTATTTTTATTCTATCCCTTCAAAATCTCTTCTGTCTACTATCTTTGAAGTGGCATCACTTACGCCACCCCAAAGAGGGGCAAATTGAACACCTATAATTATGCCCAAGCAATTTAAATACTTAAATTGCGCTAATTATCCCCTTTCTCACAAATCAATAACATTCGTCAAAAGCACTCATTTTTCCTCATATCATCATTAATTAATTACACTAAGCTAATTAATTAAGTTTCATAGCCACCACAAATACCCTAATAAACGACCTCTGTTAATAAAATCACCCCTCTACCTAGACGAATTACTTATTATTAATTATTAGCCCTTTCCTTCCATTTAACCAATAATATATTTAAATTGATTTTAATCATCCCCCTTTTACTAGCCTAAATCGTACTAATATGCCTCTAATTAATCTTTCTTAAAAGCTTACATCTACCTATGAGTTTATCACATTGATTAATGAAACAACCCCCACCCCCCAACTCCATGACTTTGCTAATATGTATAAGTCTTCTAAAGAAGGTTACCTTTAATAAAGAAACCTTATCCAGTCCTAAATCATGTTTTACATTATCCCACATTCCATGAAATGTGTTTAACCCTTTATCCTTTGGGCTATTAAAGAGCCCTCCACCTAACTTTTTTACTTACACCTAACCTCCTTAAGAGAAAAATACAAAGCCTATAACAAGAGACTAAGATCTTGCAACCTTGCCCTTTTGAGTATTCATCATCTTTGAAGGTTAGCCTCCTTCTTAAGTGCTTGGGTCATATGGGGGTGTCAAAAGGGTCTTGATAGCCCAACTTTGATTAGCCCCCCCTAGTTCCTTGAAATTAAGTACAACTAATTTGATAGTCATGGAGCTTACATAGGTCCTTCATTTATTTGTTGTTAGACAATAGAGGAGTTTAGATATTTAGGCATTGTTAGTTTCAAAGTTTGTATTTATGAATGCTAGCATCTAACCCTTGTTCTAATTATATCATCGAATTGTGTTTTATATGCGTTTTGTTAGCTAAATTGTAGAACTATTTTAGTGGTAGTTCTTGCTTTCTTTGATTTAGCATTCAGCAAGTTATACATGCACACAAACTTATGATACCACATATATGGGTGAAGTATGAGGATAATGTAAGTATTAATCCAATAAGATTTAATTTTATTGTACATGATCCGTATTATCCTAAAAAAAGAGGCATCATGGATGGAGAGATCCATGATGAGAGATCCTAGGATGTGAAGTTAGGATTGTTGAGGATCCAGAGTGTTTGAATGATCGGGTTCACCAAAAGAATTTAACAAAACTATTTTATGCTAACAAAACCCTAATTTCGAGTAACGATAGAAATAATGACGTAAATTTATTTATATACTATTGACACCAACAATAATCAAATAAGATGAAACCCTAATTAAATAGAGAGATACAGGACTAGCTAATTTTTGTTTGATCCGAATTCCCGCGTGAAGGTTCCAGACTGTGACAACTACTAATAGGAGATAACCGCGTCACAATCGCTCAAGATAAATTCTAGATCTTTTGGACAAAGCTAGACTAGTGTGCCCCTATGCGATAATAATCCCTCTACTCCAACACCTGTGAACTCGTAGATGGTCAGAATCTTATTTTTCTAGTGTCACACCAAGTGTCATTGATAGTCATTGTTGTCCTCCTGTATGTCACACAAAATCATCTACAATACCAACCGGCAACCTTGATCACAAGATATACCTATAACTACAAAGAAATGTTCCCTGTAACCACCCACAAAACCGTAATCAATCCAACAAAAAAGATGCAATATGGGGAGTCAAGTGAGCCTCGGAGGTCCCGCCACAGAGTAAAACTTACACCAAGTTTTGCACACAACTCAATACACTCCTGTAGTTCCGTGTGAGTGTGGTGTTAGGATTGTGCCCTAGGATACCCTAGTGTAAGTTGCACTTGATAGAAGGGGCTACTCTAGAGTGGAGTATGTGAAAAAGTTTGGACGGTAATGAACTTCCCCCTTCCTATGCATGTAATGTAAAACAACCCCTTGTCCCTTGTATTGATGTTAGATGGATGCCTTTGAGTGCTTTATGCCTTTAAAGGTGCAAGCTAAGGTGATCGTAATCATGTTTAGAGCTTTGTCATTTATTTTGAACACATATCTATATCTTTTATGATCCCTTTTGATTTCATACCTTGATAACTGAACGGTTGACCATAACAAATAAATGCCTAAAGATAAAATGAGGCTCAACAAGAGTGAGTATGTGGAAAGAGGTCAGAGGACCCAGGGACAAGGGCACGTAGTTAATGGTGTTTCGAATCATATGGTAACAATAAGCTCTGACTGGGTTGTAGGTGTGTAAGACAAATAAAATAAGAAACACAAATAAGAGGCCAAAGATAACTATCAATTACTAGTTTTTTCGCTTAGGAATCGTATGAATGTTAGTATGTGTTTAGGACCTATAAATGTACCCAAGTGCGTGATTTTTTACCTATGACAAAACAAGAAAGGCCCTTGGACAGTAAAAAGTAAACAATCATATCATAATCAAATAATACATTTGAGTGAATCTACGTCGTAAGAAAGTAATGACTGAATTTACATAAACAAGTAATAACAACAACAAATCATGCAACTGTAGCAAATAACAATAATAATAATGATATCAAGATAGGTTAGCAGTACACACAACACATGTTAGTCTTGTTGATCCAATAGATAACAATGAACAGTATGTATGTAATGGGTCAAGTGTGATGAGGAAGGTGTAAATTAACCGTATAATAAACAAAAACACCTGTTATCCTACGTGATTGCCCCAGAGGTAACGTAAGGAACCAAGTTGGCTTTAAACATCGTGTAATAATTTATGTCTCCTACATCAAGCTCAAGATACCTCATGAACAGATGTGTGTAAAAATAGATATGTTATGTGTCAAAGCTATATGAAAAACATCGTGTATAGAGTAACATGCTGGCCAAATAAACTAAAGCAGGCCCTAATTTTTATTTTTTCTCATATTTGAATGTTTTTGCATTATGCAATTATTTGAATGTTTTTGAAGCATTTTAAAAATAACTAAGTATAAGAAAGGGGAAATCACAAGAGTTGTTTGATAAGGCCTCATGAAGCGACATGTCATATGTTGCATGCAGAGGGGATAAGAGGCCCTCAAGTAGTAAAAGATGAAAAATTAATATCATAATTGCATAAAGAAAATTTGAAATCTTACTCTTTATTCTTGCTACATTCATAGGAAGTATTACCCCATTAAATGGGAATATGTTGTTCCCTATATTTAGGAAATAAAATCTCCATAAATACTCCACACATAATTCCTAAAACAACTCCATGCTATTTTACGTGAGATTTTGTTTTGCTCACAAACTAAATCTTGTTAATTATTTGGTTTACTCGAACCACTCTAACAATATTTCGCACCCACCATAATTCATTGACAATAGTTATTAATATTAAACACATATTAATTATCCTAGATAATATAAATCAACTTACATATATTCTTGTTCACACTACACCATAGAAATTCCCTAACATTCTCCCCTTAGTGTGAACATGGGGTAGGCTCCTTGAAACATCAACTTATCGGAGTCTCCCATTGCTACTGGCTCTTGCGTGCTAAGATCATCATTTCGTATGAACTCTTATCGACTTGATCGCCTTCCTCAACGAAGTACCTTCCCAGAAGTATGGCAGTCAGAGTACCGTACGATAGTCAGAGGACCATACGTAATGATTGTTCCCTGTAATCTGAGGTCCACAGTTTTGCTTCTTCACACCAAATAGCCCTTAGGAACTGTTGTTATTCTATGTGAACAATTAAAATCAACATGAACTAGTTTCACCCCTTGTGTATAACACACCACATACTGAATAAAATATCACCACATCTGTTCTGCGACCCTAACAGAGAAAAAACATCATTGGTGAATGACGAGAGGACGCTGATTTTCCCTCCTTCCCCATTGCCTCCTTCCTCCAACAAGAAAAAGAGTCTACCATAGGAAATCCTCATCACTAGACATGAAAGTTCTTCAATCAGTTGAGTAGACTTCCCAATCAATTTTCTACTTCAGCTAGAAGGGTTTTTTGGATCTATCTTGTCATCAAGAAGATCCTGAGCTCCTTTTACAATTCAGTATTACATGCCCAATCTCATTACAATAAAAGTATTTTATTTTTCCATGTGATGAACCTCTTTGTTTTAATTGTTTTCCTTCTTCATAGGAGCTAGGTTTGTTCCTCATATAGTATTCTTCATGTTCTTCATGACTGATTTGTTTTAACAATGTAGAAATCCACTCCTTCTGACCTAATAGTAATTTTTACTCAAGTAAATAATATTTGGAGTAACTCTTAGGCATGACATTAAGAAGAATAGCTTTAACATCAGCATCTTTTAAATGGTTCTTTAAGTCCACTATTTGATTGAGCAAAGAACGAACTTACTTATATGATCTGCTATTTTTGAGTTCTCTTACATTTTCAACCCAACAAGCATTGCGTCAGGTATTCTTTGCCATTCCACTTCAGAACCAACAATTTGTTAAAGACCTCCCAAATTCTTTTGGCATATTTTGTGCAATCCGACATGATGTAGATAGACTTTTTGATAAGCCCAACCCAATGGTACCCAATGCTCTCTGATATTGCATCTGCGGCACAACCAGTTGTGCACGACCAAAGTTGGATCTAAGCCGGGCATGTCTTTGTAAGACCATGCGAAACACATCAATAAACTCTCGCAGTAGCAGATAGTGAACGTCTTTTGTTCTCTGGCTGAGAGTGATGCTCCCAATTTTTACTATTTGGGATCTTCTTCAGTACCAATATTGACATCAATGGTTTCTTCAACTAACAATTTTGATAAATCTCCATACGCATAGGATCGGGAGGTAGGTTGAGATCTTCATCCAAGGATGTCTCTACGAGATTTTCATCCTTGGCAGTGGTCACTTTGTTGTCCTTTGATTTTCTTATTTGTTTGTCAGCCAGTGCCTCAAAGAGGTTTTCACTGTGTGACTTGGACTTTGATTTTTGCCGAGGCTTTTCTTTAGAACTCTTGCCCTCACTTTTCTTTAAATTTTGCTGACCACGAAGTTCAGCCTCCTCGCCGAAGTAGGCGCAGGTGTCTAAGTCGATAAAGAAACCCTTCTTGTGATCTCCAATGGGAATTGTATCCCTTATGCCCATGAACTCTGCAATAGCCTCATCATTCTCGAATAAAATCTAGTGGCATGTGACATTGTTGGTCCCATTCAACAAGGAAGGGTACACAAGGTCAAGGTTGGTTCAGGGGGGATTATGGTAGGACAGCATTATTCATGAAAAGGTTCGTGGAGGCCAGATCCTCATATTGGCTACAATGGAATCCGTATCGCTGTCTAGGTATAATCGGAGCTATCCTCATGCTCAGAACAAGTCGCATCTTGATCGTTGGGGTGTGCTCCATAAGGGCGAATCCCAATGCCATATCTTTTCTAGTTTTGAAATGTGAAGAGGGACTGGTTCTCTTTGTCCTTGTTCATTCTCCCACATCCTAGGCCTTTGTAGCCCATGGAGTACATCATTCTGCTAGATTTTTCATATTCTAGGGTTTGATAACAAGATGGCTGAGTGTCCTCAGGGACCCAAGTAGTAGGTGGATCAAGCAATTTTTCCTCAGCTAACAAGCCTCCAGGTAGGAATGACCCAATAGTGTGTTCCTCTCTAGGTCTCCTGAAGCAGTAGTTGGGTCGACCTCTAGTCTTGGGCGGACAAGGAGAGGTCAGAAACCAAGAGTGCTTGTTGTACATTATACTCCCCACAGCCATATTCCAGAATTTTCATCTCCCATGAATCAAATGGAGATGTGAAGTGGATGCCCCATGAGCGCAAGAACCTAAGAGAATCTGAATCCACTCGAGATTCCATAGCCTCAGAATGAAAAAGGACAGCTATATCTGTGGGGGACATGCATATGTACCCTTCGTGCAAAGCTATTGAGAGCTCTACAATGAGCAAAGGGCTCTGAATCTCCTGGTATTGTTACCGTATGTCCCTCATGCTTCAGCTTGATGCATTGATGAAATGTTGATGGCACTGCCTGCATGGCATGAATCCATGTCGGCCTAGAAGCATATTATATGGAAGTTCCAAGTCTAGAGGACGTGAAAACTTTGTCTAATGGCAAGTGGGCCCACCTCCATGGGTAGCGTAATGGTGCCTGCTACGACTCTCTTTCCGCGTTTTGTCGTATGCGGTGATAGTGATGATATGGACTCAAGATCTGCCTCCGTATGTCCCAATTGTTTGACCAACTTTAAGCGTGTGCAGATGTTCAATCCAGATCCATTATCCACAAAGCACCCGTTTTGATTTTCCTGCGGGGGTGACAACTACCTCAATGTATAAGGGAAGATTATGTGTAGGATTCTCGGTAGGGACCTCCCTATGGTTGAAAGTGAGATGCTCACTGGGTGCAATGATTTGCCACCGCGGCTTGAAGGTATGCAGGATCAACTTCTAAAGGCACTCCTGACCCCTGAAGAGTTTGATACAAAATGTCCTTATGCACATTGGATATCTTGAGAAGATCTAAGATCGAAGATCTTAGCAGGTGTCTTCTCAAGTTGTTCTAAAAGGTTATATTTACCAGTTTGCGGGGGTCAACAGAGAGGGTTCTGGAATCACGAGGCGGGCACGCCTTTGTTACCGCAGCGCAGTCCTTTCCCTTGATCCGGATGGTATTGACACGGTCAGTAGGGGAGTGAATACATCCGATAAGTGAATCGTAATGATTGTTATCTCTTTTGGTATACAAGTAATTCGTGGCTTTATAGGTTTGGGATGACTCCCCGATCCGGTTTTTCTTTTCTGACTTATCATGCTTGGGAATGGTTCCTTATAAATCCCCATTTTCTCATTAGGTGTTTGCATTTGGCTAGGGTTATCCACCTCTATCTCCCCCGTTGTCAATGAGGTCTTGAATATAGTGGCGAAAGTCACAAACATTTTCTGTTTATGACCTTTAACGCGATGCATTTCACAGTATTCATGCTCCTTATACAATGAAGGTTTAGGAGCATTGTCATCAAACGGTTGTGTTGTAGGATAGGTCATCATGTGGGCCGCATCCAACTATTTTAGTATGACAGACAACGGTTCATTGAGGGAGGTGAATGTTCGTCACTTTGGTGGTGGTTGAATTGGGCCCTTGGTCAGTTTAAAAGGTTGACTGGTTTGGACCGTTTGAACACGTTTGGAATCAGTGATTCCGTCTCCCACCACGTTTTTGTTTTTGTTAAAGATCTTTGGCTTTTCAGTGGGTTTGACACTTTGGTTGTCTTTAGATTGGGTTTTGAGGGTGCCTTTGGCAATGAGAGCCTTTTCTATTTGAATCCCTTTCTCGATAACCTCCTCAAAGGTGCGGACACAATGCATTTGGAGGTGGAAAGCTATCTGGGTTGAGATTAGGGACGAAAATACTGACCACTGCTTCTCAGGGAAAGCGTAAGGGAAGCGACTAGCTATCCCTCTCCATCGTTGGAGGAAGCTGGCGAAGGTCTCATTTGGGCATTGTTTTTTGCCACACAAGTCTGCCATGGTGACATCACTCTCTATGTTATACGAGAAATGATGCACGAATCTTTCTGCCCAATTCTGGCCAGGGTGAAAATTGATCCGGGCTCCCGTGGTAAGCGCGTAAACCATTCCAATGCTTGACCTCCGAGACTCTTAGGAAAAAGTTATGATGAGGTAATTATCACTATAAGACACCTCTTGACATGCCATGTAGAAATCTTTAACATGATCCCTTGGGTCTCCCTTTCCTTTGTATTTGTCAAACTTTGGCATATCAAATTTCTTTGGAAAGGGTTGAAGGGTCATTGTCTTGTCAAAAGGATAGGGGCATAGTTCTTCGTATTGTATTTTCTAATACTCCCTATATTGCTTCTTGTATGCTCAAGCGTTGCTTTCATAGATTGCACTTCTTGTGCGAGCAATTGTTCTCTTAGTGGGAGAAGGGGGACGTGTACACGATGATACCCCATGTCTTCTTCTCCTTGGTTTTTCTCGATGGAGTTCGTGGATCCTAAACTTAGGCCTTGACTTTTGAACGTTCTTGTTTGTGTCTTTTCTGTACATGGAAAGTAAGCAAAGCTAGTTGTCGGCTTAGGTTACTGAGTTGTTGTTGGATTGTGACTTGGTTTGTGTCTTCTTCTTCTAAAGGTTCCTCCTCTTCGTATTGTGGAGGTTCTTCCCCCTGTCTCATGTTCTATCTTGTTTCTTCGTGGCACTTTGATGAGGGGTATTCTATGCCCTACCACTTTATCATTTTGCGTAAGAAGTGGAAGCATGCCCGCCTGTTAAAATATCTTCCATATTGATAAGGGGGTGTTCTTCCTTAGTAGTGTCATTTGTTTGTAGTAATATTGGTTCCTTCTCATCGGGGGTCAATTTGGCCCCTAATTCCATGACCCGTGCCAAAACTCTATCTTTGTTTCTAAGGAGAAACTCATCTAGTAGAGTGGGGTCAAAATCAAAGTCTGCAACGTGGTGATTCTAATTCATTTCCACTATGATCGACCATCTCTTCTGTTTCCTTTTCTGCAGAAAAAATAGTGTCCTAGATCGTGTCCGATAAATGGGTTTGACCCTTGTCTGTTAGAGGTTTCCCAAGCTTGCGCCTGTTGTTCCTCATATGTTTGTTTCTTTAACCCTAGACGCGTCTTGGGAGCCATGTTTTCGTGATAGTTTCACTAAGGTAAGTTGTAAGATTTGTTCAAAATTCAATGACTACCCCTAAGTGAAACACAAGATGTACGTGTTAAGAGTAAATTAACAGTGTGAGAATACCAATGTGATAGAGTGATAAATCACCCAATGAAACAATCGTTTTGGTACCAAAACTTAATCAAATGAAGTACCTCCTAGACTACGTTTCAAAGTAATTTGTGATGCCAGATGATTAACAAGATGTCTCCACTTATGCCAAGTTCAAAGGAATGAACAAGACATAAGTAAATACACGAAGTTAAATGCAATCTCCCAATCAAGATATACGATGAGCAAGCTCAAGTCTGATTAAGACCTATATCTCAAAAAGTGCCAATTACAATTTGTGAATGACACAACAATATCACCAAGATATGTTAACCCGCTTTGTAAGAAAGTGAAGTATTGATATCGATGTGTTATTGATATAACATGCACAAATAGTAGTGCCTAGCACCTTTTGAAATCAAGGTAATAATAAAATCGAACAAAAAAACCTCAAAGTATAGCTAGGAATAGTTAAGAATGTGTGCAGCGTAATCGTACAATATAGGTATTTATGTCGAGTTTACAAGAAACAAGACGTAAATATCAAAATTGTAATGATACGAGACAAACAAGCTAACTCCTCTATGGAAGTCCCCAGTGATGAACCACACCTAACTACAATGATGAACTTGATGTGGGTATCAAGATCACAATGGCTACCAAATGACGTGAAAACGCCTCCACTCATTTTAGACGTTTAACTAACCCAGCCGCAAACATGGATGGGCGTAAACGGACATAAAAGTGAGAGAAACAGTTGAATGGTAACACAAAGGTAATCACACCTCTTTTGATCAAAAAAGTGTCAAAAGAATATGAAGGAAATAAATCAAGAAAAAATGACAAAAAATGCTAGCCTCACTTCGGCAGAGTTTCGCCTCACCCTAAGGCAAGTAAAAACTAGGCGAAAGTAATATGTCACATGTTTCTCAAAAATAAGGTTCACAACTCAACACTGTTTTAAAATGGTCAAAGTGAGCTCTTGGCCAAAGTATATTCTCCTAGGTGGTTCTCTCACCCTAGGTGTTACAAAGCTGCCACGAGCGAGCACGATTTACCCAAAAAGTCACATTGACTAGTTTGGGAGTATCTCGGCTTTACTTTACCCCCTTCAAGAACAGTAGGCAACTAGTGTGTCTACGTGTACTATCATTGGGGTCGCCACAACGGATAACCTGTAATGCTATCTCACAAAGGAATCACTAGTCAAGTAGGTAGTGCGAAACACTTCCCGTTTCATCCATAAGGTTCCCTCTTGCATGGACTACTTTGGGGTTCCTGGAACCACCCCCATTGTTGTAGCTTAAGGCGTTATGCCAAAGGGGTTATGTTCCAGTTGAGCAGAGAGGGATGCACCCTTTTCCGAAACCTGTAATACAGTGTTTTGAATATGTTGTTCTTTTTATCTTGTTTAATTAGGTGTGGTTTGCTTGAACACCTTTTGGCAACCTGTATAATAACTGTATTAGTAGTTTTTGATTTTGTTTTGAATCCTCTTTTCTTTGACAAGCATTTTTGGGTCCTGCACTCAAGCGTTAGTAGTTCTCCAAGAAAATAACATTATTTAAAAGAGGATTAAGAGTTACTTTTGATTCTCAAGATCATCCAAGGATGCAAGAGAAGAGCATACACAACAAATAATCCAACTAAAAAGTAAAGAAAATCTTTTCAATCAATGAACCATACAAAATTCTTGATAAATGTTCATTCCCCTAAACCAAAAGTGAAAGATGAAGTTTTCAATTTACCAAATGTTATAAATGAAGACTAAAGTTATTTTTGATTCTCAAGATCACCCTGAGGTGCAAGAGAAGAGCATACACAAACTTTATCCCAACTATAGAGAAATGAAAAACTTCAAATCAAATGACCATTGAAAAATGCTTTGTAAAAAGTTCATTCCTTTAAACCAAAAGTGAAAGATGAAGTTTCCAATTTACCAAATGTTATAAAATGAAGACTAAAGTTGTTTTTGATTCTCAAGATCACCCTAAGGTGCAAGATAAGAGCATACACAAACTTTATCCCAACTATATAGAAATGGAAAACTTCAAATCAAAGGACCATTGAAAAATGCTTTGTAAAAGGTTCATTCCCTTAAGCAAAATGAATAATCAAATTTCCAAGTTTAATCCCAATGTTAAAAAGATATAGATCAAAGTTGTTTTTGATTCTCAAGATCACCAAAAGGTGTAAGAGAAGAACATACACACGCTTTGGTCAAAATCAAGTAAGCATGGAAATACAACATTTATCAAAACATTAGACATGTTAGAAAATGACCAGTTTTAAACTAACAGAAAAACCTGAAAGTTCTGTAAGTATAAATCCTGAATTTATGTTTTCATTGCATAGTTAACTTCAGTACCTTTCCAACGCAAAAAAATGGAGTCATTTCGAGTTCGGGAGAAAAATTTATGGACTTCAGAAGATGGGTTACGCATATGCTCTTATGCTCATGGGTATGCACTTGACATGCACTAAAAAAATGTCAAAAAAACGTCCCTTAATCTGCAAAATGGGTAAATTTTTCCAACCAAGATTCAATTTTGACAACAACCCATCACATTAATATATGAATAGAAGACTCAACGCTATCAAACATTAACACACATGCTCAAGAATTTAAGATTTTCAAGAAATTGACAAAACTAGCATGTAGAATGATGAAAAAGTAAGCTCTAAAAATGAAAACATGATGAAATCTTGAAATTTTCTCACCAAGATTAAATTTTGACAGAAACACACCACATTAATATGTAAATAGAAGACTCAGCACTATCAAACACTAACTGACATGCTCAAGAATTGAAAATTTTCAAGAAATTGACAAAACTAGCATGTAAATGTTGAAAAAGTAAGCTCTAAAAATGAAAACATGATGAAATATTGAAATTTTCCCATCAATTCCAATTTTGACAGCACTTCACCTCCTTCATATCTACAAGGAATACCCAACACATGTAAATTCAAAAAAACAAGTTAAAAAAACAAGTTAGATCAACATGTGTAAAACAGGGTTAGTAACCAAAAATGAAACTTAACTACAAAAACTTGAAATTAAGTGTAAAGGAAAATGGAGTATGTCTCACCGGGCATGCCAAATGTGTGCATGTATACTTTTCTTAATGCTAAATCAAATGAAGCGAGAACTACCACCTAAAATAGTTCTACAATTTAGCTAAAACAAAGCATAAACACCATCATGATAAGAATTAACAAGGGTTAGATGCTAGCATTCATAAATACAAACTTTGAAACTAACAATGATAAATATCTAAACTCCTCTATTGTCTAACAACAAATAAATTAATGGACCTATGTAAGCTCCATGACTATCAAAATAGTTGTCCTTAATGTTCCAAGAACCTAGGAATGGGGGCTAATCAAAGTTGGGCTACAAGACCCTTTTGACACCCCCCATATGACCCAAGCACTTTAAGAAAGAGGCTTAACTCTTCAAGATGATGAACTCTCAAAAGGGAAAGGTGCAAGCTCTTAGTCTCTTTGCTATATGCTTTGCATTTGCTCTCTAAGGAGTTTAGGTGTAAATAAAAAGGTAGGTGGAGGGCTCTTTATATAGCCCAAAGGATAAATGATTCAACACATTCTCATGAATGCGGGATAAATGTAAAACATGATTAGGAATGGATAAGGTTTCTTTATTAAAGGTAACCTTACTTTAGAAGAGCTTAATACATGTTTAGCAAGTCATGGGAGTTGGGGGGTGTTTTAATTAATCAAAGGTGATTAATTAATAGGTAGATGTAAGCTTATAGAAGATAATTTGAGGAATATTAGTACGATTTAGGCTATTAAAAGGGGATTAAATCAATTAAATATTGATTTATTGGTTAAATGGAAGGGAAAGCTAATTAATTAATAATAATTAATTAGTCTAGGTAGAAGGGGCGATTTATTAATGGAAGGTCGTTAATTAGGGTATTTGTTGGATAGGCAACTTAATTAATTAGCTTAGTGTAATTAATTAATGATGATATGAGGGAAAATGAGTGCTTTTGACGATATGTCGTTGATTTGTGAGAAAGGGGATAATTAGCGCAATTTAAGTATTTAAATTGCTTGGGCGTAATTATAGGTGTCTACAAGTTTACTTTAACTTTATCTCTCAATGAAGAACATATTACTTTCACAACAGATGAGTTGCCTTATCAAGCCATGTTAGATCATGATCCCCCCTTTATATTCATGTTTGCATTAATAATGTTGGGCTTAAACATGCCTTATTTTACAATAGATCGAGGCTTACTATTTGTAACATAACATTTCTCCACCAAATTGGCTTCTCTGAAGCCTCTTTGGCTCCCTCATTTGTTTCTATCTATGGATTTGATAATATTCCCAAGCGTTTCTTAGGTACTATCACATTACCCATTACTATTGGGCCATGTACTCTACCTATTCCATGTCATGTGACACCCAATAATTTTAATTATAATATTCTTCTTGGTTGGCCTTGGATTCATGCCATGCATGCGGTTCCTTCCATTCTTTATACACGAGTTAAATTCCTTTATTAAGGAGTTGTCTAAGAAGTTCTAGTAGATCCTCCCCCTTCGCATTTGTAATTCTATTGAGCAATCCATAGAAACCCCATCTTTTTTGCATCTAATACACATTTCTACAAATATGGTCTTGGATATACGTATATGCTTCGTTATGGTTTTTCTGGTGCTTGTTTAGGCCATTGTAGACATCCTAATTTCACACCTCTCCTAAATCAATTAATTTCCCATTCTATTTCCCATAAAAACCCATGAGCAATTAATTGACATTATTTAATTATTAAAACCTTGTCAAGTCCCAATTAATCTTCCTCACATTCCAAATATTCCCCATGTCCCCCTACTTGGGAATTAAATATTCATGTTTAATTACCGTCCATTCTTCATGTCCCCCACTCACTTAATCATGCTTACTTTTTCAAATATACATTAACCAAAACCTCCGAATTAATCCAACTTTTAGGCTATAAAATAGAGCCTCGATCCCCCCTCTTCATGAGAAGTAAAAAAATCTAGTCAGAGATCTTGGCATTCTTTCTACACAAGCATATCATTTCCATCTAGTCCTAATGTCTACATAAGCCTACTTTGTCCATCCTAAATCCTTCATCCTCACAATCCCATTGGTGTAAAGTTTTTGAATTGATCATCATTGCAGTGAAGGTCTTGCTCACATTGGAGAAAACACTAACCTTCAAGTAGTTCCCAGGCCCCTCAAAGTCACTGCCCAACTTCTGAGGTTTGTAAAGGAGACACATGAAAGGGAGGAATAAGTGCAGTTTCAATACGTCCACTCCTTGTGTCCACCTTTTGTCACTCTTAGCAATTTCATTTCATTCATCGTTTCAATGCTTTGCGGCATTGATTACAACACTTTTTAAAGATTTTGTAAATGTTTTGTTGTCATTTTTACTTTTTGTGGAAGCTAATCATTCATAACACTGACTTCGTGTGTATGCTCTTCTTCTCACAACTTGTTACATGTGATCTTGAATAATGAGAAACACCACTATGTTGTTTTCTTATTGTTTTCTCGTTTGGATGCCTTGGAAAACTACTAAAAATTATTGTAGACTCCTTGCTTACTAAGCCATTAGAAACTAGAATTGATATCTTTCTTGTGTTCAATAAGTCACTCATGAAAGATCGTTTGGTACCAAAACTTTAATCAAATGAAGTACCCACCCCGAAACCCATCCTAGACTATATACGTTTCAAAGTAATTGTGAGGCCAATGATAACAAGTGTCCTCCACTTATCCAATTTCAAGAAATTCACAAGACACAAGTAATTACAAACGAAGTTAATGCAATCTCCCAATCAAGATATCGATGAGCAAGCTCAATTCTGATTAGACCATCTCTCAAAGTGCCATTACAATTTGTGAATGAACACAACATATCACCAAGATATGTTAACCCGCCTTTGTAAATAAAGTGGAAGTATTGATATCGATGTGGTTATTTAGATAACATGCCAAATAGCGTGCCTAGCACCTTTTGAAATCAAGGTAATAAATAAAGCGAACAAAAAAACCTCAAAGTAAGCTAGGAAAGTTAATAAATGTGGAAGCGTAATCGTACAATATAGTATTTTATGTCGATTTTTACAAGAAACCAGAACTGTAAATATCAAAATTGTAAATGATACGAGACAACAAGCGAACTACTCCTCTATGGAAGTCCCCAGTGATGAACCACACCTAACTACAAGATGAACTTGATGTGGGTATCAAGATCCAATGGCTACCAAATGACGTGAAAACCCTCCACTCATTTTAGACGTTTACTAACCCCGCCGCACAACATGGTGGGCGTAAGCAACGGACATCAAAGGCGAGAACATTTGATGGTACACAAAGGTAAATCACACCTCTTTGATCAAAAAAGTGTCAAAAGAATATGAAGGAAATAAATCAAGAATAAAATGACAAAAAATGCTAGCCTCTCACTTCGGCAGAGTTTTCGCCTCATCACCCTAAGGCAAGTAAAACTAGGCGAATTAATATGTCACATGTTTCTCAAAAATAGGTCACAAACTCAACACTGTTTTAAAATGGTCAAGTGAGCTCTTTGGCAAAGTATATTCTCCTAGGTGGTTCTCTCTCCTCACCCTAGTGTTACAAGCTGCCCACGAGCGAGCACGATTTCCACCCAAAAGTCACTTACTAGTTTGGGATATCTCGGCTACTTTACCCCCCCTTCAAGAACAGTAGGCCACTAGTGTGTCACGTGTACTATCATGGGGGGGTCCCACAGAACGGATAACCTGTAATGCTATCTCACAAGGAATCACTATCAGTATGTAGTGCGAACACTTCCCGTTTCATCCATAAGGTTCCCTCTGCCAATGGACTACTTTGGGGTTTCCTGGAACCACCAACACCACCCCCCATTGTTGTAGCTTGAGGCGTTATGCAAAGGGGTTAGTGCCAGTTGAAGCACGAGGGTGCACCCTTTTCCGAACCTGTAATACAGTGTTTTGAATATGTTGTTTTTTTTATCTTGTTTAATTGAGGTGTGGTTTGGCTGTGAACACTTTTGGCAACCTTTATAAATAACTTTATTAGTAGTTTTTGATTTGGTTTGAATCCTCTTTTCTTTGACAAGCATTTGGGTCTGACACTCAAGCGTTAGTTAGTCTTTCCAAGAAAATAACTATTTAAAAGGGATTTAAGAGTTACTTTGATTCTCAAAGATCATCCAAGGCTGCAAGAGAAGAGAATACACAACAAATAATCCACTCTAAAAAAAGTAAAGAAAATCTTTTCAATCAATGAACCATACAAAAGTCTTGTAAAGGTTATTCCCCTAAACCAAAAGGAAAGATGAAGTTTTCAATTTACCACATGTATAAAATGAAGACTAAAGTTATTTGATCTAAGATCCACCTTGAGGTGCAGAAGAGAAGAGCATACACAAATTTATCCCAACTATAGAGAAATTTTTGAAAAACTTCAAATCAAATGACAATTGCAAAATGCTTGTAAAAAGTTTCATCCTTTACAACCAAAAGTGAAAGATGAAGTTTCAATACCAAATGTTATAAAATGAAGACTCTAAAGTTGTTTTTGAGTCTCAAGATCACCTAAGTGCATTGCAAGATACGAAGCATACACAAACTTTATCCCAATATAGAGAAATGAAAAAACTTCAAATAAATGACCATTGAAAAATGCTTTGTTAAACAAAGGTTCATTCCTTTAAACCAAAGTGAACGAGAAGAAAAAAAATTTCCAATTTACCAAATGTGATAAAATGAGACTAAGTGTGTTTTTGATCTCAAGATCACACTTAAGGTGCCAAGATAAGAGCATAAACAAACTTTACCCAAATATATGAAATGGAAAACTTCAAATCAAAGGACCCATTGAAAAATGCTTTGTAAAAGGTTATTCCCTTAAGCAAATGAATAATCAAATTTCCAAGTTTAATACCAATGTTAAAAAGATATTAGATCAAAAGTGTTTTTGAATTCTCAAGTACAAAAGGTGTAAAGAGAAGAACATACACCGCTTTTGGTCAAAATAAAGTAAGCATGGAAATACAACATTTATCAAACATTAGACATGTTGAAAAATGACCAGGTTTAAACTAACAGAAAAACCTGAACGTTCTGTAAGGATAATCCTGAATTATGTTTTAATGCATAGTTAAAACTTCAGTACCGTTCCAACGAAAAAAAAATGGAGTCATTTCGAGTTCGGTGAGAAAAATTTAGGACTTCAAGAAGATGGGGTTACGCATATGCTCTTATGCTCATGGTATGCACTTGACATGCACTAAAAAAAATGTCAAAAAAAAACGTCCATTAATCTGCAAAAATGGGTAAATTTCCAACCAAGATCAATTTGACAACAACCCAATCACATAATATATGAATAGAAGGACTCAACGCTATCAAACATTAACACCTATGCTCAAGATGTTAAGAATTTTTAAGAAAAATTGGAACAAAACTAGCATGTAGAATGATGAAAAGTAAGCTCTCTAAAAATGAAAAAATGATGGAAATCTGAAATTTTCTCACCAAGATTAAATTTTGAAGACACACACCACATAATATGAATAGAAGACTCAGCACTATCAAACACTAAGCGACATGCTCAAGAATTAAAATTTTCAAGAAATGACAAACTAGCATGTTAAAAAATGTTGAAAAAGTAAGCTCGAAAAATGAAAACATGTGAAATATTGAAATTTTCCCATCAATTACAATTTTGACAGACAATTCACCCCTCATATCTACAGGACAAGGAATACCCACACATGTAAATTCAAAAAAAACAAGTTAAAAAACAAGTTAGACACATGTGTAAAACAGGTTAGTAACCAAAAATGAAAACTTAACTACAAAAAAAACTGAAAGTAAGTGTTAAGGAAGGAAAAGGAGGTACTTTTGGTCTCCACGGCATGCCAAATGTGTGCTGTATACTTTTCTTAATGCTAATCAAAATGAAGCGAGAAATACCACCTAAAATAGTTATACAATTTAGTAAAACAAAGCATAAAACAACCATCATGATAAGAATTAATTAACAAGGGTTAGATGCTGATTCATTAAATACAAACTTGGAACACTAACAATGATAAATATCCTAACTCCTTATTGTCTAACAACAAATAAATAATGGACCTATGTTAAGCTCCTGACTATCAAAATAGTTCTTGTCCTTAATGTTCCACGAATAGGAATGGGGTAATCAAAGTTGGGCTACAAGCACCCATTTTGGACACCCCCCTATATGTGACCCAAGACTTTAAGAAAGAGGCATTAACTCTTCAAGATGATGAACTCTCAAAAGGGAAGGTTGCAAGCTTACTTAATTTGCTTAGTTACTTAATTAATGATGATGGCTGAGGGAAAATGAGTGCTTTTGACGATTGTCGTTGATTTGGAGAAAGGGGATAATTAGCGCATTTCAGTATTTAAATTCTTAGGGCTTAATTATAGGTGTCTACAATTGTACTTTAACTTTATCTCTCAATGAAGAACACATTACTTTCAACAAAACAGATCGTCCTTATCCCCATGGTAGATCAGATCCCCCCTTTATATTCGGTTTGCATTATAATGTTGGGCTTACAAATGCTTTTTACAGATAGAATGCGCGGCGTACATTTGTAACATAAACGATTTCTCCACCAAAGTGGGGGGCTTCTCGTAGCCTCTTTTGGCTCCCTCATTTGTTTCTATTCTTGGATATTGATACTATTCCCAAGCGTTCTTTCTTAGGTCACTATCACATTACCCCTTACTAATTGGCCATGTACTCTACCTATGTCCATGTCATGTGACACCCATAATTGGTTAATTATAATATTGCTTCCTTTGTTGGGCCTTGGATTATGCCATGCATGCGGTTCCTCCAGTCTTTTGATACACTGTTAAATTTCCTTTATTAAGGATTGTCTACGGAGTTCTAGCTAGATCCTCCCTTTCGCATTTTGTAATTCTATTGATCAATCCGAAAACCCCATCTTTTTTGCATCTATACACATTTTCTACCAATAATGGTCCTGGATAGTACTAGCTCTTCGTTATGGTTTTTTCTGGTGCTCTTGTTTTAATCCATTGTAGACAGCCTAATTTCACACCCTCCTAAATTCAATTTATTTCCCATTCTATTTCCCATAAAAACCCATGCAGCAATTAATTGACACTTATTTTTTTATAAAACCTTGTTCAATTCCCAATAATCTCCTCACATTCCAAATATCCCCATGTCCCCCTACTTGTGATTAAATATTTCATGTTTTTTAATTACCGTCCATTCTTCATTCCCCCACTCACTTAATCATGCTTACTTTTTCAAAATTACATTAAACAAACTCCGATTAAGCACTTTTAGGCTATAAATAGAGCCTCGATCCCCCCATACTTCATGAGAAGTAAAAAAATCTATCAGAGACTTGCATTCTTTCTACACAACAATCATTTCCACTCTAGTCCTACATGGAACAAACCTCTTTGTCCATCCATAAATCCTTCAAAATCCTTCACCTCCGCACATCCCTTGTGTAAAAGTTTTTGAATTATTCAGCATTGCAGTAATGGTCTTGCTCACATTGGAGAAACACCTACACTTCAAGTAGTCCAGGCCCATCAAAGTCACTTCCCATAATCTGAGTTTGTAAAGAGACACATGAAAGATATAAATTCAGTTGTCAATACGTCCTCCTTTGTGTTCCCACCTTTTTGTCACTCTTTAGCAGTTTCATCATCGTTCCAATGCTTTGGACGGCCTTGATTAACACTTGTTAAAAGAATTTGTAAATTTTGTTTGCAAGTTTTACTTTTTGTGACTAATCGAGAACACTTCTTTCCGTTGTGTATGCTCTCTCTCAACACTTGTTTTAACATGTGATCTTGATAATGAGAAACATCAACTATGTTGGTTTTTTTATTGTTTTCCTCTTTGTATTCCTTTGGAAAACTGAGCTAAAAATGCATATTTGTAGGACTCCTTGGAGGGCTAAAACACAATGACGAAACGAAATTGATATCTTGTGTTTTCAAATTGCATCCATCAAGTTAACTTAATACATCACTACCTTTTAGAAGAGCTAATAATGTTAGCAAGTTCATGGGAGTTGGGGGGTGTTTTAATTAATCAAAGGTGATTAATTAATAGGTAGATGTAAGCTTATAGAAGATAATTTGAGGAATATTAGTACGATTTAGGCTATTAAAAGGGGATTAAATCAATTAAATATGATTTATTGGTTAAATGGAAGGGAAAGCTAATTAATTAATAATAATTAATTAGTCTAGGTAGAAGGGGCGATTATTAATGGCAAGGTCGTTAATTAGGGTATTTGTTGGATAGGAAACTTAATTAATTAGCTTAGTGTAATTAATTAATGATGATATGAGGGCAAATGAGTGCTTTTGACGATATGTCGTTGATTTGTGAGAAAGGGGATAATTAGCGCAATTTAAGTATTTAAATTGGCTTGGGCGTAATTATAGGTGTCTACAAGTTTACTTTAACTTTATCTCTCAATGAAGAACATATTACTTTCACAACAGATGAGTTGCCTTATCAAGCCATGTTAGATCATGATCCCCCCTTTATATTCATGTTTGCATTAATAATGTTGGGCTTAAACATGCCTTATTTTACAATAGATCGAGGCTTACTATTTGTAACATAACATTTCTCCACCAAATTGGCTTCTCTGAAGCCTCTTTGGCTCCCTCATTTGTTTCTATCTATGGATTTGATAATATTCCCAAGCGTTTTCTAGGTACTATCACCATTACCCATTACTATTGGGCCATGTACTCTACCTATTCCATGTCATGTGACACCCAATAATTTTAATTATAATATTCTTCTTGGTTGGCCTTGGATTCATGCCATGCATGCGGTTCCTTCCATTCTTTATACACGAGTTAAATTCCTTTATTAAGGAGTTGTCTAAGAAGTTCTAGTAGATCCATCCCCCTTCGCATTTTGTAATTCTATTGAGCAATCCATAGAAACCCCATCTTTTTTGCATCTAATACACATTTCTACAAATATGGTCTTGGATATACGTATATGCTTCGTTATGGTTTTTCTGGTGCTTGTTAGGCCATTGTAGACATCCCTAATTTCACACCTCTCCTAAATCAATTAATTTCCCATTCTATTTCCCATAAAAACCCATGAGCAATTAATTGACATTATTTAATTATTAAAACCTTGTCAAGTCCCAATTAATCTTCCTCACATTCCAAATATTCCCCATGTCCCCCTACTTGTGAATTAAATATTCATGTTTAATTACCGTCCATTCTTCATGTCCCCCACTCACTTAATCATGCTTACTTTTTCAAATATACATTAACCAAAACCTCCGAATTAATCCAACTTTTAGGCTATAAATAGAGCCTCGATCCCCCCTCTTCATGAGAAGTAAAAAAATCTAGTCAGAGATCTTGCATTCTTTCTACACAAGCATATCATTTCCATCTAGTCCTAATGTCTACATAAGCCTACTTTGTCCATCCATAAATCCTTCATCCTCACATCCATTGGTGTAAAGTTTTTGAATTGATCATCATTGCAGTGAAGGTCTTGCTCACATTGGAGAAAACACCTACACTTCAAGTAGTCCAGGCCCATCAAAGTCACTGCCCATTCTGAGGTTTGTAAAGGAGACACATGAAAGGAGATATAAGTTCAGTTTCAATACGTCCACTCCTTGTGTCCACCTTTTTGTCACTCTTTAGCAATTTCATCATCGTTTCAATGCTTTGCGGCATTGATTAACACTTTTTAAAAGATTTTGTAAATGTTTTGTTGTCATTTTTACTTTTTGTGAAGCTAATCATAACACTTCGTGTGTATGCTCTTCTCTCACACTTGTTACATGTGATCTTGATAATGAGAAACACAACTATGTTGTTTTTTATTGTTTTCTCTTTGTATGCCTTGGAAAACTACTAACAATTATTTGTAGGACTCCTTGGCTAAAGACACATTACGAAACTAGAATTGATATCTTGTGTTCAAATATTCATCCATCATAGTTAACTTAATTAAATCACTACATTTTACTAGATTTAGTTTCCTTTTCTTGATCATTATTAGATTTAATTTACATTCCTACAAAAAATTATTTTGATCGCGATCATCTATGCTCTTTTCTTGCGCCTTCGAGTGATCTAGAAAATAAAAAATGACCATGATAATTTTCTAACACTTCTAGTGTAGGACAACTACTACTTTGTTTCATGCAGGACCACATCGCTTGAAATTTTTCCAAAAACAAAAAAAAATCTTAAAACTTTCCGCAAAATTACCTCGGTTTAAGAATAATGGCTGAAACTATTAAAAAACAAAACAAAAAAATCATCACACTCAGGTATGCTATCATTTTTTGCTAGTGTTTTTATTTCAAATTGGAATGAATTTTATTGTTAATAACCAATCATCATTTTTATTTTAACGTAGCAGAAGTGGATTTCATCACCACCTACACTACACCGGTGACATGGACTTCATCATTACGTGCCACTAGCATTTACATTTATATTGCACATTGAGACCCAATCTTAAAATAACATTTGGTATATACCTCACCTTTGGTCCCCACTTACAAGTAATGTTGTTTGGATTGGAACTACTGTGAGTAATGCCTAAATAGTTGTAACAATGAAGTGTGGGCATCACCCCTATAATTCTTTGGGGAGTAATAAGGACACCATACACACTTTCATTTCCCCCATCACCTTCCACCTTTTCAAAAATATTACCTTGGACGTGGTGATTCACTCTGAAGCAGGTTAATAAGAATTAACAAGTCTCTTCTAGTATCCTAAGGGCTCCCCTTACCACTTCTGTCCCCGTATAGATTTGGGTATATCAGGACTAGGATATATTGGAAGATGTAACTATATGGAGTGATAAGAGCCCACATTCACCCATTCCACAACATATTTCTTGTTGCATTATCTACAAAACAATGATTATTCTTGATGGATTTGACTTTTGAGTCAAAATGTTAGACAAATCACTACTTGCTGCTTATAAATAATTTAGTTTATCATTTCGTATATCATTAAACTTGGATGATACAAATGTGTTTGTTATAGATTTTAATTCCTAATTGTGTTACACAATTTTTTATAAAACCACCTCAATATCAAACAAAAAATTGAATCAATAAGACAAAAAATACCTTACATTGATTTCAACTCATTATCTCGCTTACAACAAAGTCGTAATAGCTCATTTTAAGCTATATCAAACCTATATCGAGTGACTTGTTTGAGATCACTCTTTATGTCATCAATTGTCAAGCTTGTTTAAGATCCCTCCAAAAATGAATCCCTCACAGCTTGTTTTGAGCTATATCCAACTCATACCAAGTGACTTGTTTGAGCTCACTTCGTATATCATCAACTGTTAAGCTTGTTTAAGCTATATCCAACACGAATACCTCATAGCTTATTTTGAGCTATATCACACCCATATTGAGTTAATTTGTTTGAGTTAACTCTTTCGACCATCACTTAATAGCTCATTCAAGAAAAATCTACAAAAAATCCATATTAGATTATGCTAAATCATGTTTGACCAAATCTCTTAGCTTCTTTTAAGCTTAATTAGGTATACACCTATCTAGCCATGATAATTATGTGTAGTCAAAGAGACCCTATAGTTGGTCTCTTGGGTAATGAAAATGATGAAGATGAGGTTACACAACTAAAATATTTCAAGAAGAACATGAGCATTTAGATAAAATACTAGAACAAAACAAAATTGAGTACCTACGTTGTATCGTAGCCATGCGAGAGAAAACTTAACCAAACTAATTGACAATGATGAATCAAGTCACCATAACACAAAACCAAATTTTGAGCGAGAAAATTTCATAATTATGAAAAGAACATAGAGGTTTGGGGTGTGCAATAGTGGTGCGAAGGTGCACGTAGGCAAGGTGGAAACAACACATAGGAGGTTCGTACCCAGAAAGATAGAATTCAGGACTTCACCATTTTGTTGATCATGGGATAAAAATAGAAAAATAGGATGGAGTTCCGACCAAGAAAAGAGATAAAGCATGATGACTGAGTAGCTAAGTAAAGTCTATTTTTGGAGAATGAACATGTAGATTAAGCACACACATGGAGGCTATTAATATGATTAAAACAATTTTTATTTATATGATAATCTATTATTAGCTGGTATGTAAAAGCATGCATGTAGTCTATTTTGGGCACACCTATTTTAAGAAGTGCTTGAGCGGTGAAGGGAAAGTCCCCACCCCTATATATATCTATTATATGCCATTGTTTTATGGGTTATGATTTGTTAGTTTTGAGCTCGTGAAGTAACATTGTAGGCATGTTGTTATGACTTATGGTTTGATATTTGCATCCATGTGCTAGTGCTCTGGTGCAATGATTGTTATGTATTCAAATTTCAGTATGTAATAATTTTGGTATAATGGATTATGATCATTGTTATGTTTGAATATGGTGATCTACTAGTATAATTGGTTTTGATCATTGTTTAAACTATTATGTTTCTTTATTACATGTGTTTCCAAGATGATGTGAATGCAATGGTTAAGTATACTTGAATGATTACTTAGTCAATTATCATTATGGTTATGCATGCTAACATTCTAGTAGACATAACAAAGGAGGGACCTGGTAGCTGTGAACACAAAAGGTGAGCATTGAGTCCTACTGAATGAAGTGCTACCGTGCATAACATTGGTATGAAAATTAAAGACTACACCAAATGACCCAAATAACACCTCAAATGAAGACACAACAACTCATCGAGTGACTTACAAAGTTGAAAAGTTGCACAATCATAGTATAGAACAATTTACTAATAACATCATCGATACCCCGTCACATGAATCTCCATTCGCACAAGAATAAAAAAATATGAAAGAAACTATCTAGGGGTTACAAAACTAGTCAAAAGAGTTCAATTTTGAAGAACTCTGTCCCTATCCATTCGATAAATAAATGTCATGTTTACCATTCCCTTCATCCTTTAAAACCCCCAAGTTTGATAAATACAAAGGAAAGGGCAATCCATGTGAATGTAAAATAATTCTTCAAGCAATTTGAAGAGGTAGATTACTATGATGTGTATCTTTTACATTATTTTTCTAAGAGCTTAAGAAGCTAGGCTTTAGATTGGTTCCTCCATCTTCCAAAAGGGTCTTTCACAACTTTCATGGATTTATTAGAGAAATTTGTTAAACATTTCTCCTTTAACTTAGAATCTGAGGTGACCATGCTCAACCTTTGTTACACCAAGAAAATGACAAATGAAAAACTTTGCACCCTTTCTACAACACTAGTGAGGGATTACAAGTAGATTCCCTTATTTATACAGGAAAGATAGTTACTTAGAATCTTCATTCCAAACCTCAACGCATAACTATCATTTCACATGCAGATGCGTTATTTAACCAATTTTTAGTAAGTCATTGAAAAAGTGACACAAATTGAGAGAGCCCTCATTTCTAAGGGCTTACTTAAAACACCCTTTAGGGACCAACCCCTAAGGAATTCCCTCAAAATAAAGATAGATTAAAATTCTTTAATCAGAATAGAAATGTATGTCAGAGTAGGTATTTACCTTAGCTCATGTTCACCTAGGTACTTTATTTACCTTTATTGTATTTATCCTCACCCACTTATGTGTGTGGATATTTCTTTTATCTTATTTAGATATTAGGAGATATTATCTAGTTGTTAGGTATAGTTCTTTCCTTGATCTATGGTATTGACTAGTTCTTTCCTTGATCTATGGTATTGACTAGATCCTTGATGTCTAGTTCTCTCCTAAATTTATGGTCTTGACTAGTTCTTTGATGACTAGTTATTTCCTTATTTTATGGCTTGATCTATGACCTTGACTAGTTCTTAGATTGTTATTCCTTGTCTATTTAAGCAAGGCCCATTCTCAATGTATTGCATTGAGTTCCATTATAATATATGATATTGTTTCTCATTTGTTTGCAAAGGTTTATGTAAAGTTATTCTGGAAAATTACTTTCATCTTATTGATCATGGTGTTTGATTAGCATCTATGTTCTTGGCTTGGTACGATCTGGTTATCGTTCCTTTCAATATAGTCAATGATGGATATATATATATATATATATATATATATATATTCTCGATACATTTGAAATATCCAAAATAATCCACCCAACACTAATAAACCCAACAAACAAACAATTGCCATTCCTCTTAAGGAGGCTTCTCTTCGAGAATTGAGGTGAAGATAGTTCACTCTACTTGGAGAAAGCTTATCTAGTGTCTTCAGCCACTTGGCAAGTTCCAATAAGATCACGGACCCCATCGTAAAACCATTTGAAGAAGGGAAACCTAAACCAAAATGGTACAGAGACAATGAATATTGTGAATACCATCGTATCAAGGGTCATCATATAGATCGATACATGTAACTTCTCCATTATGTACAAGACTTAATCGAACACGGAATTATAGAGGTTGAAAACACCTCTAACACTAAAGATCCCAATGAGAAATTAAATATATTAAAAAACCCTTCCCTAAACACGATGACAATTTTAATCACATAAAGGACAAGGGTAAATTGTACAATAATGTTGAATATGACTCAATCATCTCAACTATAAATTATGATCAAGACCTAGTTGCTACTATAAAGATCAAAGATAATTGTGCAGTAATAAATAGAGAAAAGAAAATTTGGGTCCCTACCACTAAAATATCTATTACTTTATCTCCCATACCACCTAATCATCTGACATCTAATTCCATGACCACTTCCACTTCCTAGCCTACACATTTTTCCACTTCATTCAACATTATCAAGTAGTTCCAGAAAACTACAACACAAATTTCCATCATGGAATTGCTTAAATCTTCTCCCACATTGCAATGCATTCTTAGGCAGACATTGAATGAATCCCGTGTTCCACATGACATTAAATCACAAAATTCTAGGCCATGATAACAAAACTTTCAATGCAAATCCTATCTTATCATTCAGTCCCGCTAAACTTCTCAACACTAACATTGTTAACAATCAGTCCTTATACATAGAAGATTTTATAACCCATCATAATATTAAGCTTGTACGAGTTGACAATGGAGCAATGTTTAATATTTTCTCCATGAAACTACTATCATGTCTTGGATACACCAAAGATAACTTATAAAATGATATCATAACCATTCGTGAATATGATAATAATTAAAAAAAATCCACATAAACAATCACATTGCCACTTATGGTTAGACCAGTCACCTTAGACATGCTATGTCATGTGGTGGAATTAGAAGTTCTGTATAACATTCTCCTCAGTCGACCATGGATTCATTCCATGAAAGCTGTCCTATCCACATACCACAAGTGTATTAAATTCTCCCACTTAGATAAGGAATTCACATTACATGATGACACCCAAAACTTTGATTATTGCAAACTCATCGAAGGATGGTATAAAAATTACTACTATTTTCCATCGGTCAAAAAATCTGCTCTGTCACGTGTAATCTCTTTCTCTAACAACACGCGTATCGATCCAAAGATGTTTCCCAAACATATTCCAAAACCATAGAAGAATCATCCTCATGAATTTACTAGTAAACCATTGTATGCTAATCAATATTCTCCTGATAATCAACCCTCTTCATTTAAAAACCCTCCCTCTTCCACTAACCAACCATCCTCTTCGTCTAATCAACCTCCCTCCTCTAGCAATCCCTCTTTTGTTAAAACACCATCTACTTCTACTAATCAAGATTCTTCCTCTAATATGTCCCCATATTCTTATAACCTATTCTCCCCATGTTTTCAAACCACTAAAAAACCTTTTACACCATGTGAGATACCTACTGGTTCCTCAATACATACATTTAAAATAATCGATAAGGGCTGTGGTGATTACCAATTCCAAAACATTGAGAATTATTTTTACATTAGAAAATCCCCACAAAACTATGACAAACCCAACACTTCTCGTATCATAATCCCTTCCACTTACAACATGGGTCAGTCAATTTGGTAGAATTTTGGTTATCTCAATGAAGAATATAGTCCAAGTTCCTTAAGATATTGGTTATACAATGACGAACTTGCTTTTTGTTATGAGTCCCCTTAATTTACCAAAGCTCATCGATTAATAAAAAATATGCAATGGAAGGGTAAATGACTTGGTAAGAATGAACAAAGTCACTTAGATCTAGTCACTTATGTTGAAAATCCTAGTAGACACAACCTTAGTTTCAAAACATATAACGTCTCTCATGTATTAGTCTCAAGTAGCAACGACGATACCAATTTTTAAAAAGACACAAATTCTACACATAGCCATTTGAAAATCTTGCGGAAACAAATCTTCTCTTTGATCATTTATCCATTAACATCATTGATTTCAAGCCTCTTCACCCAACCCTCATTGATGATGGCCACTTACATCATGTGGTCTTGGATACATTTCAAAATGAGGAGGCCATTAAAGGTTCCTTGGAACTCGTGATCCAATTCCCCTCTCTGATCACAAGAAAGGATTTGTTATTAACCTTGATGAATTCACCTACTTTGGAAAATAATTAGAATATTCCAATCCTTAACCTTGTTAAACCTTAAATAAAATGTGGAAGAATAAAATTTCCCATAGTAAAAACCTTGCCGCCACACTATTCACCAAACATACCAATAAAAAGATGTAAAATCACAAACTGAGAACCTGAGTTTCCCCTAATAACAATTCATCTGAAACATCCGACACTGATGATTTACATAATCCAATAGCATATTTTTAATAAAAATACACATCCAAAATATTGGTTGAGGAAACCAAAGATATTAACATTGGTACACCCGAACAACCAAAATTTTTACAACTTGACATTAGTATGTATGACCAAGAATGCATAGAGTTCACGACACTCCTTATATAATTTCAAGACATTTTCACATGGACCTACAAAAATATGACAGGTTTAGACCCATCTCTTTTAGTACATCACCTTGTAGTACATATGGACAAAAAGCATGTAAAATAAAATTACCAAAAACTATATCCAAGAGTAGCATTGCTCGTAAAATATGACTCCAGAAATTATTCAAGGTAGAATTTATAAAACCCATCGACTATTTTGAATGGATATCAAACATAGTTCCTATAGCTAAGAAAACTCCTAGGATTAGGGTAAGCACATATTTTCGCAACATTAATAAAGCTTGAAAAAAATATGACTTTTCTCTACCCAATAGAGACATGATTTTTGACTCCATGACAGGCCACAAAATTATCTCCCTAATGAATGGATTCTCTGGCTATAATCAAATATGTATTTTTGAAGAAGATCAACATAAAACAACATTTACTACACCATGGGGCACCTTCTGTTATAAGGTCATGCCTTTTGGGTTAAAAATGTAGGCGCCACATACCAACGAGCCATGACAGTTATATTTCATGATATGTTATGGAAGACTATGTCGATGATATACTAGCCAAATCCAAAACATAGATAGATAATCCAAATATGTTGAGATGCATGTTTGAAAGGTTGTGTGAGTATAAAGTCTGCCTTAACCTAAAAAATGTGTATTTGGTGTGACCTTCGGAATTTTATTAGGATTCATTGCCTCATGTATAGGTAGAGAAGTTGATCCCACAAAGGTAAAATCCATTATGGAAATGCCTCATCCCCAAAATCTAAAAAAAATTCATAGTATCCAAGGAAAAATCCAATCCATTGAACAATTTAGATCACAATTTGTTGATAAGTGCCATCATCTCAATCAATTAATTAAGAAAGATGCACAATTCTAATGGAATCAAGATTATAAGGACTCTTTCACCAAACTAAAATAATACCTCTCTTATCCACTTGTCCTTATGTCACCAATCATAGATAGACCATTTCTTCTTTACATGTTTTCCACTGAGTATGCCATAGGATATTTATTAGCACAACACAATGATCAGGAAAAAGAACAAACAATTTATTACCTTATTTGAACACTCATTGAACATGAGATAAAATACTCCTAAATTGAAAATGTATGCTTAGTGGTCAATTTTGAATTCCATAAACTACATCAGTACTTGCTCAATCATACAACTAAACTTATTGCTAAGGTATATCCCCTCAAGTATCTCATGTCTAGGCCCATTCTTACGGGAAGAATGTCCATTTGGATCATTCTACTTAGCGAATTTGACATCGAATTCATTCCTTAGAGACCAATTAAAGGACAAGTCCATGTAGATCAACTTGTCAAGGCACCTCTTCCTAGACAAGGAACCTCTCCATTTCACATTCCTTGATGAAGATATTTTATACATAGACATAACGCCAATGTGAACTTCATTCTTTTATGGATCTTGTAACCTCCATAGATTAGGATCCGATATTTTGATCATCGCACCTAGTGGACATGTCATCCTCTGATCATTTTTCATGGCATTCTCGTGTCCTAACAATATCGCAGAGTATGAATCTCTCAAAGCTAGATTAAAACTCACCATATCATGGAACCTTAAGGAGTTGGCCATATTTGGTGACTCATTTCTTATCATTATACATGTTATAAATGAATACCATGTCAAAGATGAAAAATTTATCCCATATAAATGCATGGTAGATAGCCTTCGAGGTTATTTTCAGTTGATCAGTTTTGACCAAGTCCCTAGAATTTGTAATTAGTCCACATACATTATGGAAACTATCAGATCTTTGTTGGAAATAACATAAAATTAACCCCAAACAAACTTTCTCATAGAAAATATCTTAACACCTGCTTATAATCTACCTAAAAATACCATGGTGTGCAAAATAGTGGATCCTAACAACTGTTGGTACCATGATATTTACACTTTCATCCATGACAGAGAATTCCCTACCAACATGAAACCTAGACATAGTTGCGCTTTAGGAAGACGTGTCTCCCATCACACCAATTTAGTAGACACTCTATATAGCAAAGGTTATGATGACACCCTATTACGATGTCTTAATCAGGAGGAGGAATCTAGTGTTTTAGTTGAGGTCCATTCAGGTATTTGCAAAGCGCACACAAATGACATGGCTCTAGTTAAGAAAATATTACGTGTTAGATACTATTGGCCCACCATGGAGAATGATGCATGTATTTTTGTTAAACGATGCCAGGTTTGACAAAAACACGACACCTTGGTCCTTTTATCAATGGGGGCTTGACCTCATCAATAAAATTAGACCAACGTCATCCGATGGACATAATTTCATCATTACTGCTACCGATTATTTCACCCAATGGGTAGAGGCTATGCCTCTCGCCTATGTTACTGGAAGCCAAATATTAAAATTCATTTGCAATAACCTCATATGTCATTGGCATTCTATCCTCCATTATCACTAACAATGTAAAATCATTTAAAAACCAACTTGTCAAGGACCTAGCTAAGCGTTTCCACATCAAATTCAAATGGTCTACTCCATATTATCCCTAGGTTAACAACCAAGCAGAAACAACCAATAAAAATTTAAAATCTATCATGAAAACAATTGTCAACACACATGGAATAAATTATCACACCCACATTTACCCTACTCTCTGGGCTTACCGCACATCTTATGACACGCCTACGGTAGCCACCCTGTTCTCCCTTATTTATGGCTACATGTTGAGGTTAAAATCCTATTCTTAGGAATATCCCTTAACTACATAATCAATGAAGATGAATATCGACAATCATGCCTTAATGAAATTGAGAGTCTCGATGAAAGATGACTTAATGCTCTCAATCATCTTCTAGGTTCTGAAAACTGATAACAACGAAGCTACCACAAAAAATTAAGTCCTAAAGAGTTCAAGGTTGGTGATCTCATTCTCAAAGAAAATAAAAAGAATACCAAAAAAGAGTGAGAAAATAGGGGAAATTTGAACCTAACTGGTTAGGTCCCTATGTAATAATAGCTAAATTTTTCTTCGGAGCCTATAAGTTGGCCACTGAAGATGGTTAGGAACTTCACGAACCAATGAACACAATCCATCTAAAGAAATTTTATTCCTGAGGTGCTCTCTATCTCAGGAGAAACTTCCTTTACATTCCTTCTATCTAACTCATCTCTAAATAATTTTAAACTTTTCACACCATTGGCAAATGTTCCCTTTATATCACATCCTCATACTCATCATCATGAGACAAGTGTTAATATAGCTCCTATTAAGTCTTGTGAATCTCATACTCTTATAATTTCTCCCATCTCGTATATTTTCGCGTATGGTCATACCAAGAAACTTATTGATGGTAATATATTCCTTTCAAAGAAGTTATTTTTTTCACAACAAAGCTCTAAAATTCTTTACCCAGTTCGTTTAGCTGCCCATCTTAGTAGTCGGTGTTGAACCCTCGTGTCCTCTTGGTCATGCGGGGCTGACATTGGGGGCATAAGTTTTCCTGAATAAAAATCACTATAATGAAAATCAATCAATCAAATAACTTATGAATAATTAATTGTTGCACCTTTCGTCCTTCATAGACTTTGGTGTTGAGCCCACACTTCTTACTAGTAGTGTGAGACTAGGAATGGAGGAAGGTGCCCTTACTCGTCTACATCTTGTATTTGGCGATGAACCCTTGTCTCTTATTGGTGGCACGAGGAAAAGTGTAGAGGGTCATCCATAAATTAAAAATCAGAAAAATGTAATAAAAAAAATATGAATACTTGCCTACGTCTTTTCTTTGGTGATGAACCCTTGCTTCTTACTGGTGGCATGGGGAAAGGCATAGGGGCTCACTACAAAAATACAAAACCTTATAAATTTGAAAGTGATTACAATTATAAATTCACAAATAAGTAATTTATATGCCTAAGTAAAGAGAGAACTACCCCTTCACATAAATATTACCACTCAGTAGGCCATATAACCGTCTAAGTCTAGTAAGTGACCTATAAAGTGAAATTCATTTAGAAGTTGGTTCTAAAACCTTAAGAGGAACTGAGTCATAATTTCCCAAATGGATCATTGTCAGCACTTGTCTCTATATTCATTATTTACATCCCACATCCTTCTTGATTCTCAGTGATGAGCCCTCACATCTTACTAGTTGTGTGGACTCTAGAATGGAGCTAGACTTATTTTCATCATGTCATCACCATCATATCCTACCAATGGAGAGAACAATTTAATATTACTTGAAGCATGAGTTACCATGAGGAATAATGCACATACGAATGATACCATGGCTTACCACCTTGCATAAGTAGATTGCCATCTAGTATATTATCCATCTAAAAAATCCAAAAACATTTTAAACATATAAAAAATGAAAAAACATTCAGAAAAATCTCAAAAACATTTGAAACATCTCAAAAATAAAAAAACATTAAAAAATATCAAAAACATTTAGTAAAATCTTAAAAATCCCAAAAACATTCAAAAATATTAAAAATCCCACAAACATTCAAAAAAATCACAAGATCCTAAAAGTTTACAAAAATATAAAAACTCAACAATCAACACAATTTGCACTTTGAAATCTTATCCCCGAGAAATGTTCCAACCACCTTATGACTATCAAATTCAAATCATTTCTCCCTCGCATGTATCCTCACTTGGGGAAAATTTTGGCTCTCATTATTTCCTTTCTTGAGGACAACAACCCAATCCATTCTCAATGTTTGTACCCATGCTTGGGAGCACATCCAATCAATCGTCACTATGGAACACACTAGGGACCTGTTTAAAAGTTCTTGTGTTGCATTGTTAGTTAGAAGTTTAGTATTATTTATCTTGTGTCTTGATATATTACATGGGTCATAGTGATTTTATGTATCCTGGTGTTTCCTCTAATATGCTTATGTTATATATCATTACATCTCTCATATGATTGCATATCGTTCAATGACATCACACCTTTTTTATGGTCTCTGTCTATGCTCTCTTGCATATTACAGTCTAGTCATCATGATATTTTATATCATGGTGCATCATGTCATGTGTTATATTAAAATTAATATGCTTTCATCACATGAGTATCTTCCTACATGACCGACAACTTACTTTGCATTAGATAGGAAGGAAAGTCAATTTTCTACTACACTTCTAGGGTGCACACATAGTTGGTATATGAAGTATTACCCACATTAGACCGTGGTGGATTATAATGATTTTTGCACTGCATTTCTAGCTGAATTTCATATCCCAAAGTTTAAACATCAGAGCATCAACACTCTCATGGATATCAAGCAGGGTTTATCTGAAAGCGTAAGGGAATATGATGCGTAATTTAAGACTCTATTTTCCAAGTTGCCTTATGACATTAATCAAAGTCAACATGCACATTGGTTTGTTGAGGGATTTCTGAATCCATTCTAAAGGGCATTATCTCATAAGATGTATATTGATCCATGCAAGGCATTGGAAGTAGCTCTGCACGCTGAAGCAGTCAGAAGTGTGGACACAGGAGTTAGTCATTGTTTAGAAGCGCAAATAAGAACTATTGCTAAGCACTTGGAGAAGCTATATGCCAACTCCGCACATGAGACTAAGAGTGGTATATGGTGCACAAATTGTGAGGTTAAAGGACACACTAAATGTAACTACTTGTGTAGGTCAGTGCGCACATTATTACAATCTTGTGAGACTTATCACTTAGACCTTGATGTCTAGAATTGTCGTCTCTTGAAGCATGCGAGTATGAAGAGTGAATCTTTGTACTACAAGATTTGTAACGTGCATACTCATGATATGAAGGATTTTTGGTTGATAGAACACATTTATGAGGCATGCAATACTGGATTATTACAAACCACAAAAGCAAGCAATTATTAGGTACAGAACGTGTAGCCCTTTAAAGAGCGTAACAATGGCGGATGTGGATTTCGTGGAGGATATAGAAGCAAAGGTCGTGGAGGCAGAAGTGTATTTCTGTGTAGAACCTGTTACACTTGTGGGTCCCCTGATAATTAATAGTGTGTCTGTCTACAAAACATAGTTTGCTCATGGTTTTTGTAGTCACAAAATCACACACTTTTTATTTAGTCTCAGTCTCATACTAATATTCATATGGTTTTTGAGTGAAGAAAGTACTAATTAACCCCCATATTTTGGCCATTTTACTTTGATTTCTTTCGTTGCTTCCAATGTACCATACACACTTGCCCAGTATTTTTTCGTCATTTTATTCTTAACTGGGGCACCCATGCTTATACTAGGGCACCCGCAGGCTCCCTAGTCCTAGTTGGGGTGCCCTGATCCTTTTCCCACTTTCCTGCCACTTTTTGGGTGCTTTCTAGATTTTTAAACATTTCATATTTCTTATGGTCAGGATTTTCAGGGTTAATTATTAAATTAGATCAAGAGAACCATATAAATATATAAAGTTATAAGACCATAATGAGGGACCAAAAACTAATCACTATTATCATCACCTAAGGTTGCATCCATCAAAGGCTCCATTTACATCCATCTAGATCCAACACAAGACACAAGGCTAGTTCATCTACATCACACAAGAGTAGAAGGGAAATTTTATTACATCCACCATTTTATTACATTTTCTACACATAGTTATTGCTCGATACTTTCACAAAGTACAATTGGCATAAGAGCAACCTAGGGCATGATTGCACACACTTGCACATAGAACTACATTGGGTCTAAGATGTAGTGCAATGCTTAGTTAGTAAGTCCACCATTGTGGCAGCTGAGGTCAGTCTGACCCCTTCATATGCATCTTTCTTTTTTAGGGTTTGATGTTTGTCTCAGGGTTTTACATATCTTTCCTTCATCATTGATTACCAATGACATATAGTGCAGTGCAATGAAGTTAGTGTGACATGTGACGAAGGATTCATATCATATATCAACCCTACAAATATAGTTTTTAGACCTCCTACATAGACCGGGGTGCCCAAAATGTAGACTAGGGCACCCAAAGGCACTCTGATACTCTCCCAGGTGCCCCAGTCCCCTCAGATTGCCCATATATGCAAGTTTCTAGACCTCAACATAGTCGTTTCTTCCTCACATTTCTCCAGTCATCTTTGCAACACATTCTAACAAGTTCATCGAATTAGATAAGCTCCTTCCAACCCTTTTTTGCATAACAGGGTTTCTATTTTCATTAGCATAGTTGTTTGGATCACTTTCTATATTTATTTACCGATTTTATTTACTATTGTGCCTAGTTAGATTAACTACCATTATATCCACATTTTAGTTAATCATTTTGGTGAGCCTAACATCTTATCAAGTCATGACTAAATCATCTTATCCTACTTTTGTGCCTACTAAGGGTTCCAGTATAGTGACTACCACTGCTGATTTTATGAATGTGCGTACTCAACATCCTCCTTGATTTGTTACACCTAGGGCTGATCCATCTATTAATGTAGTTACTACCCATCGTACTCATCTTAATCCACCTACGGCTCCACCCACTTCTATCCCTCCACCCATTACTTTGGCACCTCCTCCTACTACTTCTAAGGGCTATGACATTATTGAGCAACTTAAAAATACACTTGCCAAGATTTCTCTTTATGACTTATTGCATAATGCACCAGATTTCTGTAACACACTAGAAGCTTCCCTTTGTGCCATTCATATTGAAAGTGATAACTCTACGGTGGCCTTTACACATCTCATACAGTCTCTTCGCAATTTTCCACATGTCATATCTTTCATTGAAGATCTATCACCTTTTGCTAAAAGCAATCCATGTGTGCCTTTGGTCATTACTACCGTTGTTAGCACCACTTGTATTAAATGAGTACTTATTGATAATGGATCAACCGTTAACTTATGTGCTTATTCTCTTTTACAACAACATGGTATTAACGATACTCTCATTTCTAGAAATTCTACTATCACCCGAGGTTATGAGTCCACCACTCGTACATGCTTAGGAACTATTTCATTCCACATTTAAGTTGAGCCTAAGACTGTTCTAATATATTTCTATGTTATAGATGCCTCGTTTCAATTCAATCTCTTGTTAGGTAGACCTTGGATTCATGCAATGCAAGAAGTTCCATCTACTATTCACCAATGTGTCAAATTTTTGCATGATGGCTATGAACATACTATCACTACAGATCTAGAACCATTCAAATATTGTCGCATAGACCCTAATACTACTATAACTATCCCACCTCCACAACATATCCCATATAGTAGTCTCGACACATATGACATTGGTCAGTCTAGTGCTTCGCTACCTTCTTTTGGTGCTACACATACTTTGACCATTTCTAATCATGCTACAAAAATCATCTCACCCACCATACCCGCTCTAATGACCACTTCTTCTTCATCTATTGAAGAACCTTTAACTCCTTCCCCTAGTGTAACTCATAATCATATACTCAACAAAGAAATACAAAATGACGAAAGTATTCTGAGGACTCTGATGATGAAGTTGATGCTATCAAAATCACTGATGAAGTATTAGGACAACTTAAATTTACTCCTATAGAGGTAGATGAATCTTATTTTGAAGAAACCTTTATGGCCGATGGCCTAGGTGAGTATAAATTTAAGACCCCACCCTCTACTAATGCTACTGTACTCTTATTATATCAAGGATTTGTAAATAGTATAGATGCTATTTCATCTTCTCCTCCACAATTTGTAGCTCCACTTCCCCCTTTTACATGCACATTATTTATTAATAGGTCCTTTTGGCAGCACATCCCAATTGACTCCACTTTCTTAGATACTATTTGTAAACGTGACGATTTGGTTAGGTTTGTCATGACACTTAATGACATTTTACCACCTCTTCATTCACCACATATTTATGACATGGCATATTTTCACATTTGATTTATGGTGCATGCTTTTTTTGTTACACGTACCCCTCATGATTCTCCACTCACACTTGGACAATCCTGGATTTACTATATTGGCAGTACGATAGATGTTAGCCATTCTTAGCTTACATTTCCTATGCCTTTTGGAAATATCTCTATTCCTAATGACTCTTACCCCACTTACGCTCTGAATATCTCTCATTGGCATGCTCATGGTTGTCCACCGATAGCCTTTACTGATGAGGAATATGCAATGAATGTGTACACACTACGCTGTAATGGGTCCTTATATGACCCTCCTCGCTCTATATCTCATCATGTTTCTGATGCTACTCCAGTAGGTTTCGACTACAATAATGATATTCTCCTTGATAATGGCACATAGTCACCTTATCTACTGTGTACTTGGTGGGCATATCATATAACACATCCCCCCTCCTCATATTCACATAGGATTATCTATCATATTTTCATTATCGTACATTCATATCCTCATATAGGCATATTCATCACACATTTTAACATCGTCATTACCCGATGACACACTCTTGTGCTTCAGTTCACACTTGACTATTGAGGGCTTACTACACATGAACCCCACACACTGCACCATAGGTATTACACATTGTGTTTCTTCATATATTTTTGTCATACATCTTACATCATACATCATACACTCCACATTTAGTCTACATCATTACACATCTACACATCATACATCATACTAGTCTGGCATTTATACATACATCACACTTCTATTGTTTAGGTTGCTACATACTATTCATGCATTACGTAATTATACACCACACATTGTCTATACAATATACTACTATTCATCATACATATACATTACACTTTTATTTTCTACGAGTCTAGCATTTTACATACTATGATCCTCCTACTCATACATTACATTGCGTGCACATACCTTTCACATTACATAGTTTATCTACACATACACATTATATTACATTATTACACTATACATTGCATTATACACATCTTACACACCATATGGTTGCCTATTATAATCACACATACTACATAAATATTTTGTGTTGCACTCACTACCCTATGACAAACTTTAGTTCCTTGGTCCATACTCGACAGCCGAGGGTTTTACAAATCAATTGAACGTTATCATCATCACACGTTCATCATTCGATTTTATATCATGCGATATTACTAGGTTAGTGACATGTTTTATACGATAAATGGTCACCTATTTTTTCATCTTGTAGTGGTATACACTTTAGGCTACATCACCACTCCCTCTATTCATCTTATAGTGATATACGCTTTAGGCTACATCATAACTCTTTTGATCATCTTGTTGTGATATACACTTTGGCTATAAGGGTCACACACACATCATTTTTAGGTCACATCTTATCAACACACATACACACTCATCACGATGCATTAGATACAATACACATTATTCGACCATTTCCTGATGACACACTCTTGTTTACGGTTCATTCTTGACTGCTGAGGGGGAAAACAAAATGAACCTCACTACATAAATTTCCATTCACTTGGGGGAAACGTGGCTCCTATCATTCCATCTTGCATTCCATTCCATCCATCCACAACATATTGCATATCTTGGTTATTTTTACTCTTGCTTACATTTTCTTGTATATGGTCAATTTATTACACATGCTAGTTAGATCTCTTATATTTCATTTATCTATACCATACACACAAGCACGTTCATGACTTTGTTTAGTTATGATTGTAGATACATGTCTCTTACATGTAGTACGAATGCTCGCCTTCTACTAATCCTACATTGGTCGCTGGGGGCATCCACATTCATCTCTTACAGGTGTTATTGTTTCAGTTTGTACTTATCACTCTACATTACTTGCTTATACACGCTTTTGACATATGAGTTAGTTTTCTAACATGATAATGGGTGTTTCATGTGCAACATTTGTTATGTAAGGATACTTTCTTCTATACTTGTTTGTTTGCTTGCTATTGTTTGTCTTGTTTGTGGGATTTTCCCTTTGTTGTGTGCACATGCTTTCTTATTTGTAGCCATGACCACCGTGAGTGTCTTGCAACACTATGAGTGGTGAATCATGTTGGCAACCCAATTTGTGTGTTCTATGATTGTCTTCTTGCATGTTTACTTACTTTCTAGCTTACACATTGTTTGGTAGCTTATACATGTTTTCTATATGCATATTTTTTTGTATTAACACTTTTGCCTAGCCACATGTTTACGTGCACCTTGGTTTCTACCAAGTGCATTCCCTTCCCCCTACAGGGAAGAGTTATAGAGTTCATGTGGTTGGTCCTCTTTTGGGGCTGCATTCTCATATCAACGATGTTGCATGTGCCTCCAAAAAGGGGTATCATTTGGGGTTTACATAATACATAACGCTTCTACACCGGTTCAGTTGAGTCAGTTTCCTCCCTTGGCATTGTGGGTTATACAACAAGCAGGTTTAGACCAGTCTATGAACCGTACACATAGAGGATTTTAAAGGACATGGTTGTCCTTAGCATTCTAGGGAGCATTTATAGGTTAGAGGATACACCGGAATTCCTCTCTACACTACTTCATCCAGTGGCATTAGATTGCCTAAAAAACTAGGTAGTACAAAGATCTCTTCACACATATTCATGGAAGTAATTATAGGTTGGAGGATACAACAAAATTCCTCCCTACACTTCTTCAGCCTATGGCGTCAGATCACCCAAAAAACCTAAGATAAGATATCCTCTTTCTACACCCTTTCTCTCATTACGGATTAGGTACACACGTTCCTTTTACAATTTTCATACTTTCATTTCAGTATTTTCATTACATATACATGCCTTTTTGACATATATACATGTGTAGATCATCTTCTCCTTACAGATACGACCGTAAGAGAAGCAAACAATCAACAACAAAAATATAACAATGGGGGCAACAACAACAAATTTTTTTGGTAGCACACACCATGCTAACCATACAGGTACATCACACACATTGGGAAGTTACACACACGTTTCCACCCTAGGTTCACTCTCATAACTTTTTTGCACTTTTAATTCTTTAATTTCCATGCTCTATCATATTTTTATCAATCCATGCTTTTTCTAGTCCTTTAACAAGTTTCTACATCACTCTACACGGATTTATCAGGTACACATCTCTATCTACTTTATGTTACCGAGATTTTTGCTCACCAACATAAACTGGGGGAACATGTAGTCACAAAATCATGCACTTTAGAAATTGTTTAGTCCTGGTCTCATACTACTATTCATATGGTTTTAAAATAAAGAAAGTACTAATTAACCCCTGTCTTTTGGCCATTTTACTTTGATTTCTACTGTCAAAGCTGACCTCCCATACACACTTTCCCAATTTGTTTTCATCATTTTAGCCTTAACTGGGGCGTCCATGCTTATACTAGGGTGCCCGCAGGTGCCTTGGTATTTTCCCACTTTCTTGCCACTTTTTGGGCACTTTCTAGCCATTTGAACATTTCATATTTCTTGTGTTCGACCTTTTCAGGGTTAATTATGAAATTAGATCAAGAGAACCATATAAATATAAAGTTATAAGAGCATAATGAGGGACTAAGAATTATTCACTACTATCATCACCTAAGGTTGCATCCATCAAAGGCTCCATTTTCATCCATCTAGCTCCATCACAAGGCACAAGGTTGGTTCATCTGCATCACGCAAGTATATGAGGGAATTTTATTACATCCACCATTTTATTACATTTTCTACACATAGTTATTACTTATTACTTTCAAAAATTGCAACTGGCACAAGAGCAACCTAGGGCAGGATTACACACACTTGCACATAGAACTACATCGGGTCTGAGATGTAGTGCAACAATCAATTAGTAATTCCACCATTGTGGTAGCTGAGGTCATTCCAACCCCTTCATATACATCTTTGTTTTGTAGGGTTTGATGTTTTTCTCAGGGTTTTGGAGGTCTTTCCTTCATTATTGATTACCAGTGACATACAACGCAGTGCAACGAAATTAGTGTGATAGGCGGCGAAGGCTTCAGATCATATAATGACCTTGCAAATCTTGTTTTTAGACCTCCTACATAGACCAGGGCACCCACAGATGCCCTAATACTCTCCTAGGCACCCCAGTCCACTCAGATTGCTCGTATTTGTAAGTTTTCAGACCTTTGTATATTTATTTCTTCATCCTGTTTCTCTAGTCATCTCTGTAACACAGTCCAACAAGTTCATCAAATCAGATAAGCTCCTTCCAACCCTTCTTTACATATTAGGGTTTCTATTTTCATTAGCCTAGTTGCTTGGGTCACTTTCTATATTTACTTACACTTTTATTTACTATTATTCCTAGTTATATTAAGTACCATTATATCCACATTTTAGTTAATCAGTTTGGAAAACAATATAAGTTAGAATATTTTCTAGACCTATATGAGCACATTAGCAAGAATAAGAAAAAAGACAAGGGCACAGGGATAATTAAGGCACAATGTGTGAAGAGTGATCAATGGATACCAAATAAGATACTTGATCTTGAATTTCAGCCATTGTTGGTCACCACTCGCACTAAGGTAGCATGCACCCATGAACCTATTAAAGCCATACCAATCATTATGAGAGAATAGGTCATGCATGATAGGTATCCAAATGTTTCACATCAAAAGTAAGTCTATCAAGAGACCATGGGAGTCATCATGGAATCACGAGGTGAGATACATTGCTTAAAGGAGTAGGCACATGAGAGAGAACACATGAAACATGTTGAGCTCCCATAGAAGGATGTGGATGATATGAAGGAGGTGTGTAAGATGTTACATCAGGAGAATATGATTCCTTTGTTAGGGGAATGGATTCGTGAAAAGGTATCGTGCATTGAAGTTGAACATGAATGAAAGATACTATATGCAAACTTACCCCCCAAAACCATGATTATGATAAGGAAATCAATTTGGATGTAGTAATTGATGGGTGGTTGGTAAGGAATATCTTGATAGATACAGACACTGAAGTAAATGTACTCACTTTGGATGCATGGAATCAGATGGGGAGACTTATGTTGTAGCCATCTTCAAATGTGTTGTATATGGAAAACAAGATGAGGGATATGCCTATTGGGGTATTGAAGGATGTTTCTATTACAATTCAGGGAGACAAGTTTACTACAGACTTTGAGGTATTAGAGCTTACTAAAGTAGACCATTTTCTAGCATTAATTAGGTGACCATGGTGTTATGCGAACAATATAGACTTGCACTTATAAGGGGTACACAAATTTTTAAAATAGGAACGAGCACATCATTATATCTCTGAATGAAGCAAAATCTATGCCATATGTTGAACATATGAGTGAAGAAGATCTAAATAGGATTTATGCGCGCATAGTACATGATATCGAGAATGTAAAAAAATCTAAGGAAGGCTTGTTATAATGGGGAGATGTGCAGTCAGTTAGCAACACCATAAGTGTTTCTTGTGATAATTGGGCCCATGGAATTTATGAAATGGTTGGGCATGAGATGAAGGGTAGAGTAAATAGAATGATCAGGCCATGCATGGTTAGGTGCATGGGAAAAGTTTAGTTGTCGAGATTCACTTGCGAAGAAAATCCTAAGTATTTATCGTGCACCATAGAGGAACACTAGAAAAAAAAAGGTGATAGAAGAAACATGTTGGTCTATACTCTACATAGAACAACAATGTGACGGTGGGTGACACAAAGAGATAACTTGTTGGGATGATGAGAAGTGAGAATCAATTTTTAAAATAGGTTCACATAGAGCAATACACCTACACTTATATGTGAATATCATGAGAAGAATCCTAATTTGACACATGTCGATAATTGTGAGAGAATATGGGCATAAGGCTAGGAGGCCTTGTCACCATCTCTGTGGGTGCATAAGTTCTATTCCACTTTGTGAGGGTGCACACACACGTGATATGCTTATGATGAGCTAAAAAAGGAGACTGCAAGTTGGCGAGATATGACTGAGGTATGGTCCATACATTTGATTATTTTTATAATAAACCTCTAGTACATAAAGCATTGTAGATTATGAAGTGAATCAAATTAAGGAATGGTGCAAAGGTAGAAGAGCCCATGTTAGAGTTATTGGGAGAACCTGATTCTAAGGCATGCCTGGATGTTGAGGAAATGTAAGAGTCATAATTAGGTCATGCCCGGAAGGAGAAAGAAAAGGGTAAGATGGTGTGCCTCATTAATGATGAAGATGTTAAGAATTTGGAAGCTAGCCATACAAAAGGTGCACATGAAGTAATGGATACAATAGATGAGACTTCTCGTGCATACCATGTGACCATAAAGACAAAAAAGGTAAACATTGGCACTAAGGATGTGCCTAAGGAGGCCATCATTAGGGATTATTGGTCAGAACAAGAGGTAGCAAAGATCATTGGGATTTTGTGTGACATTCAGTATTTATTTTTGTGAGGCTATCATGAATTGAAGGGAGTGTAACCCTCGTTGGGAGAAATGAAAATTAAGCTAAAAGAATTCACACTTCTGGTTTGGAAGAGGCCTTACATGATGAATCTGAACTTACACATAAAATTAAAGGAAGAAATGGATAAAGTGATTAAATCTAAAATCATTGAACCAATTGAGGAATCTAAGTGGGTTAGCCTTATGGTCATAAGTATAAATAAGGATAAGCAGATCAAGATCTATGTAGACTATAGAGAACTTAATCCTGCATGCATCATAGATCCTTTTCCCACTCCATTCATTGAGGAGATCCTTGAGGGGGTGTGAAGTATATTCTCTTACATATGGATTTTTAGGTTATCATTAGGTGTGCATTGTGCCAGAGGATCAAGAAAAGAACACTTTTACTACTGAGTGGGGATGCTTTGCATATGTAGTTATGCATTTTGGGTTTAAGAACGCATCGATAGTATCCTCACACATTATTGTGTAGGAATTTTAGGACTTTATTCACAAGTTCTTGCAAGTTTACCTTGATGATTGGACCGTTTATGGGCTTGTCAAAGATCATTGTGATAACTTGAGGCTCATGTTTGAGAGGTGCAGAAAGTTTAACATCTCTTTGAACATCAAAAAGTACATCTTTGCTACACCTTTTACACCTTGGTTGGACACATAATTTGTAGAAGGATTGTTGTTGGATCTTGTAAAGGTTGTAATCATTTTAGGTTTGAAAGAGCGTACCAATCAAAGTGAATTGGGTGAATTTTGGGGGAATACATGTTATTATAGAAAATTTATTAAGCAAAATGTAAGGATTTTTGTGCCCGTAGAAGATTTTCTCAAGGAAAAAGGTAAATTTTATTGGGGTAGCACGCAATAACTGACGTTGGAGACATTGAAGGCGAGGTTTACCACTACCCCTATCTTGCATTTTACTTCTTAGAAAAAACCCTTTCATGTGCGTGTTAATGCTTGTGGTATGGCTATTGGTGTAATTTTAATGCAACCTTGAGATGGAAATGTGGACCACCCCATATGTTTTGCAAGGATGAAGTTGACACCACCAGAATAAAATTACACTACTATTGAGCATGCGGCTTTATCTATGATCTACGTGCTTTATAAGTTTCACCAATACTTGTTGGCTACCCTGTTTATTTTCTATACTGATCATATGACATTACATTATTTGGTCAATAAGCCTGTTTTATAAGGGTGCATATGCAGATGGATACTTCTCTTTCAGGAGTTTGATTTCATAGTTATTGTAAATCTAGGAAAATGTAATTCGGGGCCTGATCATTTATCAAGAATAAATTTAGGCGAGGACACACAAAGTATTGAGGACACAATGCTTGATGTGCAGTTATTTAGGTTAAATCATGTGCCCATAGATTTGGAGGATATAGCCATATTTTTGTGCCTTGGGTTGGTGCTTGAAGGAATGAAGGAATTATAGAAAAATCAACTCGTCATACACACAATGCCTTATCAATTAATTGGAGGAGACTTATACAAGATGGGGAGAGATGAGATATTACACCAGTGTGTACTTGAGCATGAGCATGAAGTCATTATGGAAGAGGCACATGGTGGAATAACAGGAGGAAATTATGTAGGTGATGCGACTGTGCGTAAGATCCTTATGGATGGTCTTTGGTGGGAAAATTTGTACAAGGATTTTAAGGCCTTTTTTGAAAGCATGTGATCATTATCAACGAATTGGAGAGCCAGGAAGTAGAGATGAGATGCCCCTAAAACCCATTACGAGTGCAGAACCTTTTGAGAAATGGGCCATCGACTTTGTAGGACCTATTGCATCACCCACATGCAGGAATGGAGCGTGCTACATCATTACATGTACTGAGTATTTAACAAGGTAGACAGAGGCCGCACCTAGAAAGGATTGCAATACAACCACAATAGTAAGGTTCTTATAGGAAAATATTATTAGTATGTATAGTTGTCCATTAAGCTTTACTAGTGATAGAGGAACTCATTTCTTGAATGAGACAATCAGAATTCTATTGGCATAGTTTATGATGGCACACCATAAAACCACCCCTTATCACCCTCAAGCTAATGGTACCACATAAGCTTTAAACAAGATTTTGGGAAAAACTCGTATGAATATTTGTGCTGTTGGAAGAAAGTATTGGGATTATAAAGTGTCATCTATACTTTGGGCTTACAGGACCACATACAAAATATTGAACATGACCACACCATTTCAGTTTGTGTTTGGAGTAGAGGTGGTACTACCAGTTGAATTCATGTTACCATCCCTCTGCATTACGTGTGCAAGTGGATTAGATGATGAGTAAGCAATTCAGGAGCGCATTGAGAAACTAATACAGGTAGATGAGACGCGCACCATTATGATTTAGAGCTAGAAGACTGAGAAGATATGCTAGAAGGCCTGACATGATAAGCATATTAAGAACAAGACATTTACAGTGGGAAAGACGGTCCTTCTTTATGACTCCAAGTTTGCATGCCATCTAGTAAAGTTGAAGGTGCATTGGTTGGGTACTTTTGTCATAACGAAGATACTTGAATCAGGTGTAGGTCAGTTGCAGGTGCTGGATGACACCATGTTGCCTAGTTACTTTAATGGGAGTAGGTTGAAGCCCTACTATAAATAAGCTTCTTGGTCTGTAATAAGGTAGTATTGCCATTTAGATTAGATTTCCCTTTCATGTTTTGTTTTTGCTTTGTAGATAGTTTTTTTCATTTTTTGTTATAATAAGCATGCTTGCACATAGGGAGTTGATGACTATATTTTTTAAGTTCATGTGTAGAGGACTACATATACCTTTAGTGTGGGGTGAACTAGGTACAAGTGCACAAAAAGGGACCATGTTGGTATTAAGACTTGTTGTAAAGTTGGTAGGCATAATTGCATGATGTTATTAAGGGGTGGAGAGAAGGTACGCATAAGAAAAAGAGAAAGGTGCTATAGGTGTTAAGGATGATGGTGTTTATGAGTAATTTCTCAGGATGAAGACCACGTGTGGAAAATTCCATACAGTGTAACATGAGGTAAGCACTGACAAGATGAACTACTTGGTATTTTACGTAGAAGATTATGTATTGCAGCGTAGGAAGGTGCACACGAGGATGTCTACGGCTTGGGAAGTAGTGAGCGTGCCATAAGGTTATGGCTGCAACATGAGAAAGAAAGTAGCAAAAAGCACATAAAAGGTGAAAAATCCTAATTAAAGTTGAGTATGGTGGTAGGTGAATAATAATTAATGCAGAAAAATTATGAAAATATATAAAAAAAAGGAAAAAATTTCATTCTTACCTTGCATCATAGATTATTTGAGCCTTAAAGAGTGATTGAAGTGTGATTAGGAGTACGATTGAAGTGCAAACCAGTGCAGAGGAAATTTTAGAGAGCCTGAGGGAGACCCAAAATGACTTGAAGTGGGGATCCTTCGAAGGAAGTGTGATAAAGAAATAAATGTGTGAGGGGAGAAGGAAACATGATTTGAAGTTTGAATTACAAAGCTAGGGTTTGAAAGAATGTAAAATTGCATGAGTACTAGTTTTGAGTTAGGGCATGTGGGTTCGAAGGGTGAACCAAAATAATGAGAGTGTCAAGGATCTAAAAAGATTGAGGAAGGGTGCATATGAGCGAAACATAGGTGAGTAAGTTGATACCTAGGGCACCCTACCAGTTAAAATAATATCCAATTGGGGTCACAGTTGATAATGACACCAAGGAAAACTACCACTATGTCCCCAAATAACAAGGGAAAGGGAAGGAAGCCCATAAATGAGGAAGCACCCGATGAATAGTTTACAAAAATACAATATCTAGGTGAGGTTATAGAGGGGAAATCATGGAAGTATCAACTAAAAAAGTGTAAGATTAATGATTTTAACAATCACTCGAAGAAGAATTGGGATGAAATTGAGAAGGAAATGATCATCAAAACAAACAAGAGGATAGAAACATGCCAAAGAATATATGATGACTCAGTGCATAAAACCTCAGAAAGTGTAGGGGTGCTATAACTTTACGATCTTCCATTCTTTAGAAAACCTAAGCGCTTGTTTCAATGGCTAATACCATGATTCCATGAGGACTACTTTTATTTCTTAGGAAGGAGAATGCGTATCACAACACAATTGATAGGAAGAGTGACGAGGTTATGCAACTCAGGAGAAGAGATAAATCCAAATTTGGATGATGATGTGGGTGTAGAAGCCACTACAGTTGTGCTTGATTATCATAAGGGAGGTCGCATGATGGATGTAGTGGGTATTACTAACCTTGGAACAAAAGTGACCGCACACCTTGTAAGCTACAAACTAGGCACGTCTAAAAGGTGGAACTAAGTAAACAAACAGCGGTTACATATTGTACACAAGATGGAAAAAAGGGAAAATTTTAGCGGTGAATATTCATAGTTTGGCGAATAGTAGGATTTCAGGAAATTGATTTTGGTCATTTTTACAGCCATGGCAGTGCCCAGGTTTTGCCCAAAAATTACACAAATAATAATCTATCCCATGTAAATAGCCAACAAATCTCCAATCCTAATGTATATTTTTATATTGAATCATTGCATGATCGATGAGCTGAGATTTTTAAACATTATTGGATTGCCAAGAAATCTATGGAACCTTATTAGTCCTTTGGGCTCATTCACCGACTTGTATGGGAGTTTTTTTAGGAATCTGATTAAATTCACCATATACATACATAAATGTAGACGTAGATTCTAGAATCACTAAGCATTGAGCAAAGTTCGAAGGTTTTTTTAATCTTTTCCAATTTTCCAATTTGTGAATTTGTGAAGTAGTATAAAAGGATTTAGTGAATCAACATATTGTAATTTTCTTATAAAAATCAAATAAATCAAGGTCTTGTGGGGGCCTGGCTACTATGTTGCAGTTTACATCCTAGAAGCACTTACTACAGGTGAGTCTATTTGAGACCTATTTTCTTTCATGTCACATTGTTTTATCTGCCTTTGTAAGTTATTTATGTCAGTTTTTGATTTTACAGTATCGCAAATGTCATGACACTGCAATGCCTTAGTCAATTTTCATCTCATAACTCTTCCAACTCAAAAATTGTCCTTATAGTCCACTAAGTATATATTTCAATGCTATAATTTTCACAAAATGTATCCTATATATGATTTATAATTCATGTTCTATTTTATTTTATTACAAATCTTGAACATCCTCATCCTCATAACCACTATGATTTTTATGTCATCTATAATAGTCCTCCACATGTAGAAAATTATAATTAATTTTCCTATCTTAGATACATCTATGTAAAATAAATAAATATATTTTATATTTAAAATCACTTCATATATCTCCATGAACTGCTGCTTTTTATATTCCTTATTGTATCTTCTTTGAATATTTTTATTCTCTCTTCTGCTATATATATATATATCCAATATAAACCGTGGTTTATTCCGTGACCATCACCTCCTCCGAAGTCCATTGCTGTGAAGTGTGGCAGAATGCGGCCACATGTCTTATTTTGAACCGTTGATCACTGACTGTTGGCACTACCTTGTCCCACTGCAGACCCAAAGGATATATAAAATGAGGGCACATTCCACATGTTTCACGTCTTCCAGGGGAATTTCCTCAGGAGACTGATAAAATGGTGATGTGTGGCATAAACCTCCCACTCTGGACCTAAAAAATTATCAATTGTGGCTCATTCTGCATGGATCACATCCGCTGGGAGGATTTGGTTTGGAGGTTAACATAATGCTGACATGTCTCAAAATTACAAAATCATTAATTTCAACAAGGTTATCATTCAAAACAAATTCATTTTAAGGTTCTCTTCCTTAACATTTTGGCTTCAATTTGTCCTTACTGATTTTAAAAGAATAAATTTAGTGGAAGTACCCTACTTCCTTCACCTTCAATTATAATTTCTGTAACTTTTCATAGATCTGCTTTGTATTTGGGTGTGATCCATATCCTACACAAAAATCATGTACCATATTATGGTATCAATTCAACTACATTTGGGGATATTTCTAATTCCCACATCTTTCATCGATCTACTCATCATGTGAAAATTTTCCCACCAAGCCCCTTTTGCATAGATTTTTGACAGAAGAACATAAACGACGTCATTTTGATAATCCAACTCAAAAATAAGAGTTTTTTACGTGCTCTACAACCACCAAGTAAACATCTTCATACAAACACCGCAAGTTTAATTGTCATTGTATTTAAATTTAAAATATAATATGAAAAATTTCATTAATAGTTAAGCATGTACTATATAAGACATTATATGATAGGAAGAGAAGCATTTAAAAATCATCAAAATGTGCAATATACATAAGATAATATGAAAAATTAATCATTATTTAATATTAATCAAAATATTTCATTTTTTATTACATAAAATAAAAAATTCATACAATGAAATTTGTAATAAGTAGATGACATTATTTTTCTTAAGGACTTCAATCTCGCTTACTTAGCCTTTTGTTGAATGAAATTAGTTTTCCTTTCATAATATTTTCATAGTGTTAATATGTAAATGGTAGTAATATTGAGATGATTACTATGTTCCTTTATTTAGGAGTATTTTTGAGCAACCAAACTTATAGACTTCTAAAAGAATCATACTGTACTTCTTATCTTGTCACTAGGTTTTCATGACAACATTCTTAATGATACATTACTTTTCTCTTTTTCTTAAAATCCTCACAGACCTTGATCATGGCTAGGTCTCAACAAAGTTTCATGAAAATGACTGAATCTCCTTAAAACCCTAAAACTTTGTCCATTCTTGCTAGCCTTCTGATCATTCCTTCATATTGTAGATACTTTCCTATAGATATTCATCAACATGTCCCTAAACATTGTGTTATTTCCTAGATGGTGATCAAACCTTGAACTATTATCATGATATTGGATTCAACCTTGTCAACTTGATTTCTAGCCACATGATATGATTCTTGACTGTGCCAATCTTTCAATAATACACTTATGAATTTAAAAAAGGTTTTTCTCACCTTCTTGACTTCACAAAGCCTCTTCTACTCATACTTAAGACACAAAGTGCCCTGATCATACAATCAACATATTTCTTTTGATGTTCCTCATGAATGAATCAAGCCTTAGACAAACTATTAATTTTACTTACTCAAGGGTATACAAACTTGTAAGAGCTTTATAGAAGTATAGAATTATTCCTTGGTACAGACATAGCTTCATAACTTATGAGTATATTAAAACCTTGATCCCTTACCTACAGTCTAGAATATTCTCTTTAAAATCTTGCAATCAACTTGTGCATGTTACTATTGTAGTTAATTTATGACAATATCCTTTAAGTTTCTTGAACACATTCTCCAAGTAGTAATATAACAACATATAAAGAATATCCCATCATAGTTGTATCATATGTGAAACATCATATCAAAACATTCAAGATTCTCTCAAGATTAATGATACTTTAGCTAGCTTTCACACATTGACATTTCATTGTCAAGCCAAAGAACCCTTCATACATTCTCAACCTTGAAGTCACAATATCATACCACAATGAGTCCTAGATGGAATACCATATATTCTATCTCAGATCCTTTGAAATGATGAACAATTTTGGTAATCATATCTTCTTATGACATACCTCATACCTCTGATGAATCAATAATATCTTCATGAGTAGATGCACACCTTATTTGGATTGGTGAAAACATTTAGAACCTCTATAGAATAGGACAAATCACTGGGATACTAAATAAAACTTTCATGTATACACAACCTTATTATTTGTGCTTTTATGATAGAGCTCAGTCATCAAGACTCCATAAATAAACTAAAGAAAAATCATACTTTGGATGAATTAATGAACTAAGAGTCCTTCATGAGTAGATACATACTATAATTTGATTTAAAACTGAGCACAAACCTTGAGATCACCTATTTCATGTTTGATTAGATACAATAGAGACTTCAAGTCCTCAAATTACCTTCCACAGATCTTTACCAGCCTTTGGATTATTCTTACACCTTTTAGAATATTTCAAGACAATCCTCAATAAAAACATGTTTCAAAATACAATAAGCTGACTCCATGAAGCATAATGGAGGAACTTAATTCACTTAGTTATGTCTAGTGATGCAAAGCATACATGTCCTCATGGGACACATCAATAAACTTTAACTTCCACACCCTTGTCAACTTCACTTTTGTTTCTCTATCTTCCACATGATAATATTATTAACAAATAAAAAAATTTCTTGGGGCTCTTCAACAAAAAAAGACTTCTAGGACCAATAGGCTCATCATGATCAAAAAAAGCTACATTAGGTTCATGCTTTTCCTTCTCAACAGGAGTAGTCTTAACATATTCCTTTATCTTATAGTTGTTCATCTTCCTTCTACAATATCTTACAACATGACCAATTGAGTTACAATTGAAACAAACAATAGGGATCTTACCTTTTGGTTCTCTATCTCTCCATCTTTGTCTAGGTGTCTCTTGGCAGCAATATCTAGCAATGTGTCTAACATGATTGCAATTGAAACACACAATGTCATTCTTACCTTCATTCCTCCAGCTCTGTCTTGGTAATTCATGAAAAAAATCTACCTAATGACCCTTCTTATGGAAATTGTAGCATGTAATGTTTCTAGATTTATATGAGAGATCATCCCTTCCATTTTTCCATGGAAATTCATTTTGACTGTACTATTACAGTCCCTAGCTCTATGACCTAAGGTATTGCAAGAATAATTAACACCATTGAAGGTTATTTCATACCTAGATGCATTGGGCTGCCTTATGATGTTCCTTTGAGTCTTTTTATCCTCCTTAGATTCAGAAGGTCCATGACTTGATTCAACATGCATCTCTTCCTTCTTAGATTCTTCCTTGAAACCCAAACCTATCTTATCATTAGAGTGTCTTTGGATGCTCAAAAAATCATCTAAGTTGTTTATTCTCTTCTCAAACCTTTGATACATCTTCAGTTTGCTTGATGTATGCTCTAATTCTAATTGAAGTAATATTCTTATTCCTTCCAAATAAGTTATATGAGAGATATATAAAAATATCACCTCATCCTTTCACTTTGTTCTATATGAATTTTTTCTTTCAAAAGAGTTAAACCTTGTGATTTTTATACTAACACATGTAGATCAGAATAATATATATCAAGTGCATTGAAACTAAATAAATGGTTGGAAATACTTATCCAATTTTATGTAACATGTCAATCAAGCCACCATGAAAAATTGTGGAATTTTTTTTGTAATTTCTTCTTCTTCTAGATGAAAAATTTATTGTGTATCCTTTACATTTTATTGACCTCTAATATTTGTAGGTCCACCTTAACTCTAAATTTGAGCTCCACATTGTTTAATTAATTTTGACATAGGTAGTTCATTCCCATGCCTTACGTTTAGTTTGTAAGTTTTGGTGGTTTTTCTCAAGATCTACATTGTTAGATTTTGAAAATTAATGATGGAATTTCTCTTGTTGACATCTATTACATATAGGCCCTTTAGGTGGTTGAGACACATTTATACTAATGTAACACTCTTGCAAAAATTAGTACATGTTAAGTGACACAATATTATATAGACCATGTCAAAAATCATTCGAAAAACATTCAAATCTATTTGAAGAATTCCATTGGGATTAGTTACATTTTCTTATCCTTAAATAGCTTAATTTTACATTTAAATTCTTCTAGGTTTCCATGACGACTCTTCTTTTAAATTATTATTTTTATATTTTTATATTTATTGTAAGATGCAATGTTGATTGTCGTCTCCTCTCATATGTCATTATTTTTTCAATCGACATCCATTACATTTTGAGATGTATTATCTAGTGTTTTGAGAAAATTATATATGGATATTGAAATCACTTCCTTGTAATCAATGTTAACATTAGTAATCAGTCAATGAGAGTGCTTTTGAGATGCTTCATGATGAATTTATTCTCTATGTTGTCTTTCTACCTAAATCAATTCATCTGAATGCATTTGCATGTGTAATATTTTTCTTTATACATATTTCTCATGTTGAGATTTATGTGAACATATCAGTATCATTTAATCTACATGTTGTATATTTTTTCTTTCAATTCTATAGGATTCATTGATTAAGGAAAATGTAAACTAAAAAGAGAAGATCAAACAAAAACGTTATTCCAACCACTCTTAGTAGTGGTACTGACATTTGAAAAATAACATCTTATTTTGAGAAACCATCTAAGGAAAACCATCCTTCTCCAATAAGACCAACACAATCGAGGGATAATGATTGCATTCAAAAATAAACTTAGAATGAGTTCATTTTTGATTTGATGCCTAATGTTGTCAATGACGAAAACAATGAAATGCCTCCCCTTGAAGACATTCCATTGAATGATGTTGAGTTTGACACTGCATCACCTACCGAATTGAATGAAGTTGACACTGCATCACTTGCCCAACATGAAGTTGCACATCACCTTCCCAATTGAATGTTAGAGGTGAAAATTTTGGCAGTCAACGAAATTTAAATTCCACCATGGAAAATACTCAGTGGACACCTATTTCTGGAAGAAAGAGAAAGGAAAGAAAATGGGACTTGGGAAGGAGTTTCAGGTTAGAGTGGGTTTCTAAGTATCCATTTATTGAACATGTTGAAAATGAGAATAAAGATGTACCTCCAAATAATGAAAATGTACAATCTATAGCTAGAAATTAGACAGGGACAAGACAATGCAACTTAAGTTGGATACTATTAAGAAGCATGTAGGAAATATATATGAAAAGAAAATTATAGATGGCGTTGAGAAGAATATTGTTAGATGGAAAATTGTGGATGATTGTTTACATATTAGGTATGAAAAATAATTTGAAGAGCACAAGAGAACTGAAATAATAGTTTCAGGGAATGGAGGGACAATTACCTCTCAATTCAACAAGATCATTCAAAATAGTATTTTAGGTAAAACAGTTTAGCTAGCTACTATTTTTCACATTCTGAAAAAAGGTCGTCCTATAACAAAATTTCCTGAATAAAATAAGATGTTGTATTTTATTGGTGTCCCACACTTTACTCATTCTCACTGGTCCAAAAGTAGTGGTTGTGATTGGGAAAAATGTATAATTATGGTTAAGAAAGAATACTTGAAAGAGAAATTAATTTTACACGATACATATATTTGTCTATTGATGAGGTTACAACAATAGATAATACTACTTGGGTCTGTATGCATGTGTATACTGTTAAGAATCATGTGAGACACCCTCACTTACTTGTCCATTCAAAATATGAGAGAGAAATATAATTCTGAAAACCTTTTGTGAGTTGGTGATAATTTTTTTGAAGGAGATCAGTGGCATGGATGATGTCTACAATTACATCAAAGCTGGTATGTGTCAAGGTAGATGCGGTATCTGTAATACAAGGTAATTGTAATGGACTGTATTTAAGACTCCAAACATCTCATTTCCCATATATGATTTTTATTCATTTTATGGCTCATAGAATGAACCTAGCTTACCAAATAGTTGGCAAATTTAAACCTATAGCAAAAGTTGAAGAACTTGTTCGAGAGGTGCATGATTATTTATATTATAGACCTAAAAGGTTCATGGAATTTTAAATATATGTACAAACAAACTAACAAATGGGTGTAAATTGATTAAAATATGTCAACAACCAGGTGGATCTCATTATACCAACCGGTTCGTAGGGTGTACGATGAGTATTAATCCTTATTAGGAGTGATGTGGTAGAATTCACATGGAAGTGGACAAGACCCATGATTTGATACATCGTTTGACTAATATAGAGTCATTGCTGATTTTGTATGGTCTCCTTCCCATGTTGGATGAAATGCATCATTTAATTAAACAAGCACAACAAACAATTATCTATATTGTTGATTTTTCTAGTTTGAGGGAGTTTGTATGGCAATAGAATATTTCTTTGTCAATGAATATGATTTTACAGGTCTAAAGTTTGATGGTTGGAATGATTTTATAAAGATTCAAAATGAAAGTCACTTTCTGAAGTTCAACTTGTTTAGGGAAGTTGTTGAGTTTTGGAGCTTAATTGCTTTACTAACATGTTTTTTCAGACTTGTTGGAATACATAGTAATTGGTGTCGATTGAAGAGCCATCATCAATAACCTAGGGGCTGGTATTGGTCAGGAAAGGAGGAACTGAAATAGGTTAGGGCTAACCAACATTGGTTAAGGCTAACTAGCATTGGTTTCATGTGCATGACTAATATAATTAAGTTTCGGAAATTAGATATATCTTTAGTTGTAAAGTGAATCTAATGGTTGTAATTGCATAAATAAAGTTCCCTAAGATTGTAGATGCATATAAAAGCATAAAGATAGGGTTTAGAAGATAGATTCAATTGACAATTAAGATAAGTTTCCTTTTGAGAGAAAAAGAGAAATTGTAGAGAAGAAAGTACAGGACATCCAAGAAGGTGTGGAAGATTGAAAATCTTCATTGTATTTCCTCTGTGATAATAAATTGGTTGTTTCTTGGTGGACGTAGCCCACATTGGGTGAACCGCATTAAATCTTGTGTATTATTTCTTGTTTATTTCCATATTGATTGTTTTTATGCTTAGATCTGATTAATATATCTATACAACCGGTGTGATAACCCCAACGATTAGTATCTGATCTTCTTTTGTGTTAGGGTTGTGTGTGTTGACAGATTTATGCATAAAGGAATTTTTGATTGAGTGGGAGCAAAGAAATGGGAGAAGAAGGAAAATTCAGAGTAGATAAATTTGATGATTGTGACTATCTATTATGGAAGATGTAGGTGGAGGATTATCTGTATCAGAAAGATTTATACTTACCCTTGGATGAGAAGGTAAGACCTGCAAATATGATTGATGAAGAATGGAAAATTCATGATAGAAAGGAACTGAGATCTATAAGATTGATCCTGAAAACATTTGTGGCTTTGAATATTACCAAAGAAGGATCTACAGTAGATTTGATGAAATATTTAGCAAATATATATGAAAAACCTAGTGCTTCAAACAAAGTTTATTTGATGAAAAAATTGTTTAATTTAAAGATGCAAGAAGGTGGATTTGCATTAAGTCATTTAAATTATTTCTAATCTATTGTAAATTAATTAAAAGCAGTTAGTATTCCATTTTGAGGATGAAGTGAAAGAAATTTTATTATTATGCTCTTTTTGAGATAGTTGGGATAACTTGGTAATGGTTGTTAGTAATAAAATATCTACTACTAATGTGTTTAAAATTTGATGACGTGGTTAGTATAATACTGAATGAAGAAATATGTATAGAAAGTACAGGAGAATCATCATCTGGGAATGCTTTGAATGTAGAAAGTAGGGGAAGGCAGAAGGAGAGATCTAATATAAAGAATAATGGGAAATAAAAGTCTAAGAATGATAGATCTAAATCTAGAGGTAGAGGTATAATTTGTTGGAATTGTGGAAAGAAAGGTCATGAAAAGAAGGATTATTGGTTCAAGGAAAACAAAGAGAATGTACCAGAGAAAGGTAATGAGGAAAATGTTACTGTAAAAGAGGTAATGCAAGATGCCCTAATTATCTCCTTGGATAGTAAAATTAAGTCTTGGGTTTTAGATTCAGGAGCTTTTTTCCATGCAACCCCTAATAAGGGATATTTCAGAAACTATGCCTAAGGTAATTTTGGGCATGTTTATTTAGGAGATGATGAACTATAAAATATTACTAGTAGAGGTGAAGTTCATCTTAAATTACAGAATGGAAATACATGGATATTGAAAGATGTGAGGCATGTTCTAAGCCTAAAAAAAAATCTAATTTTTGTAGGAAAATTGTGTGAAACTGGTTGCGTGGTTACACTCATAGCTGAATCTTGGAAAGTTACCAAGGGATCTCTTATTGTAGCAAGAGGCAAGAAGGTAGGATCATTGTATTTGTCTACCTGTATTATTGATTCCTTTTCGGTTATATATAATTCAAATTTAGATACAATCATGTGGCACAATTAGCTAGCCCATATGAGTGAAAAGGGAATGCAGACCTTAAAGGAAAAAGGTAAGTTATTAGATCTGAAACATGTAGATCTTGATTTCTATGAGCATTGTATTTTTGGAAAGCATAAGAAAGTGAGATTTCTAAAAGTTGGGGCAACAAAGAAGAAGCATAAATTGGATCTTGTACACTTAAATGTGTGGGGACCATCCCATGTAGCTTCTCATGAAGGATCCCAATACTATGTTACTTTCATTAATTATGCCATAAGAAAGGTATGAATTTATTGTATAAATCCTAAATATGATGTTTTTGAAACTTTTAAAAGATGGAAAGCTCTTGTGGAAAATGAATCAAATTCAAAGTTAAAGTGCCTTAGATTTGACAATGGTTGTGAGTATTACAACAAGGATTTCAATCATTATTATTTAGTAAATCACAGAGAAAGGGCAGTTCCTAGAACACCACAAGAGAATGGTGTTGCAGAGAGAATGAATAGGAAAATCATGGAATGTGCTAGAAACATGAGGATACAAGTTAGATTGTCCTTACAGTTTTGGGTGGAAGCAGTAGACATGATAGTTTATTTGATTAACCATGGACCTTCAAGTGCACTCAATGGTGGAATACCAGAAGAAGATTGCACTGGAAAAGAGATAGATGTTTCTTTTCTTAGAGTATTTGGCTTAGAAAATTTTGTACATATTCATAAGGAAAATAGAAAGAAATTGGATGCTAAATCCAAAATATGTACTTTCATTGGTTATGGCTTTGGTGATTTCAGATTCCAATTTTGGGATTTAGAAGATTCTAAGATAATTAGGAGTCGTGACATTGATTGGAATGAAAAGATAATGTAAAGGGATCAAGTTTTGGTACCCAAAGGTGAACTGGTGGAAAAATTTTGTGGATGAAAATGAACTCTTAGATTTAAAATTAACACCTACATGTTTACACAATAACCAAGATTGGTTTACCCCTTACCAACATCAGTTGACCCCTGACTGACATCATTCCTCTGTACTGGTGTCAGTTACAGAAGAGATAGACCGATGTTGGTTAGATGAACCATCGTTGACAGAAGGTGGCTGATGTCGGTCACTGTCAGAAGTAGATACAAATCTACAGGATGAGCAGATTGAGCCTTTGACACCCCAAATCTCAGTGAGAAGGTCAAAAAGGTTAAGTAGACCTCGATAAATATTTTCACCTTCCTTTTCTTATTTATTATTGAATGACAGTGGTGAACTATAAATTTTTGAATAAGCAATGTAGCATAAATCCCACAAGTAGTGGGAGCATGGCATGGATGAGGAGATGGACTCCTTAGAGAAGAACCAAACATGGAATTGAGTTAAGTTGCTAGCAGGTAAAATAACATTGTAGAACAAGTGGGTTTACAGGATCAAGGAAGAAGAGGGTGGATAGAAGAGATACAAGGAAAGGTTTGTATTAAAGGTATTTGCATAGAAAGTAGGTATTGACTTTGGTGAAATATTTTCTCCCATTGTTAAAATGAATTTTATTCGTATTGTATTGAGTTTAGTTGTAGTAGAGGATTTTCATTTAGAGAAACTTGATGTCAAGATGACATTTATTCATGGTGATTTAGAGGAAGAGATTTATATGAATCATCCGCTTAGGTATGAAGTCTAGGGTAAGGAGAAACTTGTTTGCAGATTGAAAAATAACATATATGGGCTCAAGCAAGCTCCAAGGAAATGGTATATGAGGTTTTATAGTTTCATGCATGAGCATGGTTATTTGAGATGTGAATCTGACCATTGTGTTTATTTCAAGATACTTAGAAATGGGAGCTATATTATTTTGTTACCATATGTGGATGATATGCTTATTATACGATCTAGTATGAAAGACATTAGTGAGCTTAAAGAAAATATAGCTCACATATTTTCAATGAAGGATTTGGGAGCTACAATGAGAATCCTTGACATGTAAATTCATAGAGAAATGAAAAATAGGAAGTTGTATTTGTCTCGGGAGAAATATATCAATAAGGTGTTGGAAAGGTTTAATTTGAAAAAATCAAAAGTTGTATGTGACACCTATGGATAGACACTTAAAATTGAGAAAATATCAATGACATAAATCACACGAGGAGGTTGATTACATGGCATGAGTTCCATATGCTTCAACAGTTGGGAGCTTGATGTGTGTTATGGTTTGTACCAGAACAAACATTGCACATGTAGTGGGAGTTGTGAACAAATTTATGGCTAATCTAGGTAAAGAGAATTGGAAAACAATCCAATGGATTCTCAGGTATTTGAGAGGGACATCCGACATGAAGTTATGCTATGGAGGGTCAGATACTTGTTTACATGGCTATGTGGATTCAGACATGGATGGTGATTTAGATGGTAGGAAGAAGCACCATTGGATATGTTTTCACAGTAGGTGGCACAACGGTTAGCTGGATTTCTAGATTACAGAAGGTTGTGGCCCTGTCTACAATAGAGGCTGAGTATGTTGCAACTACAAAAGCTAGCAAGAAGATGATATGGATGAGTAGGTTCATGAAAGAGTTGCGAAAGGAGCAAGAGCATTGTAGATTGTACAATTATAGTCAAAGTGTGATTCATTTTGAAAAGAACTCGGCATTTCATTCTAGAATGAAATAAATTTAGTTAAGATATCACTTCATACGGTAGGTATTGGAAGATGGGAAGCTGAAGTTGGAGAAAATTCATATAAAGGAAAATCATGTGGATATGCTAACAAAGCCATTGGAAAAGGAGAAGTTGGAGCTACACTCCAGTTCTGTTGGTCTTCAAGTTTGAGACTTAAGGAGGAAGAAACATGCAAAGTAAAGGATCAAGCGAAGGAGTTGTACGATACAATACACCAATTTATCTCCAAGTGGGATATTGTTGAGTTGTGGGGATTAATTGCTTCACTAGCATGCTTTTACAAACTTACTGGAATACACAGTAACTTGCAATGTCAGTTGACACTACCACCGTCGGTCACCCAGGGATCGGTATCGGTCAAGAAAGGAGGAACCGACATCGGTTAGGGCTAACCAACATAAGTTAAGGTTAACCAACATCAGTTGCCTATGCCTGACTACTATAATTAAGTTGTGGGAATTAGATCTATCTTTAGTTGTAAAGTTAATATAATGGTTGTAATTACATAGCTAAAGTGCCCTAAGATTGTAGATGCATATATTATCATAAAGCTAGGGTTTAGAAGATATATTCAATAGAGAATTAAGAGAAGTTTCCTTATGAGAGAAAAAGAGAAATTTGTAGAGAACAAAGTACAGGACATCCAAGAAGGTGTGGAAGATTGTGAATCTTCATTGTATTTTCTCTGTGATGATAAATTGGTTATTTTTTGTTGGACGCAGCTCACACTGGGTGAACCATGTTAAATTTTATGTATTGTTTATTCTTGTTTATTTCTGTATTGATTGATTTTATGCTTAGATGTGTTTAATATATATATATATATACAACCGGTGTGCTAACCCCAACAAGAATTGGAGACCACAAAACAAAGTGGAAATTTATGGAGATCCCATTTTTTGGAAGCTATCGTCATCCCTAATTAAGTGTGGTTTTATAAGATCCTAAAATTTCTAGATTACTTGTTCCATGAGTGTGCCAATTTTTTTGACAAGAACTTAAGTGAGAAAGAGGAACTACATATTTAATATTTTCCAAGCTCCTTTGCCCATAGGGAATCCAAGAGTGATGCAATTCCTAAGGAGTAATTTCCCAATATTTTTCACCTTTCAACACTTGAATATCCCATTTAGCGTAGAGAGCATGACCTTGAGTTTGAATTTCGAGGAGCATTAGGCCAAAAATATCCTTGGGTTTATAATAGAAATTTCATCCTACTATGTGAAATTCTCTTCCACCTTCAACATTAGCTAAGATAACGTCTCTAAAAAAATTCTATCTAGGAATAGGTAGCCTAGGAGGAGGGGCAACACGAGGAGTAATGCACATGCATTAAAAATAAGACTTTGGAGATAAAGTGAAATTTTTCAACAAGGGAACGAGGTTTAAAAAACCCACTATTCCATTTTTTCTCCACATGTTGGATCACATAAGACTATATCTGAATGCATGAATTGAAAAGTAGAATAAATGCAAAGAAAATTTAATTTTTTGCTATTTTTTATCCTATTCCATTTAAAATTGTTCATCCAAATGGGGATGGAGTGAAGGGATGCCTCTAATATTGGTTTTTTCCACTAAATGGAGGATTCACATGCAAAGAAAAAAATGTGCAAGAAATCCATGACATTGTCTACAGAAGACTCTTCCTCAATTAAGGTGAGAAATGATTCATCCTTAACATTCCCATTAATCATTTGTCTCAAATAGTAGGGTAGATAGATCCCTTTAACAAGCCCTTTGGAAATGTAATTAATAAGGAGATAATTAAGCCCTTTAGCATATGAAACAAAAGTGATAGGGAAGGGGGGAAACATTTATAAATAGATTAATGGAGGAAAAAATGTTTATATTATACACCATCAATTGTGGTACACTCCCCTATATATTTTAAAAACATTTTCACCATGCTAAAGAATTTTGGGCCAAATCCAAGAGATTAAACCATATCTATAATAAAAGGATATTCTATCATATCATAGAATTTTTGAAAAAAAAAAATTAGGAACTTTGTTTTCTTTTTTTAAATCATGGCCCATTCCACACCTTTCTAAAAGGAAATGATGTTTTCTATAATTATTCTTATTGCAAATGAACCTATATTATCGAGTCAAATGACGAGGGGAAGAAGGTATTTAATCTTAAAAGTAATATTTTTAGCATTGATCTTGTAAGAGACATTAAGAAATGTAATCAACCTCCATTTGGTGATGATATTTGAGTCGCCAACTTTGGCAATGAATTTTATTTTTCCTTGGTTAATCATCATCTTGAGCGAGTTGGTGTGAAAATGTTCAAGGTAAAACTTATGTAGTTTCAGCCACATAGTCCACAACACTTGGTCGATTTCATACAAAAATTCATCAATACTTGGATATTTATTAGAAACCATTTTCATAGTGTCTTCATGAAGCTATTTGATAAAACATAGGTGATCACGTCAGCCATTAGATTTTTTACAGAACAAAAGGTTCCACTTGCAAGAATTGATTTAAAGCTTGTTGCCACTCTGGTGTGAAAATTTGAGTAGAAATTACACCATCATATTAGGACACAAAGGCTTTAAGAAATTTAGGAAGTAAAGTGAGCCAAGCATTAGCATATTTGATAGCTCCGATTCAATCCACCAAGTGTCAATATTAGAGAATTTCTTAGAGGCTATGTCCTTGATCTTAAGTGAATTTGTACAAACTCAGATTTAAGCTCCACGAGATTGGTTATGTTCCTCAATATTTTTTTCTCCACACAATGAATTATTTTTGGAAGGCCTCGTTGTAGGAAGAAAATTCCAAATTCTATTCAATTTAATCAAACTCAAGGAGAAAATCCTTGTGGGAACTATGCATGAATATCAATTTTGGAGGATATAGATATGTAAGTAAGTCATCATGTTATTAAGTGAATTTCTCCATCATTCAATACACCTAGAAGGGGCCATTTAGACAATGGAAATGTTACATATTTGTACAATATTGTTTTAGTCAAAGTATAGTTAAAATGGTCCATGTTAAGATAAAATTGAGTTTTAACATTTCTTGACTATGGAATGACCCACTCAATCTCAAACTTGATGGTTTTTTGGTCTAAGACAAATGCTATAGGAATGAAATCCACTAGACTATCGACATTTTGTTTGGTGAATGTGAAAACATTGTGGTCTTTAAATAGAGCTATCAAACCACTTCACCACTCATTTGACACCTTGGTGAATGTTTGACCAAGTACACCATGGAAAAGTTGCATAGATGCAATGGTTATCATTAGGATTTTACAACCCCATTACACCATTTATTGTTCAATTAATTTATTTATCCAACATACCAATGGATCGAAAGGATGTTTTTTTTCTTCTCTGGATTAAATAATATTGAATTATCCATATATGATCTAGTTGGTATTTGGAAGTGAGTCAACAAGCCACATCTAAAAGTTTGGCCTTTCAAGAACATTGTTAGAAGCATAAAAGTGAGAAATCCTAAACAATCTACAATTGAAATCATACAGGGTTCACATGACTAGATGAGTAGGATCAATACCCCATGTCACTGCATGAAGTGAAATTGAAAAGGATATAAAAGTGACAATACCCCCTCAATTATTATCATGCTCTAACATTTGAAAGATGGACCTAATCTATACATATATGACAACAATGTTGAGATCAAATCCAATAATATTAACTTCCTTCAAGAAAATAATTTTCATATTGTAAAGGAGTTGGTACGTATTGCTAACAATATACTTGTAGGAAGATATAGTGAGTCCTCTTACATTCCATAAATATAATATAATGGGATGACCTTTGTTTATTAATTATCATTAACTAACACTAAAAACTTGTTAGAAAATATGAACTTCAACCATTTGTATTGGCCTCTTTAGAATAATTTGTTGCTATGGTACTTTCTAACCACTAATACCACCATCACTAGAACCACCAATAATATTAATACTAACATATTCATTTCCAACTTCTCCTCTTTGATTTTCAACGTGTGGTTGAAACATTTGTTGAGGATTCAACTTCGGAGAAAATGCATTGGACTACCACATGTAGTTGTTTTATGCAGTGGTCCTTTCTCCAAAGAAGAAGCTCCAAGGCCTAACCTATTGAAACCTATTCTAGGATGTACCTCTAGTGAAAGTCAAATGTATTATCTTGTTGAACCCAAATCACCACCACTAAAACCCAGCTTTTCAACTATAATTGCCCCTATAGAATATGTTTGTTTCAAGCTTTCATTTAGACTAGGTTTATATGAGTTAACCCCCCTAGCAGGGGGAGTGTGTGATTTGAGTCTCATCATCACTACTTTCCTCTACAGGATGTGCTTCATTCCACAATTTGCTAAAAACTGCATCTTCTGGAATAGAACCTGACTATGAAACTACTTTTAGATCACCTAGGTCCCGCCTCATAGACCAAAAGGTAGTAATTTTTTACTTTTTCTAATTTTTGTCTCACAATTCGTGATCTATATGCTTTGACATGTTTTTAGAGGACTTTTTATCAACTTTTGCATGAAAATTGGCATATCAAAAATCCTCTGCCTATTTTTGTGGAGGCAATCCCAAAATTTTTGTTGAAAAATCTTGATAACTAATTCCTTTCTCAATAACAATTTTATCCAACCTTTAAGTTTACCTGATGGGTCCAAACATTTAATTTCATTTTCCATATCCTCAGATTTGTATCAAAGTTGTGAAGTTCTTGTGTCAATTACATGATCATACATATCATGATATTCGTTAGTAAAACCAGGGGTTTTTAGTGGTTTGGCATATGGGATTTGGGTTTTACTTTTATTTTGGGCTCCTATGAAATTAGACATACTTAGAATTCGGGATTCTGGAAACACTCAACCATGATTTGTCAACCCTTATATTGGAATATTTCAAAGCAAAGGTTTATACAATGCTACTTATAAAAAGAGAATTTTTAAAGAATCAAATGCAGGATGACACTTACTCAAAAAATGAATATTTTAAGTCTTACACGGTCCGAAAATTCTATAAATATATTATACCTTTTGTTATAGTATGCCTTCTAGAATTTTTTTATGGACGTTAAATATCACCTCACAAGTAGTAGCACATCACTATAAATGATTACATCCTTCATTGTAATCATCAAATTTAGTCTTTTTTCAAATTCTATTTAGTGGATGACAGTTGTCACCTTGTTATGCCTATTCCGGGAACTTCCATTTGAAATGTGAGTGTGTCATGAATTCTTCTTAGAATAGAGCTTGCACCATTGATCTTAATATATCAAATGATGTAAAATATTTATCAGACAACCACATGGCAGGATTCTGGGCCTCCTCAAGGAAAAGACATTATGTGGACTCTGAGCCCGTAGAATGAACTGATTCAATAAAGTTTTAGGTTTGCGATGTTGGTGAGGTAAGGAAAAGTGACACTGACTAATCTGAAGATGCCACATGTCATTTTCTTATTCCTCTGAACGGCCAAGTGTCACACATTCTAGGAACTTGAGTGTAAAGGTAAGGCATGCAAAAGAAGCCCCAACGCTTGAAATTGAAATAACAATTTTTGGGCCTTATTCCAGTTAAATTTGACAAAGGGTCAAACTAGTTATAGGATATTAGCCATTTGATTTCCAACTATTTTTTATATTTTTACCATTTTCTCTGAAAGAATGAAATAGGTTACAGGGTCATTCGCTAAAACTATGAAATTGGTTACAGAGATATTTTCCACAATTTCTATAAGTTTTTTCATGGGGTTCCTTAAAATTTCAACTGATGGAAAATAAGACCTAATATAATATCACACAGTTCATCGCTAAAATATTCATTGAGGAGGCATGCGTTCAAGAAGATAAAGGTGAGAAGATTACTTGGGGCACCATCTTGTTACTTTTGGTATTTTGTGAAATTGGGGTACCAGATGGACCCAAAGATAAGATGTGGGTGTACCCTATGGAGCACAATTAACCATCCCAGAGGTTCACCCAGTTGACTCATGATGGTAACAGTACTGACACCTACAAGCAGTGGGTGGATAAGTAGTATTAAAGGATGCATAAAGTATTTGAAGGTGAATGAAATGTAATACAATAATTTCCCTTGGTCCTGGAGGACTAAGAATAATTTTCAACCTATCAACACTTTTGTATGGGAAGATTCTATATGAAGGACGGGGAGAAAATCCCATGGTATAAGTTGATGTTCTAATTTACAACAAGTTATTTAAAAGATTCTGTGAATTGGTTGTATTATACGAAGAAGCTAAGATTTGATGCACATAAGGTAAACTCTGATTATCATATACTGCTGAAAACACATGTCTACCCCAATAAGATAGCTTATGAAGAAACAATGGAGTTCGATGACATTAATATCACGCCTTAAAATTTGGCAGTGGAGAAGATATAATTTGCGCATGGATATGTCTATCTAAGGACCAAGTTCTAGGATGGGAAGTATATTGGTGGTGAAGATGTGATACTCCCAGAACCCGCAAAAGGGAAACAGACTGTTGGCACCAAGATGACACAAGAAGAAAATCCTCTGAAGTGGTAAGAGGAAGAAATAAATAATGATACTAAGGAGGAAGAGGAAGAAACCAACATTGCACTAGACCAGAGTCACAGAAGAAAGATAGGAAGAACACATAAGGAATAGGACAGTGGCATAGGAACCTTTTAGATTATGAGGAGATCACCAAGGATAATGCCAACTAAACGAATCCCAGAAAAGAAAAAGAGAAAAAGGCACAAGATTCACAAACATGATAGTGATGAGGAAAGGATATCAAAAAAGGCTATGCATGACACATATCCTCCAATCATTCATGATGTGGAGGGTGATGAAGAAGCTAGAGATTAATATGTGTGATGTGAAACATGGGTGCCTAGTGATAGGGAAGAAGGTCACATTAAAGAGGATGTGGTAAAAGAAAAGAACAAGGATGAACCATTTGGGGAGTATGAGAGGGATTCTGGTGAGGAAGGGGGTATGCATTTAGGCATTGAGACTCAGATACCTATAGGAAGGTGTACTGGTGGTAGAGGGAGAGAAGAAATTATGTGCATCCCAGAGGTAGGTTATGATGATGACCCTATAAAGATATACGTGTAAGGTTTCAAAGCATGCTCCCTACTAAGAAATTGTATTGATGGGAGATGATTCATCCAAAAGGCATGAACATGCGCACTAGGGAGATGATTTCCTAGAGCATGTAGAAACACATGGATGAACCTGAATTTCACATAAGCAATGAATCTTGTGTAAGGTGAAGGATGAAAAAGGCACTCCATGCAACTCATGTGACTATAAGGCCCACTAAGATCACTGATGAACATGTTGGCAATACATTGAATAAAATGGTGACATAAGTGGCTTGTAGAAATTTGGATAAGGGGAACACCTTTAAAGTGATGATGGAAGATAATAAGAATAGAGAACAGGAAGTGCAATAATTAGTTGAGGCACAAGACAGGGTAAAGAAGTGCACAAAGACTATTCTTGATATGACAATCCATATTGTCGGTAAAATTGCAAAGGTGCACATGGAGTTAGATGAAAGAATTAAGGATACATACCCTTCAAATTTGAATTACTTGTAAGATTTGGTTCATATGTTGTTACAAGATAATCTAAGTATGCAGGGGCTAAAAAAATAAGATAAATATGCTGAGAAGAAAAATAATAGAACAATAATGGCGTGGAAGATTGTGGAGTATGACGCCATGATTACTACCTTGAAGGATGATCTAAAGAAGACAAGTTGGGCACTAAAAACTACCAAGATCCTAATGTTATCCTCAAGGCATATACCATAAATGAAGAGAATGAGGTACTTATAGAAAAAAGGGATGAAAAACTTGGGCGAGAAGAGAAGATGGATGAAATTGCAAAGAAGTGCGACACGTTCAAAATTTCTTGGAATAATTTTGAGACTAGAATTAAAGAGATTGGGTCATTATTTTCCTTAAAGATGCATGAATTTGAAGGGGTGATATTAGGGATTTCAAGAAATTTTAGAGAAATCAAGGAGAAGGAAGAGAACATGGATCCCTCGAAGGTACCGAAGATTCCTGGGGCAGTGCCAGATGCAGCTATCAAGGAATTAATAGAATGGAAAGATCTGAAGGGTTCCCTAAATAAGGAGTTCTTTGAGTTATGACACCAATCCCAAGAGTTAGTGTGCCTACAAGTTATCAATTCATTGGTTTATATTCTTATTTTTTATTCTTAAGTACTCTTTCATTCATGATTTGGAGAGCTATGTTGAGCAACTCATTTCCGAGGACGGGCGATGCATTTAGTGTGGGGTAATGTTTAGTAGGAAAAATGCCTCAGTATGAAGAGCACACAGAGCTTTGGGGTGCGCAAGGGTGGCACAGAGGTGTGCGTAGGCAAGGTGGAAATAACTCGTAAGAGGTTCACACCTAGAAATACAGAATTTAGGACTTAGCCATTTTGGTGATCACGAGCTAAAAATAGAAAATCTGGATGGAGTGTCGACAAAATAAAGAGATAAAACATGATGAATTGGTAGCCAAGTAAAGTCTATTTTTGGAGAATAAACATATAGATCAAGCACACACATAAAGGCTATTAATAAGATTAAAGCAAGTTTTATTGATAGGATACTATATTATTAGTTGGTATGTAAAAGCATGCATGTATTCTATTTTGGGCACACCTATTATTAGGAAGTGCATGGGCGGTGAAGGAAAATTCCCCACCCATATATATATATATATATATATATATATATATATATTGTATGCCATTGTTTTGTGGGTTTTTAGTTGTTAGTTATGAGCTCATGAAGCATCATTGTAGCCATGTTGTTATGACTTAGGGTTTGATATTTATGCCTATGGTCCAACGCTCTAGTGTAATGATTGTTATGTATTCAATTTTCAGTATGTAATACATTTGGTATAATGGATTATCATGGATGGATTATGATCATTGATATGTCTAAATATGGTGATCTACCAATACAATTGGTTTTTGATCATTGTTTAAATTGTTATGTTTCCTTAGTACACATGTTTCCAAGATGGTGTGAATGCAATCGTTAAGTATACTTGACTGATTACTTAGTCAATTATTATTATGGTTATGCATGCTAATGGTTTGGTAGACATAACAAAGGAGATACCTGGTATCTACGCACGCATTGGGTGAGTATTCAATCTTGCTGAATGAAGTTCCAACACACATAACATTGGTGTGAAAATTAAATACTACACCAAATGACCCAAATAACACCTCAAACGAAGACACAAAAACTTGCGCAAGTGACTTCCAAAGTTGAAAAGTCACACGATCACAATATAGAACAACCTATTGACAACATCCTCGATACCCTGTCACATGACTCTGCATTCACACAAGAATGAAAACATATGAAAGATACTATCTAGGGGTTACAAAAACAGTAAATATTTTTCAATTTCGAAGAACGATGCCCCTATCCATTTGATAAAGAAATATTGTGTTTACCATTCCCTTTTTCCTTTAAAACCCCCAATTTTATAAATACAAAGGAAAGGGAAATCCACATGATCATGTTAAGGATTTCTTCATGTAATGTGTATCTTTTATGTTTGTTTCCGAAGAGCTTAAGAGGACAAGCTTTAGATTAGTTCCTCTATTTTCCAAAAGGGTATGTCACGAATTTCGTCGATTTATCATAGAATTTTTTAAAAAATTCCTCCTTTAACTTAGACCCTTGGGTGATCATGCTCGACCTTTGCAACACCAAGCAAAGGATAAAAAAACTTCATAACCTTTTTACAATGCTAGTGAGGGATCACAAGAAGATTCCCTTGCTATATACTAGAAATATAGTTAGTTAGAATCTTCACTCCAAACCTCAACGTGGAATTATAATTTCACATATAGATGCATTGTTTAACCAATTTTGAATAAGTCATTGAAAAAGGGACACAAATTGAGAGATACCTCATTTCTAAGGGCTTACTTAAAATACCCTTTAGGGACCAACCACCTAGGGATGTCCCTCAAAAGCAAGATAAATCCAAATTCTTTAATGGGAATATAAATGTAGTCAATGATGGAGTTACTGATTCTTGGTACATTTGAAATATCCAAAATAATCCACCCAACACTAATAAACCCAATAAATAATCAATTTTCATTCATAGTAAGGAGGCTTCTCCTTGAGAATTGAGGCAAAGATAGTTCATTATGCTTAGAGAAAGCTTATCTAGTGGCTTTCACAACTTGGAAAGTGCCAATATGATCATGTACTCCATCGTAAAACCCTGTAAAGAAGGGAAACATAAACCAAAATGGTACATAGATAATGAATATTATTAATACCATCATATCAAGGGTCATTATACCGATCAATGCATACAACTTCACCATTATGTACAAGACTTGATCGAACGTGATGATATAGAGGTTAAAAATACCTCTGACACTAAAAATACCAATGAGAAATTAAATATGTTCAAAAACCTCGTCCCTCAACATAACAACAATTCAAATCACACAAAGGACAAGGGTAAATCATCCAACAATATTGAGTATAACTCAATCATCTCAACTATAAATTATGATCAAGACCTAGTTACTGCTATAAAGATCAAAGTCGATTGTGCGGTAACAACTAGAAAAAAGAAAATTTGGGTCCATACCACCAAACAATCTACTACTTCATCTCACATACCACCTCCTCATCTGACATCTAATTCCTGACCACTTCCACTTCCTAGCCTACATCTTGTCCACTTCATTCAACGTTATCAAGCAGTTGGAAAAAACTACAAGAAAAATTTACATCATGGAATTGCTTAAATCTTCTCCTCTATTGCAATGCATTCTTATGTAGACATTTAATAAAGCCCATATTCCATATGATATTAACTCACAACAATTCTAGGATCTGGTAGCAAAAATTCCAATGCAAAATCCTCTCTTATCATTCGGTCTCTCTGAACTTCTCAACACTAACCTTGTTATTAATCAGTCCTTATACGTAGAAGCTTTTATAACCCATCATAAGATTAAATGTGTACTAGTTGAAAATGGAGCAACATTGAATATTTGCTCCATAAAACTACTATGATGTCTTGGTTACACCAAAGAGAAATTACAAAATGATATCATAACCATTCATGGATATGATAATAATGAAAGAAAGTCAATGAGAAAAATCACATTACCACTTATGGTTGGACCAGTCACCTTAGACACGCTAGGTCATGTGGTGGACTTAGAAGTCCCGTATAACATTCTCCTCAGTCAACCATGGATTCATGTCATGAAAGTCATCCCATCCACATACCACCAGTGTATTAAATTCTCCCACCTGGGTAAGGAATTCACATTGCATGATGACACCCAACCCTTTGAGTATTGTGAAATCCTTAAAGGACGGTATAAAAATTCTAACTATTGTCCATTGACAGAAAAATCTACTTTGCCACGTGTAATAACTTTCTCTAACAACACACGTATTGATCCAAATACGCTTCCTAAATATATTCCAAAACCATAGAAGAGTTATCCTCATGAATTTACTAGTAAACCATTGTATTTAAATCAATCTTCTCCTGATAATCAACCCTATTCATTTAAAAACCCTCCCTCTTCCACTAACCAACCATCCTCTTCATATAATCAACCTTCCTCCTCTAGCAATCCCTCTTTTGTTAAAACACCATCTACTTCTAGTAATCAAGATTCTTCCTCTAATTTTTCCCCATCTGCTTATAACCTATTCTCCCCACCTTTTCAAACCACTAAATAACCTTATATGCCACTCGAGGTACCTACTGATTCCTCGACGCATACATTTAAAAATAATTGATAAGGGTTGTGGTGATTACTAATTCCAAAACATTGATAATTATTTTTACATCAATAAATCCCTGCAAAACTATGACAAACCCAACGCTTCTCATATCATAACCCCTTCCACTTATAACATGGGTCAGTCAATTTTGAAGAATTTCAGTTATCTCAATGAAGAACATAGTCCAATTTCCTTAGGATATTGGTTATACAATGATGAACTCGCTTCTTGTTATGAGCCTTCTTGATTTACCAAAGATCATTGAATAATGAAAAACATGCAATGGAAGGGTAAATGACTCTGTAAGAATGAACAAGGTCGCTTAGATCTGATCACTTATGTTGAAAATCCTAGTAGACACGACCTTAGTTTCAAAGCATTTAATGTCTCTCCCATATTAGTCTCAAGTAGCGATGCCGATACCAATTTTGAAAAAGACACAAGTTCTACACAACCTTTTTGAAAATCTTGTGGAAGAGAATCTTCTCTTTAATCATCTATCCATTAACATCATTGATTTCAAGCCTCTTCACCAAATCCTCATTGATGACAAACACTTACCCAAGATGAGGCCGTTGAAGGTTCCTTGGAACTCGTGATCCAATACCCCTCTTTGATCGCAAGAAAGGATTTTCTATTAACCTTAATGAATTCACCTGATTTGGAGAAGAATTAGAATATTCCAATCCTTAACCTTGTTAAACCTTAAATAAAATGTGGAAGAATAAATTTTCACATAGAAAATACCTCACCGCCACACTATTCACCAAACATACTAATAAAAAGATACAAAATATCAAACCGAGAACCTGAGTTTCCCCTAAGAAAAATTGATCTGAAACATGCGACACCAATGATTTACATCATCCAATAACATATTTTTCATAAAAATACATCATCCAAAATATCGGTTGAGGAAATCAAAGATATTAACATCGGTACACCCAAACAACCAAAATGTTTAGAACTCAACATTTGTCTATCCTGTCGGAGGAATGAAGAAGATCTGGAGGGAATCTATGAGCACCAAAACATTGCACTCAACCACAAAACGATGTAGCTTCAAGATTAAAGCAAGAAATCATTCATGGAAGAAATGTGCATGCATTGAGGAAAAAAATCTGAAAAAACCATACTCTATTCCAGTCCCCATGTGTTTCTCAAGATGAAAGGGTGTACAAATAGTAGTGGGGTGTGTAACTCCCCCAAAAATGTAGCCGTTGAGAAGTGGGAGTTACATTCCCAGAATAGCTGGTCAAATGTAACTCCAATGGCGCTCTATGATGTGTGTAAGAGCCATAATGACACCCTAGGACACCTAAGCATGGTGAATCACCTATGTGGAGGTATTCCATGTATTTAAAATAAATACATGGAAAATAACCTACACCAACACCCCCCCTGAAGCATAGCTTAGGTGGAGACATAGATGAAAACAAGGAGAGAAGTGGGTCCTGACAAGAAGCCTAATGAAGTACCCATGTACAAGAAGCTCTCGAAAAGTGGAGTAAAAGGAGAAAACCCAGAGGGAAAAAACTCTCCCCCAAAAGAGAGACAAGTCCACTCTCTATTCTAAGAAAGATGCCAAGGATGGGTCTCAGCCATAGATGAGCCTGTAAAGGTACCCATGTACAAAGAGGAAATCTCTCGGAAAGAAGAAGAAGAGAGAAGAAGAGGGAGACGAGAGGAATGCAGAAGATGCCATGGATGGATCTGAACTCTGCAGCTCTAGGAGGTCTCCCAAAAGAATGTCGATCACGAGATCCTCTGCCTCTGGATTGAAGAAGAGCCACCCACACTGAACTATGTGCCTACCCTTAGGAAGGAAAAAAATGATGTGTTGGAAGTCCACCCACTCCACAAAGGAAATTGAAGGCAACAACATGAAGAACTTTGAGTCTGGTGTATTGAAGTGTGACATAGGTCTAGCGAGTGAGTGCCAAGGAATCGAAGGTAATGCCACGTGTGTAGAACTGTTAGAGTGTGAAGAGTGAACACCTGTAGAAAGGATGTCCACGTGATGTGAAGGGAATAAAACATCCTCCACAATAGAAAAGGGATCCACAGCTGAGGGTGGATCAATGAAGGTCTCTGGAAAAGTGGAAGTGGTAAGAATACCAGAAGGGGCACTCCCAACAACGGAGATGATGAACTCCTCTGAAACACTTGTAGATGGATGAGGGACCTGTAGTGCATCACAAGTAGACTTTGCGAAAAGATGACTAAGGTTAGACAGATACTCATCCCAATGAGGGGGCTCAACAAATAGAAGAGTGATGTCAGATAGGTATGAGTCATCCAATGAAGGTAGAGGAGTGTAAGGGGCCTTGCACATTAGAAGTGGAAAGGAGGCGGGTGTGATGATTGCATGAGACTGAGAAGGAGATTGCTCGATATCTGATGAGATGTGGGAAGTGTCAACACTCTCTAGAATGAGAGAAAAAGGAGAAGAGTCCTCTGTAGTACTCTCAACATTAGAACTAGATGTACAATCCTTGTCATCAGAAGTAGAACCAAGTGAGTCTATGTTAGCGGAACTGCCATCACATGAATAAATGGAGGAGACAACTGAATCAACAGCAGCAACAATGATTGTAGTATGTGAAGGGTCTCCATAGAGGGACCGAAGAATGCTCAAGACACGGTGAGGTGGATCTGAGTGTGCCACGTGAAACTAGAGAGATCGAGAGACATGCATCATCATGTGACCAAAGACATGGTCACAAGTGGCAAGGAAGTCCTCCAGATGACGATGATCAATGGGTGTATGAACTGGCCCAAGCAAGAAGGGTAAAAGACCCTCGTGGGAAAACTAATGTTCCATGGAAGCACGCCAAGCTGAAAATTCCCTCTCTCGATGAGAAGTGGTAGAGGTTATGAAGTGATCCTACGATGCTCAAGTCTAGAAAGAGCACTCTTCATGATGTAAAATGCAAGATGCAAAAAAGCAAGACGTCAAACTCGGCCGATAATGCATCTGCGTGTGAAGACCCAAGAGTACAATCAACCCCCTAGAATGCGGCACTTTATAATTAGTGCATTTAAAAAATTGACAATGTCATCATGTAAAGTGTGAGAAATCATACAACTTTAACCAAGGAAGTGCTCAAAAACGAGCTGCGAGTCAAAAATTATGGCATTAAAATGATTCCCGCAATTGATGGAAAATGCCCCTAAATGTTGCAAATGCATTAAAAAAGTACACGAGATGGGTGAAAAGGTTATCGTGTGGGTACTCGTTGGAAATGGCATCAAAATTCAGGTATAGTTTGTTTTTCTTGCTAGGGGGGATTAGCCTCCTGCCAACCCCGGACCTTGCCCTCCGTCTTCGATGCTCGTAGGACGGTAAATAATACAAGCCAAAAACAACCTAGAAATTAATTACAATGCCATTAATGTTTTTTAATCTTAAAACATTAAAAACAGAGAAAGGAGGGGGCCCACGTTGACTGCAACTAACCAAGCTCCTGTCAAGGACCACGTGCTGGTTTGGAGGAGAGTGAGCTGTTGTGTTGAGCAGCAGATGCTGGGTCAATGTTGGAGTCCACATGTTGTAGGTATGCACAAGGTGGGGAGTGGTGCCAAGTGGATTGCCAAGTGGAGGCCACATTCTGGAAGGGCACGGACCAACTGCAGTGAACGCCTGGTAGTCATAGATTGTGAGCTAGAGCGGTCAACAATGCTGCAGAGTGAAACGGCCCAAGCAGAGTTGAACCTATAGCAGTAATAACCACAAACTAGTAGTTGAAACGGTAAAATATGGGCAGGTTTGACTGTAACCATCATTTCAGAGTGAAAAAAACATAGCAAAACTGGTTGAGCAATGTATCCATAGTGGAAAAGACCCAGAATGTGGGAAGAGCACAACAGAAACACAAAAAACGTGGTAGGATAAGCTCCAATGTAACGTTGAGCAATACTGCAAGTTTGGAAATGTTGAACACAAAAAATTTTGAACACAACGGTCAAGAAATGTTGAATGGTCTAACGTTGAGGTGAGACCACGTGCCAACAAAGCTAATGCCTAGAAATCCCAACGCAGGTTTGGGTAATGTTGAGGAAACCAACAAGAGCCTAATTGAAGGTGGACAACATGGGCTCCATGAATGGCTAGTGAACACAAGGATTCGAGACCTCACAATCCACAAACTAGGGATGAAACATGAGCTAATGCAAAACACAAAGGCACAGGCCAATAACCACAACACGAGCCAATGCTCCAATAATCCACAACATGATCCAATGTAGGTCGAGAAGATCAATAAAACCCACGCATATAAATAACGGATCACCAAAGCAATGGAACGTGTCTTAACATAGCTTGAATCGAGCCAGTGGAGAAGCCAACGACCAGAGGGCTGGTGCAAAGCAACACGAATGCAGGAACCAACAAAAACTTGAACCTGTAATCTAAAGTAGGAGAACCTCTTCAAAGCCTTGAAGCCAATACCTTCAACTCATGTTGGAGGAAACACACTAGCACAAAACCAACAACCCTTGAAAAATGCAAGTAGAGCACATGCAAATGATAGCTTGCACAAGAAACTACGAGACATAGAGTAGTAAGCAACTATTGTGAGCAACACGATTCTGATCCCTGAGCTCTGATACTATGTCGAAGGAATGACGAAGATCTAGAGGGAATCCGTTAGGACCAAAGCGTTGCACTCAACTGCAAAATGATGTAGCTTCAAGATTAAAGCAAGAAATCATTCATGGAAGCAATGTGCATGCATTGAGGAAAAAAAGCTAAAAAAACCATACTCTATTCCATTCCCCATGTGTTGCTCAAGATGAAAGGGTGTACAAATAGTAGTGGGGTGTGTAACTCCCCCACAAATGTAGCCATCAAGAAGTGGGAGTTACATTCCTAGAATAGCCGGTCAAATGTAACTCCAATGATGCTCTATGACGTGTGTAAGAGCCATAGTGACACCCTAGGACACCTAAGCATGGTGAATCACCTATGTGGAGGTATTCCATGTATTTAAAATAAATACATGGAAAATAACCTACACTAACATATCCAACCAAGAATGCATAGAATTTACGACACTCCTTATATAATTTCAGGACATTTTCACATGAAACTAAAAATATATGCTAGGATTAGACCTATCTCTTTTAGTACATCACCTTGTAGTACATTTGGATGCAAAGCCTATAAAAAAATTACAAAAAATGCATCCAAGAGTAGCATTTCTTGTAAAAGTTGACTCTAGAAACTATTCGAGGTAGACTTTATAAGACCCATCGACTATTCTAAATGGATATTGAACATAGTTCCTGTAGCTAATAAAACTCCTAGAATTAGGGTATGCACAGATTTCTGTGACTCTAACAAAACTTTCCCGAAAGATGACTTTCCTCTACCCATCATAGACATGATTTTGGACTCCATGATAGGCCACAAAATTCTCTACCTAATGGATGGATTCTCTGGCTATAACCAAATATGTATTATTGAAGAATATCAATGCAAAACGACATTTAATATACCATGGGCACCTTCTGTTATAAGGTCATTCCTTTTGGGTTAAAAATGTAGGCGTCACATACAAATGATCCATGACGGTTATATTTTATGATATGTTACATGATATCATGGAAGACTATGTCAATGATATACTAGCTAAATCCAAAACATAGATAGGTCATCCTAGTATGTTAAGATGCATGTTTGAAAGGTTATGTGAGTATAAAGTCTGAATTAACCCAAAAAAATGTGTATTTGGCATGACCTCTAGAAAATTATTAGGATTCATTTCCTCACAGAGAGGTATAGAAGTTGATCCCACAAAGGTCAAAGCCATTATCGAAATGCCTCCTCCCTAGAATCTCAAACAGTTATGCAGTCTTCAAGGAAAAATCCAATCCATTCGATGTTTTATATTATAGTTGGCTGATAAATGTCATCATTTCAATTAATTACTTAAGAAAGATGCATAATTCCAATGGAATCACGATTGCCAAGACTTTTTCACCAAGCTAAAAGAATACCTCTCTTGTCTACTTGTCCTTATGTCATAATTTGCAGATAGACCAATTCTTCTTTACATGTTTTCCACTGAGTATGCCATAAGATATTTACTAGCACAACACAATGATTAGGAAAAGGAACAGGTAGGTCAACTGGTACATCTTCATCAAAAAACAACATGAAAAAAAACTAAGAAAGAGGTCCCAGAAACATAACCAACGATGTAGCCTAGAATCCACTATATAAAACCCAAAAAAAACCTAGGCATGTTGGCACATCACCCAGCCTGAGATGAGCGCTCACCCAAAGCGCACAAAGGTACCAGGCCCCTCTTTAGAGTTTACTTGTGCAAGATGTTAGTGTGATGAAGATACAACATATTTAGAACCATAAATAACCATAAACATTCCATAATGCCTAACCAGATCTAGATATTAGAGAATCATGAATTAAACAATAACTATAATAAGATTAACCATACAAGAACCAATTATAGTCATGTTTAACACTATTATCCATCCAATATAACCCATTAAATATTGTAATACATAGAAGCTTCTTACATTACAAAATATTACCATAAGTCATGCACGCATCAGTTCTAACAGCATAACTCTACAGTAATTCACTCTCTCACTCATTGTATCTAACTACATAGTTCACCACATATTTATAGGGGTGGGGACTTTCCCTTCACCACCTTCGTACTTCCCAAAATAGGTCACATGCTGATAATAGCCATGCACCTTTACATTAACATGCACACATGTAAGTGCACTAATAATAGACATCCTATAGTTAACTGAAAGAAGTAATCCTATTATTATCTTGAACTCATGCATGAAACTTATCAGATGCTCATTCCCAAAATAGCATTTGTGTTCCGCGCAAGACTCCATCCCAATGTGTGCTCTGCACGCTATCTCCCAAAAATATCCCACATACATGAAAATGGATAAATCCCAAATCAAACTTATCCTAGCACACGTTTCCTTTCTTATCCTTCTGCGCCTTCAAATGTGCCTTATTCCCACGTGACGAATCCTTTGTGTGTCTTCTCCTTAGAACAATATTTTCTACTCAACATTACCCCATACTAAAGTACATTTTCATCCCAACAATGGGGATTCTTTCTAATGTTCCCAAAGAATAAATAATAAGAATGTAAAGAATCATTGTACAAAAGAATAGACCTTTACTCTATAACACCCTCCTCTTTAACTGGGAGGATCAATTCTGGATATTCTATTTTAATCTTAGCATCCATTGTCTGTCAGTCATCTAACGCAGTCCTTGTCTTCTCTGGAATGTCTATGGCAATGGCTTCCAATTCATCCTGAGTAATCTTTTCCTTTTCATTCTACAATACTTGGAAAAATTTGGCCATAACAGTCATCATTCCCTCCAGAAGATCCATCTTTAATGCTATGAGCTTCCTAATCTCATCTATTCTCTCCTTATGTGGTTCTTGGGCTGCTGCAAGGGCTTCATGCTTTTGTTTCACAAGTACCAATCTTTCTGCGTGTCCCAATGTCTCATCTTTCATGGCCTTTAAAACATCATTATCCTTAACAAGATTTCTGATACTTATCACTACTTCTGGCGTTGCACAAATATTCAGAGCTTGGTTGGATTTCTTCAGTTCATCCTTTAGAGTTTGGAGCAACGCCTCATAATTTGAAATTTTCCTAACCACGGAGGCCCTTTCTCTTTCTACTTCTTGTTCAAGATCCTTTGGTGTTGGCATTTGAATTGGTCCATCTTCTAGTACTAAATCAACCAATGTGCACACATAATGCATAGCCTAAGGAAACTTCTCAGGTACCTTAGACTCAAGATGAGGTCTTTCTTTCATAATGTAGTCTCCAATTTCTTCTACCATGCTAATGAAGGCCTCATTCTTTTTTTGTTCTAGGTCCTTTTCTCCTTTTAAACACATTATTTTTGTAGTTTTTGCCTTGTTATCTTTAAGTAGCACTCTAATGGTGGAAACCTTATCAATGTTCCTCCACGCCACCTCTGCAGATACCTTAACCAAGGCATTTCTCACATGCTCATCAGACATTAGAGTAGGATTTACCATCATGTGTCTGCTTTGGGGTGCCTTCTTCACTCTCCTTGATACACAAGATTCCTCACAGACATCAAAATATGGCTCATCCATATGGGTCTGCATGGACCAGGATAATTGTTTCCTTATTCACTTGGGTTCCATGTTTAGGTCCATTAGCTCCCATCCATACAATTCCTGTAGGCCTACTGTTCTCTGAAAGTGGGAGCGAACAATTTTTCTTGTGTCCTCAGCATAGCCCATACTTTGCACAACATATTCTTCACTTGTTCTCTTTGTTCTTGGCCCCTTAAGAACCTGAGCGCTAAGGTTTAGAGGTGACCCTTCTCTATCCTAAGTAGTAACATGCGTGTTGGGTTTCTCTTGCACCATCTCTTCTACTTCCTTCACCCCTTCCTCTTCATCTTTCATTTCTTCATCTATGGGTTCCTCCACATCTTCTAGTTGCACTGGGGTTCTAGGTGCACTCTCCTCAGACGATTTCACCTCCTCATTCAACTTTAGCTTTCACCTTCTCTTCTCCTCAAGTGCCTCTTTTTGAGGGGAGATTCTAGGTGATCTTCTTACAGGTTGTGGTGTTCCCACGCCTTGGGTCATGGTTCTTCTGAATACCCTCTTAAACCGGCACTCTTTAGGGACTGCATCCACGTCCAAGTCCTCTTCTCCATCTTGCACCTGTGGTGGAGTATCTACGCACTCCCTCTCCACCTTGTCTATGGTTTGCCTCCAGCCTCTATGATCCAAGCCTCCACTATCTTTATGTTCCTCTTCCTCCTCGTATTTCTATATGATCGCAACAGGATTTGGAGCTAGCACATTCTCCATTGTATGTTTTCCCTTAGGTGGCCCTGGGAGCATGAACTCATTCTCCACATACTTATTATTCTCCAGCCTAGGATTGAACTGAAGATATATGAGCGTGGCTCCACTGTCCCCAATAGCCAAACTTACTGGTTTCATATTTATGACATCTGAAATGAGCCTCTCAATGTAGGCTAACTAACCTAGATATACATATGTTTTCCTAAGGGTATGGTAGTCACAATCTACCTTGTTTACGTTGAAGTTCATACGGTGCACATTAGAAAATATATGAACTGAAGCGTGGAAGTAGTGCGTTGTGAAGGCATAAGGCAGTTTACACCATGGAATCCATGTCCCATCCTTCATGGCAAACCACGCGATGTAGAAGTGTTGATATACCATGAACTGTACTGCCTTGCCTACTACCAAAGGTAGTTCCTTTGGAATGTGCCATTCCTCCTCAAATGTCACATGAAGTTGGTCATACCACATTTCTACCCTTTGCTTGAATAGGGCACTCATTGATCCTTCACATAAATACTTCTCGAACCTTTCCACGAGGGACTTTTTCTCAGTGGGGTATTCCCAAATTTTATTCTTTGGCCCATCAAGCACTCCAATTTCTACAAAAAACAAGAGATAAGAGGATGGCACCAAAACTTATCTTTTCACCTGTGCACACTTCCTCAACAATGGTTTTTACAATATAGCCTGCTAAGTTGTAGATTTCTCCCTGGGACATTTTCTTTGCAACATAAATCCACATGGTGTTTACCTGCGACCATCGCTCTTGATCATTCAACTTGGTGAGCAGATGCGTGGCTTCCTACACCACAGGGTACTTCCTCAATCTGTAGATGTCCATTCCGTGTGGACCCTTGGTATACCCCAACTCCTTGCTTGTGGCTATAACCGCTGCTTTATCAGTCAGATCACTAACAATGTCTGTCCCTGTGCCCTTCAATCTTCTTAATGTCACAATTAGGGCCACTGTGAGCCTAACCCTCCATCCACTGAAATAGAAGAAGTCCTCATGGACTTTGCTCATAAGCCATTGGTATAAAGGTTCATGTTTTCCAAAGTATGGGAGCTCATACAGTTGATAAACTCCTACCTGCTTAAGCAACTTTTCCCCAACGTCGTCATACACTGGCATATCTTCCACCGTGCGCTTGTTGGTCTTCTTATTCAACAAAGCATCCAAATCTCCCTTGTTATCAGTGGTGCAGTGGTTTTAGTCACTTACTTTGCATCTGCAGATGTGGGAATCCCAATCTTGTCTGACTATTACTCCTTTCGGGTACTGCATCTCTAAAAAATTTCTCTCAGGAGAAATTTCAACCTCAACTTCCACCTTTTTCTTTCCTTTTGTGCCTGCTGTAGGTGCTTTCTTTGGTGCCATCGTAAAAATCCTAACTTTTTTCTTTTGTGTCGAGTGAGTTCAAACCCTAGCTAAAAATTGTGTCCCTAGCTTGAACCCGCATGCCATAGCTCCTTCTCAATGCTTTTTCTTCACTCAAACCCTTCACCAATGGGGACGCAAGCCTTTTCCGCACACAAATATACTCTCCACGTCTGGTTTCGCAACTCTTTGCACCTCAACACGATTCACTTGGCTCAGTTGCACTTAGCTCGCTCAAATACTTGTGATTACAAAGGTAAAAATGAACCCGCATCACGTCCTTATATAGATTTTCAAAAAGTTAGTGCATTTATTACTCCTTCACCTACCAAAAATCCTCTCATTAATTGACCATTTTCAAAATTTCTAAAAAATTCTGTGTGGTACAATTTCATGCCCCAACTATAACCTTCTAGCGCACCTTCCTACCTTTTGGCTGCAAACTTCTCTTACACATGCTTCCATGCGCTGAGTACCTCACCATTGTGCGCCTTCTTCTAGTAGTTTCCACGGTCGTTGCTTACCTCATGTTATACTATTCATTCATTCATTCCCATCTATGGTCTTCTTTAGAAGCAATATTCTTTCTAACAACTCCTTTCCATACCTGAATAGCACCTGTAATAGTTTGTTCTCATATGTACCCATTTGTGAATAACAAATAACAACCACCCCACACCAATGGTATGTGCAGTCCTCTATGCATAAAAATACTTCAGATTGTAATTAGCTTCCAGCGCACAAACACGCTTATTACACAAAACACCAAACTAAATTGACAAAGCATAATGACAAAGAAGGAAATACATTAAAGAAAATACAGAAAGGGAAACCTATACTAAATGGCAATACTGCCTTATTACAAACACCAAGAAGACTTATTTATAGTAGGGCTTCAACCTACTCTCGTTAAAGTAACCGAGTAACCATATTCCAACAATCTCCTCTAACTGACAAGTGCCTGATCCAAGTATATGAATGATAACATACGGTCCCAACCAATGCACCTTAAGCTTTCCTAGATGGTGCAGAAACTTAGAATCATAAAGTAGTACCATTTGTCTAACCTCAAGCTTCTTGTCCCTTATGTGTCGGTCATGCCATGCCTTCTGTCTGGCATTTTCCTGCTTCTGACTCCAACGTGCTATGGCGTGACTCTCATCCAACTGTATTAACCTGTCAATTATTTCTTCTAATGCTTGCTCATCAGCTAGACCTCCAGTGCACGCAATACACAAAGAAGGTAACATGAATTCCATAGGAAGAACTTCTTCTGTGCCAAACACCAACTGAAAGGGTGTGGCCTTATTCAACCTCTTGTAGGTTGTTCTATACACCCAAAGCACAAAAAATTCTTTATCATCCCAATATTTCCTTCCAACATTATAATTTTTTGTCAAGGTTTGGTTAAATATCTTATTGAAGGCCTCAACAGTACCATTTTCCTGAGGATGAAAGGGTGTAGTCTTGTGGTGTGCAACCATAAATTCATCCAATAATATCCTAATCATCTCATTCAAAGAGTGTTTTACCCTATCACTTTTCAAGATCAACGGACATCCATACCTAGTAAGAACATTTTCCCATAAGAACCTGACTGTTATAGTTGTTGTACAATCCTTTGTAGGTGTTGCTTCTGCCCACCTTGTAAGATAATTTGTGCATGTGATGATATAACGCAATCTAGTCCTACACGTGGCTAGTGAAATAGGACCTACAAAGTCTATAGCCCATTTCTCAAAAGGCTCTGCACTAGAAATAGGCCTCAAAGGCATTTCATCTCTTTTCCCAGGTTTGCCAAGGTGCTGATAATGATCATACACCTTACAATACTCTTTACAATCCTTGTACAAGGTCTCCCACCATAATCTAGTGAGTAGAATATTGCACGTGGTGGCGTCACCTACATAGTGCCCACCTAAAATACCACCATGAGCCTCTTCCATGATTTCTGTGTGCTCATGTTCCAGTACACACCGACACAATACTTCAACTTGAACTATTTTGTATAAGTCTCCACTGATCAACATAAAGAGTGCCACATGAATTGCAAGTTATTTCTTCTCCAATGCTTTCATCCCTTCCGGTGCCATACCCTTGCATAAAAAGACAACAATATCCTCTAATTCTCAAGGAAAACAATGCAACCTATACAACTGTGTACCTGGTATTGTATCTTCAAAATTGTCTACGCATCCTCCCCTGATTGAATCCTAGATAAGTGGTCTGGACCATAATTACTTTTACCTAGTTTCACCACAAATGTAAAATCAAACTCCTGGAATAAGAGCACTCATCGACATATGCACCCTTGTAAAATAGGATTATTTACCAAGTTTTTTAATGCCATGTGATCAGTATAGAATACAAAAGATGTTGCTAGTAAATACTATCTGAATTTATACAGCGCATAGATCATCAACAAGGCCTCACGTTTTATTGTTGTATAATTCTACTCTGCATGAGTCAACTTTCTACTGTAAAAACAGATAGGATGATCTATAATACCCTCTCTAGGTTGAGCTAACACCACACCAATGGTTGTGCCAGAGGCATCCACATGTACATGAAATAGTTGGTTCCATGAAGGAAAACATAGAATAGTGCATTGTTGTAAGTCTCTCCTTCAATGCATCAAATGTGCATTATTGTGGTTCTCCCTAATAGAACGTCCCTTTTCCTTTTAGTAACTCTTCTAGGGGTGCAAAAATCTTCACATATCCTTTGATAAATTTTCTGTAATACCCTGTGTGACCCAAGAATCCACACACCTCACTCTGACTGGTAGGATCTTCCAGGCCTACAATAACTATAACCTTAGCTGGATCCACTAACAAACCTTCCTTGCAGATGATGTTCCCTAACAAAGTTCTAAATGGTGTAGCAAACACACACTTCTTGATGTTTAAAGAGATGCTTAACCATCTACATCTTTCAAACATTAGGCCCAAATTGTCACAATGATCCTTAATAAGTCCATACACCGTCCAATCATCCAAGTAAACCTGCAGGAAGTTGTGAATAAAATCTTGGAATGCTTGAACAACTATGTGTGAAAATACAGCAGGCACATTTTTCAAACCAAAGGGCATCACAATATATGAAAAAATTCCCCATTCAGTGGTGAAAGTTGTCTTCTCTTGATACTCTAGTGTAATTCTAACTCGATGATACCCAAAGAATCCATTTGTAAAAGAATAAACCTCATTCCTCTGTGAAAGGTGTATGAAAAGGATCAATTAAACATGTAGCATTCAGTTCCGTGTAATCCACACAAATCCTAATCCGACCATATTTCTTTATACTGATCACCATGGGGCTAACCAAATCTGATTCCTCTAGGGGCTTGATGATGCCAAATTTCAACATTTTGTCAATTTCTTCCTTAAATTTTACATGCAGGTCAAGGTTCATCCTGTAAGGTATCTTCCTTTAGCTTAATCTTCATCTCCCTTAATGAATCATGCACTCCTTTCAACTCATGGTAGCCCCTAGGAAATAAGTCTTGAAAATATCATAGTAACTCAATTATCTTTTCCACTTCAGAATCAGTCCAATAATCCCCAATTATTACCTCCTTAGGTTCAACATCCATGCCAATGTTCACTTTCTTTATCTTCATAGGTTCGTGATAGGCATGCACATTTTTATCCGCACTGTCTAACACTTCGCACATACCTACTGAATGATCTATGTCCAAATCTTCTACTTCTTCATCATCCACTATGTAGACCATATTTCCCTTTTCCTTCTCAAAGAAAGCACACTTAAGTAGTGTGGCATCTATCTCTTCTACTTCATCATAATGCGCACCTGAGTCTACCTCACCGAATAACTTCTAAATGATTTCCTCAGCCTTTGCACTGTCTCCCATAGTTAAGTGCTTTATAACCCTTAATGCCTCTTCCACCGGAGGTTTAGTAGAGAAGTAGTCAAAATTATGGGTCATTCCTGTAATCAAATCCTACCAATTTATAGTCTCCCTATGTAGCTCTGCATAAACATACCAAGCACGTGCGTAACCTTGTAAAGTGGAATAAAGCTTGTGTACCCATAGTGAAGGTGGTAAAGCTTCCTATCTCTCTATCCAAAGTCTCTCACACTGCTGAACCTGGTGCTGAATAGGTTGATTACCATGATACATGTAGATTGTAGTAGGAACATTTCTCCTGAAGAAATGGGTGGTTAGAGCAATTCTGACTGCATTCCATTCAATTAGATTATCCCTGTGAACCATCCACTAGTGAGCTGTTGTCCCGTGCAGGGTATACACTAACATATTTCTCCTTTCCACTTGATCCATCCACTGATCCTCCATGGCGCACATGAATATCTTAGGGTCTCCTTCTCCAGTGTACCGAGGTACAAAGTTACCTATCCTCCTAACACAACGAGGTTCACTTCTCTGTGCAAATGCACTTCTTACTTTGCGCCCAACCATCTCATAGTTGTCATGTGCCCAATTGTCACAAGCAATACTTGTAGTATCACTAATAGACTGTGCATCTTCCCACTGGAGGATTCCTTCCTTATATGGTTCAAGTACTTCCGGGTCCCGAATGACACATACATAAATTCTGTTCAGGTCCTCCTCACTCAAAGGTTCAACATAAGGTGCAGATTTCCCATCTGTCAAAGGGATAATTACTCTTTCTTCCTTGTTCTCAAAACCTATATACCCCTTGTTGAACCATAAATTAACATTATTTGCATAACACCAAGGGTGCCCAAGTAGAGGTGGGAAGTTGTCTACTTATGCAAGTGCTAAGACCTCAAAATCCCAAGTGAACTTGGCCCCTTGTATAGTAATGGATGCATCCTTTAAAAATCCTATGGGAGTGGCCTTAGTTAGATTAGCCATAAACAATACATTAGAGGATGGTTGTAACGGAGGTCTACCCATCTGCACCCATGCATCTAAAGTAAGCACATTCACTTTCGCACCTGTATCAATCAATATATTACTCAAGATCCACCCATCCAAAATAACATTTAGAGTGATCTCCTTGTCACAATCCAAACTATGAGGGGGAAGATTAACATGCAGGATCTTCCTCCCATTCTCAATATTTACACGTAGAGTGTTTCCCTTTAGCCAATTCCCTAATAATGGAATTATATTCTCCTGGCGCAACATCTTGCATACCTCTTTTAAGTCATCAATATCTGATTGGCCTGTCTCTGCTGCCTTTTTTTGTTCTAACTTTTGTGACCGTTCCTTTAAACATTATATTTCACCCTAAATATTTCTGAGTACCTCCATGTTTTCTTGATAAACCTCCTTCTGATGTGTAGGATCTGGGTACCTTGCATGTAAAAATTCCTCCTTGGTGATGGTAGGCTTCTGTTGTAATGCCTCTATGGTGGACACAACTTCAACACGTGTAGTAATATTCACTAGTAATACCTTAGGTTCTAGTGCCAGCTTTGACATCCACTGATTTTCCATACAGCACGATGTATTCTAAACATCCCTACGCTTTTGTTCTCCTTTTATGCTGCTTGCTAAAATGCTCATATAAGTCCGGGTGTTCCTCATAGTTATGATTCTTCCCATAAAAAGAGCAAGTAATATTATGAGGACATTCGCGCCTGTAGTGGTCAGGAGATCTGCATGTAAAACACGTTCTGCAAGGGAACTCATCTCGTCCACCACCATGACTTCAGCCCCCGAATCCACATGGTATCCTCGACTTCTGCCATGACTTCCTTCAAAGCGCCCTTCGTTCCGATGATCATGATCATGGTGCTCACTTTTTCCTTTAGAATTATTTTATACTCCAGTATGTCACACACCAATATTTATGGCATCATGGATATGACCAATCAATCGGCAATCTTTTGTATCATGAGTCGTGGAACAACAAATTTTACAATAGCAAGATACATTCTTCATTATCGCGCATTGTAATAATGGGCAACGACTTGCATCATGGTCCAAATGACATATCTCATAGTCCAAAAACAATGAACACACTGATCTGCGATGACAACTATCTTTGGTGTGCCCTTCCATTTCACAATCTGTACACCAAATCTCAGTGCGCATCTCATGTGTTGAATTTATCGATAGTTTCTCCAGCTTCTTTAGCATAGTTGCAATCTGTGCCTTGAGGAATGGGCTCACTCCAGTGTTTATAATCTCAACAGCCTCAGCATGTAAGGATGCTTCAAGTGCCTCATGCAGGTCCGTATAATTATTATGTGACAATGCTCTCTTAAAAGGTGTGATCAAGCCCCTAATGAACCAATGTGCATGTTGGCTTGCATGAATATCATAATAAAGTTTTGACAACAGTCTCTTAAAACAAGCATCATAGTTCCAAACGCTCTCAGTAGTGCCTTGCTTAATATCCTTGAGCATGCTTATACTCTTTTGCTGAAACTCAGGGATATGAAACACCTTAAGGAAAGCATATTTTAATGCTGCATAATCTACGCAAGTATGATCAGGTTTAAATTATCTGTACCAACTATGTGCGTGTCCTTGCAATGTAGTTACAAAATGACTTGCCTTGCACTCAGAAGTTGTAACTCCTTTTACGCCCCATAGTATCTCACACATGTGCACGTTTTCAGCAGCATCTTCTATGCCGCTATACTATGGAAGAAAAAGAGACATCTCCATGTAAATATTATGGGGTTGGTGTGGATCCTGCCCACCTGATCTGGAACCTTCTATGTTACCTCTACCTCCAGAACCATCAGATCCACCAGAGCTAGAGCCACCTATACCTCCTGATCCTCCACCTATAGTCAGAAGCAAATGAGTGGATGTAATGCCCTATGTCCTAACAGTGGTACTAAACTGAACTCCTATAGTATGTGAAGTGGTACTAATCTCAGAACTGAGTCTAAAATTTTACACGCTTGAGTTCTGTGCTAGCGATGCACCTATAAAGGTACCTCCAAACAACAAAAAAGAGGTTTTCTTGGTCATAGATGTACTTGCTACCTGACTTACTTCTTCTCTTCTACTGCCCAAATTAGCTTGCTGACTACTGGTTATACTAGATACTGGAAATCCAAGTGTAAGGGCTAGACTGCAATGTAGATTTAGATGCACACCCGTGGCCTAGGTCATCTTTACTGGCACATTACCATGTGAGGCCGAGGAGGGTTCCATATTATACTTTCCCAAATGGGGGAGTTCTAGATGCTCTAGCTCTACGCCTTCTGCGCAAGATCTAAATCCTTCATGAGCCATCTCTCTCCTCAACGCCATCCACTATACAATATCATGTTGCTTCTCTACCTCCCTCTTGCATGCCTCATTATACTTGATTCTCCTTTCTTATGTTTTCCTCTCTGCTGCTAGGTTTGCTACCTTTCACCAATCCTGTTCATGCCCTTATGCATGGTGGGGTTTAGCTAGTCATCCACTTCTCTTCCAAGATTAGGGTTACCATCAATATTTTTATCACCAATGGAATGCCTTGTAAATCAGTTCCCCTGGGATAACATAAAAAATTGAACTCAACTACCTCTAGGCATGAGTAAGTGTAAATTGAGTACTCCAAAATATAGCTATTCAAAACACCATAGAAGAAAGTATCCACAATGCACATCCAAATTAGATCAACATCATAAAGGGCCTAAAATTATTCCTATGTTCAGACATGTGTGTGATACCTCAAATTCCTTTTAGACGCATAAAAAACCATCCGCTCATATAGATCTACTGGAAAGATAACAAAAAATCTCTCATACAAAAGTTCATACAAATTTTGTCCCACCCATGCACATGCGTCAAACTCAGATCTAGTGCTGAACCTTTGAGCATACTCTTCTTCTAGATCCTTTATCAACTCCTCAACACTTGTTAAGGTCAACTAGTACTTATTCATCACAAAATATCCTAAAAACAACTGAGAAAGAGGTCTCAGAAATGAAACCAATGATGCAACCTAGCATCCACTATATAAAACCCATAAAAACCTAGGCACACTGACACATCACATAGCCAGAGATGAGAACTCACCCAAAGTGCACAAAGATACCAGACCCCTCTTTAGAGTTGTTTGTGCAGGATGTTATTATGATGAAGATACAACATATTCAGAACCATAAATAAACAAAAACATTCCACAGTGCCTAACCAGATCTAGATCTTAGAGAATCATTAATTAAATAATAACTATAATAAGATTAAGCATACCAAAACCAGTTACAATCATGTTTAGTACCATTATCCATCTAATATAATCCATTAAATACTGTAATACATATAAGCTTCTTGGATTACAAAATATTACCATAAGTCATGTGTGCATCAGTTCTAAGTAGCATAACTCTACAGTAATTCACTCTCTCACTCACTGTATTTAACTACACAGTTCACCACATATTTATAAGTGGTGGGGAATCTTGCCCTTCACCACCTTCGTACTTCCCAAAATAGGTCGCATGCTGATAATAACCATGCGCCTTTACATTAACATGCAAATATGCAAAGTGCGCTTAATAATATACATCCTATAGTTAACTGGAAGAAGTAATCCTATTATTATCTTGAACTCATGCATGGTGCTTATCAGATGCTCATTCCCAAAATAGCATTTTTGTGTCACGTAAGTCTCTATCCCAATGTGTGCTTCGCATGCTATCTCCCAAAAATAGATCGCATCCATGAACATGGCTAAGTCCCAAATCAAACTGTCTCAGCGCGCATTTCCTTTCCTATCCTTCCGCACCTTCAAATGTGCCTTGTTCTTGTGCATGAATCCTTTGTGTGTCTCCTCCTTAGAACAATCATTTTTTCTCAACAATGGGTTAGAGGATGGATGAAAACTATGGTAGAGTTATGTTGCTGGTTTTTTCGCGTGCATGACTCATGGAGATACTTATGTAACATAAGAAGCATTTGTGTTTTACAGTACTTAATACAATGGTTCATATTAGCTGGATAATGGTGTTGAATATGATTGAATCTTGTTCTTTCATGGTAGATATTGTTATAGTCATTATTTAGTTCATTTTATATTTATTCTAATAACTAGATCTGGCTTATGCATTATGTGTTGTTTACTATTGATGATAAATCTGGGTATCTATATTCATCATCATGCTAACATTCTATCCAAGAAACTCTAAAGAGGGACCTGGTGCTTTTGTGTGCTTTGGGTGAGTGCTCATCTCTATTTGAGTGATGTGCCAATGTTCCTGGGTTATTAACATTAAATTCTATGCTGCATAATTGGTTCTGTTACCGGGACCTCTTTCTCAGCTATTTTCAGGATGTTGCATGATGAAGACGTACTAATTGACCTTGACAAGTGTTGAGGAGTGGATAATGGATCTGGAAGAAGAATACACTCATAGATTAAACACTGGATTTGGGTTTGACACATGTGCATGGGTGGAGTAGAATCTGTATAGTTACTTATATGAGAGATTCTTTGTTATCTTCCCAATAGAGCTATACGAGTGGTTGGTTGCTTACGTGTCTATAAGGAATTGGAGGTTTTGCATACTTTTCTAGATGCAAGAATAATTTCAGGCCCTCTATGATGCTGATCTAAATCAGACGTGCATTGTGGACACTTGGTTTTGTGGTGTCCTGGATAGCTATATTTTGGAGTACTTAATTTTCACTTATTCTTTCTCAGAGGTAGCTGAGTTTCAGTTTCTACCTTCTCCCAGGGGAAATTATCTATAAGGAATTCCATTGGCAATCAAAATCTTGTTGGTGACCCTAAATTTGGAAGACAAGCCAATGGCTAGCTAAACCCCACCACACGCGGGGGTAGGAGTAGGTGTGGTGAAGGATGGCTAACCTATCAGCGAAGAGGTAAAGAGAAGAAAGGTGGATTAAGTACAATGAGGCACGTGAGAGGGATTCAAGGAAGAAGTGTGAGATTTCAGAATAGATGGAGTTGAGGAGAGAGATGACTCGTGAAGGATTTGGAGCTCACGCAGAGGACGTGGAGCTAGAGCATCTGGAACTCCCTAATTTGGGAAAGCATGATAGAGAACCCTCATCAACCTCTTATGAGAATGCGTCGACAAAGACAAATTGGGACATGGGTGCACATTTGAATCTACCTAGAAACCTAGCCCTTGTGCTTGGTTTTCCAGTTTTTAGTACAACCAGTAGTCAGCAGGCTAGTTTGGGTAGTAGAGTAGAAAGAGGTAGAGTTAATTTTAATATAAAGCTAAGTTCAGGGTAAACCCTAGTTTTTAAAACTAAATATATTGAAATTGGGCAGAAAGGTCTTCCTGGTCATTTAAAGTTATAGTTGGATAATATCTTTTCAGGTGAATCAACGAAATCTGACATTAGGATATTCTTAAGCATAGAAATAATAAGATGGTAAAAAACATCAGGGATTGAGTACAACTTTTCAACACAAATAGGAGTATTAGTTTAGCACCATATTAATTATTTGACAAAAAATATTGCATAAATGGTTAAATCTTAACATTAAGGTCCATAGGTAATAGGTAATCAGGTCTTAACATGTGACTTCAAAACTCTTTGATGGATATAGAGAAAAGACGGTTTTAAGAAATGAGGTAATAGATCTGAGTGGGAAACATGGTCCTCACTAGTCCCATTCTATTTACATGGAGATGTCAGGGTCATCTCCTAGAAAATGGGTAAATAGAAGATTGCTAGCTGAGCATGTGAAATATACATGAGATATTGAAGAGTAGTTTGAGATGTGTTTGTATCTTTAGGTGACACAGGGACTCAATCAGTTTGCAACTACCTTACAGAAAAACAAGTAAAGTTGGTATTCATCCAAGTTTGACCCTGAGGGGCACTTGTATGGATTATACAGAAGTTGAAGAGATGCTTTTGTGATAACATTATAGGAGGAAGAGGAGTGACGAAGTAGGGGATTGATAAGAGCGCTCAAGGAATTTCAAGCAGGGAACTGTAGAAAGTGTTGTAGGGATCGGAAGATGATGCCTCATTTCAAAACTTTCTTATCTAGTAGCCATCAAATGATATCCATGTGTCAATCTTACAAACATGCTCGATAGTGGTTTTTTTGGGGGCGCTGATGTACATATTGTTAGGAGGAAATGTCATATATACCACTTATACGTAAGGAAGCTACAGGTACTGGAAGTAGCTCTGTGCCACTGAGGTTGTCGGGACCATAGACACTAAGGATATGTGGCAGCTCATTCTTGATGATTAACTCAGACATGCCTATGCAATGGCAAAGTAGTTAGAGAAAGTATCAAAAAATACTGTACATGAGACATGCAGTGGACACCTTGGTGCACATGTTTTTAAAGCTAGAGGTTTTTACTAAGCTGCATAGTTTTCCTTGACAAATTTGTTCTCTCATGGGTACTAGAATTTGAGTATATGTCATTCTGGATACAAGAAACAAGATGTTGACCAGTGTTGCTTTCCACGATCACTCACGAACGTGTCTTTGAAATGAAATAAAGATTTACTGGTCCATCACTCACTTTATAAAACCCATTGTAGGTTTAAACATCATGCATCAAAAACATCATTCATTATTCGATGGCCTATAACAGTCCCTAGGCCAGTTCTTGAATAAATCTCAGGAAACAAAGTGGGAGCGACGGATTAACATTCCCTGTAGCACACTGCAAGGGTGATTCAATCAACATGAAGGTTAATGTTGTCGCAGTTGCCGAATGGATAGATCCCTCCTTGAGACATTGCAGCTCCGCAGTTGGAAGAAACAACGCAGTACCTGGTAGTGGATGAAGTGAACTCTTTCTCACCGGAACAGTACTGCATGTGCCTCTGTCTAGCTTGACCATCCCTATAGGTGTATAACAAACATCAATACAGGTGTGATATGATTCATCTCAGAAGATAAGCGAGAGAGTTAACCTGATTACCTGCACCGAAGAAGATCACAAGCAGCATTAACAGTAAACGCTACGAGACTCGATGAACACTTGTCCCACTGGCTAGGATACACCACATTGTGGAAAGAACTAATGGATGCCGATGAGTATAGAATATAGATTTTGAAAGGAAGAAGCAGTATGGAGATTAATATATGCACTAAGGTTCCTCATGAAAACTCAGATAGAGAAGTGTTGATTGAAGAAGAAGGATACCAGGAATGAAGAGTCGGCCACTTCGCTTCTACCTTACAAAAAAACAAAAAACTACAGGTCAGAAGAGAAGTTTATCTAGAGGTCAAACAAGGTGTGCAACTTGGATGAGAGGATGCAGTGGTGAAATACTATGGGCATAAAGTAATCAAATCATGGCGTAGTAGGAACCGTATAGAAGTCATCTGCCAAGACTTTCCGATTAGATGTTGATGATCTTAAAGAAGTCTATAAGTATGCTGCGTTACCTGCCCCACTATCCCCTATTTATATAGGGGAGATTGGTTGCCAAAGGAGCGACATACGCATCGAACACTTGTGGTGAGACATCATGATACATGTTTGCATGATAAGATCCCTCCCCAGTTGAATGAGATTATGGTACAGAGAGTTGAGTTTCACTTAGTTAACATCCACTCATGTAAATGGATGGCTTTAGTGCAATGGATCGCAGATTGGCCCGCGGCAATGGGTCGAGAAGGGCTTACCAAGTAGATTCACGACTACACGCTCGGAGTGTCTTGTGAAGTTGGGAGAGGTTTTTCTTCCAATGTACTATATGTGGAGGCCTCAACTCGATACCCCTTCAATGTTCTTTTCATTCATGCATTGTAGTACTCTGAAGGACTGCATCTATATATTCTAGAAGGGACGACACATATTTCCACTGTAAAGCATGCTGCCATGCATTAGCGACTTGTAGAACTATTGAGCATTAATTTCCATTTATAAATGTATGCCCCCTATGATGTTGGTACGTAAGTTATGTTGATTTATGGTTCAATAAGGGATATAGTTCCAGAACAAGGAAGCATAGGTTATTATCCCTGTTGTTATAGACTTTGAAAATCTGCACCTTAATGTTGTGTCCTTATGTCGTGAATTCTAATCCTTTTGATTTTCAAATTGTTATTTGTGCATTCTGCTTTCGATTTTATCTGGAAGCTTTCTATTCTACCTTAGTTTTTATATCTGTATCTCTCTCCTGGGAAGATCCTCTCTACCTCCTTGGTACTTCAAGTTTTTCCCCTATGAAAATTGGGCACATGGAACTATACAAGATGGTTTTTCAAGAATTTAAGAATTTTGCGTCAGCTGCGAATTATACTTATACGATTCTACATCTTGTATTAGGAGGTTTGGGTAACTACCCTGTCACCCTTGTACACTTGTGAAGGGTCCCTTGAGGTATTCTTTTAATCTCATGGAAGAACAATGTAAGGATAAAGGTGGAAATAATTCCCACCTATGTTAGCCTATACGTCTTCCATGTTAATACAGTCTTATGGTTTAAGGTTCATAGGGATAATTCTCATAAACATGGAGAGAAGTGAGAATTAGCTGTATTTAGGATAAAAATTGTTATAGGAGTAAAGCACCTTTTACAAATTATAGGGAATATCATTGTTCCAAGGAAATCTTGTTCAGCACCATGTTCAATAGTGTGAGAGACTCTGGATAGAGGGGCATGAAGATTTACCACCTTTGTTATGGGTGCAAAAAATTTATTTTACCTTGCGAGGCTATGCACGTGCTTGGTATGTCTATGCGGAGCTACATAGGGAGACTAGAAATTTGCAAGACTTGACTGCAAGAATGATCCAGAATTTTGAATACTTCTCCACTAAACCTCTGATGAAAGAGGTATTACAGGTTAAGAAGTGATTAACCATGAGAGATAGTATAAAATATGAAGAACTCATTCCAGAGTTATTTGGTGAGTGATATCTAGAAGAACGTTTTGATGAAGTAGATAAGACAGATGCATAATCGCTTACGTGCACTTACCTAGAGAATGGAACTAGACATAGATCATTCAAATGGTATGCATGAGGTCTTAGATAGTGCAGATGAGAAGGAACGTGCCTACCATGAACCTATGAAGATGAAGAAAGTGAACATTGACATAGATGCTGAACCTAAGGAGGCCATAATTGGATATTATTGGTCTGACTCTGAAGTGGCTAAGATAATTGAGCTACTACATGATTTCCAAGACTTGTTTACTAGGGGCTACCATGAGTTGAAAGGGGTGCATGAATCTTTGGGTGAGATGAAAATTAAGTTAATGGAAGGAGCACGCTCGATTAGGAAGAGACCTTATAGGATGAACCCTAACCCGTGCTTAAAAGTTAAAGAAGAAATAAACAAGATGTTGGAAATGGAATTATTGATCCCATAGAGGAATTAGAGTTGGTCAGCCCTATGGTGATCAACATAAAGAAATATGGAAGAATCAGGATTTGTGTGGACTATAGGGAGCTAAATGTTGTATGTGTGATTGATCCTTTCCCTACACCATTCACTAAGGAAATATTGGAAGGCGTTGCAGGGCGTGAAATTTACTCTTTTACAGATGGATTCTCTGGATATCTGTAGACACCTAAATTTAGTCACATTCCCCTTAGCCCCTGATCAGATAACCAAATTAAACATGGGCACCTAAACATGGCCCCTTTCACCCCACATTAATATTAATTTAATTATTTTAATTAAATTAATCCTCATCCTCACAAATTTTGTTATTTAATTATCTTAAATGACCTAGTTTCCACCTCACCTAGACACCTCACCCAACCATCTCACCCTATAACTATTCTTGGCATGTTCCCATAACTAACTACAACTAAGTCTTACTTGCCTTAATGAGATAAGATTTGGTCTAACCCTAAAATTACATGCCTAAGATTTCTCTAACCACATTCCCGCTCATTAGAAGGAAAGCTTCCAATCTGATCCACGACAACCAACCAACTTGGCCCAAGAAATTAGAAAGATCTGCCCATTTTAATAAACCTAGGGAATCCTGCCTTAATTGATGCTGGTCAGACCTAAAATGATGCCGGTCAAGACAGAACCATCATTGGTTTCCATTTATTCACCTTAGCAACCTTGTTTGAGAGGTTGGCACATTCTGGACCAGAGGAGAGAGATCAGAGCTGCATGCAAGTAGAACCAACATCCTTTAACGCATCCATACATTCACAGCTAGCACCAGGAAAAATATAGAAGCATTACACTCACGTAAACATTCCAGGATTCACTGCTACGGTCCCAACTACCATCCTTCTGATCAACTATCATTACCATTCAACCATCTAGTTTGCATCACAGTAAGTGTATCCCTGACCAACATTGTTATTTTAGTGTTGGCGAGAAAATTTGTCTTGTGGAAAAATTGGTGGGTTTCAAGCCAATGCTATGGGAATCTAAGTCCCTTTACTTGAACAATGCAGCTTTCGCAGGTGCATGCATAAAAGGTGGATTTCAATGGTGGCCTTTCGACTAGAGATCCAATAGGGGCACTCCACTAATCCTGTGGCAAAGCTAGCAATGTCTCACTAGAGAATAAAATTTGTCTTAGAAAGGGGAAGGGGAGTGGAAATGGAGGTAGGAGAAAACTAATGTTGTGAGTAGAATATCAGATTCCCACACACATTAATTAGAAATTTCATTTACATGCATTTATAGTTAGAAGAAAAACAAATCCGCAGGAGAAGCTACAAGAACGAATAAAATTCATTGGTCGCAAGGTACCAATCAATACCTCAATTAAAAAGGTGAAAATTCATCTTTTATTATTTAAGCTAAAGCAGAGTTTTTACAGAGCTTTGAGAATAGAGGAAAATCTAAGGAGAAGGGAAAATAGAAGAAATATGGTGCTTTCTCTCTTTTCCAGGTACAGAGCACTCTGGTCTTTTTGAATCAATTTCCAGCCCTTTGGAATGGCTCTAAGGAGCCATTATATCCTTTGCCAAAATGGTTACAACTTTACAAATCATTTATGCCTCTTCAAATTCCTCCATTGCGAAGAAAATGCTCATGGTGGGTTAAAAACTAGATCTTGCAACACGAACGTTACATTTGATTTGCCATTTTGAATACAGACCATTTGATTTTCTCTTATAACTTTGAAATCAGGCCGTCCACGTGGTAAGAAGAGATTGGAGCGGGTACGAGGGAAAGCCCTTTGCATTTTGCAATTTTTTAGAGATTTGGCAATTTGGAAAAAAATGATCCGCAACCCTGCTTCAACTTTTTAACTTAGGCACGTGGCACATTTTCATTGGAAATGGGGTCATGGCCATTTTCTCAACATTTTAAATTTTTTTTGGAAAAAGGCTCAAAAACTCAAATTCCTCCGCTGACCCGCTACTCCGATTGAACTCTTGACACGTGGCATCCTCTGATTGGAAATGGGGTTACAGCCCTTTTCTCAACATTTTAACCTTTTTTGGAAAAAGGCTCAAAAACTCAAAGTTCTCTGTTGTTCTACTCTCTTGTTTTGACTTTTCAACAGTGGGCCCGAGACCTTGATGGAGCCATGGAGCATTCTAGAACTTTTACTTCACTTTTGGGAATTTGGTTAAATTTCCAAATGTGCCTCGATGGCCCACTCTTCTGCTTTGACTTTTCAACAGTGGGCTTCATCTTTGAATTTTTTCTTGTGGGATTTAACTTTGAATTTTTCCCTACGGGATTCAACGTACCCGTGGATGATGGGGCATAAATTTGATGGGGAAGAAAATGCCCATTTTTCCTGACTGTGGGAAAAATACATAGAGGAAGAGAACTTCATAATTTTGAGTCTAATTTTTGAATTTCCTTCATGAGCCGGAGGCATGGAGGGAAAAAAATGATTTGACAACCCAGGCCATAGAACAAGAAAACAATTTCGATAAAAAAAAGAAGATTGTAAAGAGGATATTACGTGCATAGACCGGGAGATGAATAATTTCTCAAAACAAGCAAAATAGAGATTTAAACAACACTAGGGCATAAATTTTTCTATTTCTTAGAATATTTAATTTGGATTAAATACTTTAGGATGGCAAGAGCTCAAAATTTCAAATTTAACTTGGAAAATGAAAAGTGATTTTTGGAAGACAACAACTGGCTCTAGCTTGGGGACATGGCATGATGAAGACATGGTACGAGGATCCAAAATATCAATTTTTAAACCGTATAACGTTGACCAGTGCCTTATCTATTAGGCCTTGCAGAGTCATGTACAATTCTGAGAAATAAAGATCAGAAGAAGGAAACACACAAGCTCACAAAAGGAAGGAAAAACATAGCACACAACATAAGAGGAAACAAAACCACACAACGGAAAGGGAAACACACTAGGAAATCACCTATTGTACAAGGCGAGGGACAACCCGCTTTCATTGATGATACAATTTCAAGTATTTCCCACTTCGAGGAAATTCCAATGGCATTCCATCCAAGTAGGAGAGGAGAAAAACATTCTCACCACAAGATCCATTAATTTGGAATGGGCCCAGCCACAATGAATCAAACTTTCCATGGCTTCCCTTTGGTTCTCTTCTCTTGTCCCATAGCAGGACAAAATCTCCAACTTTGAAATTCCTTGGTTTGGTCTTCTTGTCAAAATTTTTCTTCACTTTCAACTGATGCTCCTTAATTCTATCCACCACTTGGCATATGATTTCTTCCAGCTTCTCCAGGAAGAGGATCCTCTTGTCAATAGAGTCTTTGTGTTGACCATCTTTTATTTCTTGCAGCAACTTGAGAGCTGACATCTCAATTGTGAGGGGAATCTTTTCCTCAAATCCATACAACATTTGGAAAGGTGACATACCTATTGCCTTCTTAAGAGTGATCCTATCAGCCCATAATGCATCATATAACTTCTTGTACCAATTCCTTTGATTCTCATCTACCAACTTGCGAACAATGGTCACAATGTTCTTATTGTTTGACTCAGCTTGCCCATTTCCCTATGGGTAATAGTTAGAAGAGTGAGATAGGGAGATTACAAAGCCATAACAAAACTCTGTGGGCTCCTTGGAAGAGAAATAGGTGGCATTATCTACAACAATTTTTTGTGGTATTCCAAAACAAACAATGATATTCTCCTTGATGAAGTTGCAGACTATTTCAGAGCTGGCTTGCTTGGTCAGGATGGCTTCCACCCATTTAGTGAAGTAATCAGTTGCAGTGAGTACATAAGTATGCCCTACACTAGAATGAGGATTCACAACACCAATAAAATCTAGCCCCCATTACTGAAATGGTTCTTCAATCACCACAGGCCTGAGTGGTAATGGAGCTAGTTGTGGCTTTCCAACAAATTGTTGGCATGCTTTGCATTTGGAAACCCAATCCTGAGTGTCTGCAAAGATGGAGGGCCAATAATATCTCCCTCTGAGGATCTTATGTGTGGTGACCATTGCTGAGAAATGTCCACCACAAGCTTGATCATGATATGCCCTGAGAAACTTTTCTTACTGCTCCTTATCTACACACCTGAGGAAACAACCATCTAGGCCTCTCTTGTAAAGTACATGATTCCAGATCACAAACTTGGCTACCTTTAGCTTGAGTTTCCTTCTTTGTTTGTAATCAAGATGAGGAGGGCATTCTCCATAAGTGAGGTAGTAAGCAATGTCAACATACCACTCATCAGTAGTGATGACAAAGAGCACCTATGGACTATCTCCTAAATAGGTTAACAAAACACCATGTTTTTCTCCCTACTAAGCCCTGAGAGATTCATCTTTAGCAATCAGTTGTCACAAACCATTTCCTCTTACCATATTAGAGGGTCTAATCTCCAAGTCATACTCTTAGGTCTTTGCAATCCAACTTCGTCTCGTATCCATAGGATCTTGTTGAGTCAAAATGGACTTGATTGCACTTCCAGGGACCATCACCACTGTTTGGGGATAAAGAATGTAGAATTCAAAAATTTTAACATCTTTGACCACTGCTTAGGCATGTTTCTCCAATTGGCTATAATTTAGCTCATATTTTTTCAAAGGACAGCTCATGAAAGCAATGGGTGCTTCCAAACCTTCATAATTTTTCTAAACCAGGACAACAGAGAGTGTATGTTCTGATGCATAACAATATATGATGAACTCCTTGTTGAAATCTGGAGATATAAGAGTTGGAGCTTTGGCAATGGCTTTCTTGTTATCCTCAAATGTTGCTTTTCCTTCCTTATTCCACTTGAAACCTGCTTGAGGCTTCATCATGGAAGTTATATGCTTAGTCAGTTCAGAAAACTCAGGCACAAAATGACGAAGGAAGTTTACCTTTCCAAAGAATGAATGAACTCCCTTCTTGTTGGTTGGTAAGGCTAGTGCTTGGATAGCTCTTGATCCTCTTTCAGGATCAATGTGTGCTCCATGTTTGTTCACAATGTGTCCTAACAAGTTACCTTCTGTGACTCCAAAAATGCACTTCTTTGGATTTAGAGAAATGCCACGTTTCCTACACCTTGCAAAGACTTTCTCCAAATGATAGATATGATCTCCCCTCCTCTTTGAAAAAACGGTGAGTCCATCAAGGTAAATGAAAATGCAATGTTTCAAATATTTGAAGGCTAAGTCCATTGCTCTCTGGAAAGTGGCTCCAACATTGATCAAGCCAAAAGGCATTATGTTGTAGGAAAAATTTCCCCAAGGTGTTGTGAAGGCTATTTTTTTGCAATATTCTTCTGCCACCTTGATTTGGTTGTACCTTGAGAATCCATCAAGTAAAGAGAGCATTTCAGATCCAGTGACTGCTTGAAAAATATGATCCATGATTGGAAGAGGGTAGTTTTCCTTGAGAGATGCCTGATTCAGATTTCAGAAGTCTACACAAATCCTTATTTCCCCATTCTTCTTCCTTACTGGCACAATGTTAGCCACCCATGTTGAATGGTGGATGGGGAAGATGATTCTAGCATTGAGCATATTTTTCACCTCTTATTTGATAACACCGATAATCTTTGGATTATAGGGCCTTTGTTTTTTCCTGAAGGGCTTAGCTCCTTGCTTCAAAGGAATGGAGTGATGCATTTCCTTTGGCTGAAAAGATTTGAGTTCATCATAGGAATATGCCAAGACATCTGAGTACTTTTTTAGCATAGCAACAAACTTTCTCTTCTCTTCTGGTGAGAAGCATTTACCAATGTTAACCATCCTTGGATTCTATGAAGTGCCAATGCTTTCTTGATAAAAATCAGATGGACACTGAGAATACTATTTTTCTTTCTCTTGGATGAACCTATCATGCTTGTCAAAGAGGTCTTCCAAAGAAACTAGGCCTTTGAGGATTTTGTTTCCTTTTAGTTTGATTACTCCCTCTTTATCAATTCCCTCAATTCCTTCCTTCTCTTATTTGGGGATTGATTCATAGTGTGGATTTTCACTTCCTTCAAAGAAAATATTATTGAAGTTATCCCTTTGCTCTAAGAAGGTTAGGAATTGATTGTCATCATTGAAGACCTGCCAGTGATTTGCATTTTCTGGTACACTGGGTGTAAACACCACCTTAATGGTCACTTTATCCTTTCCAAAAGAAGGATGAGGTGTCACTAAGGAAGCTAACACTACTAGAGAATTAGCCTTTTTATTCTGATCCCTAGGGATAGCTTCAATGCAGAATGCATCTAAGGATTCAATGCAGTCCCACACTCTTTTTCTATAGTGCCTGAGTCTAGGGTTTTTCACATGATATTGCTGGCAGACCTACTTTACCACAACCTCTGCATCACCTTTTCATCTCAACTTCTTGATTCCCATGTCATATTTTGTATTCATTCCTAAGAGTAATTCCTAATGCTTCATACTCTACTGTATTATTTGTATTGTCAAATTACAGCTTGTAGGCAAAATGATATACTTCCTTAAAGGGAGAGTATAATACTACACTATCTCCTGAACCTGCTCTAGAATGACTGCCGTCAAACTCCATTGTACAGATTCGGTATTCTTCTTCCTCCATGAGAAGTGGCAAGTCCTCTTCCTTAAGTGATGTAAGGAGGTAATTTCCAAGCCCACAATCTTGAAAAAGGATATTAGCTCTTGGATCATCATACTTCCTTACTGTGAACTTCATTTTTCTGACTGACAACAGCTTCTTCTTTTCTCCTTTCATTGGGATAGTTACATATGACCGATCCATTTTTTATTTCTCCATCTAGATCTCTGCAAAAACTTCTACTCAACAGAATACCAAAAGATGTTGGGATGTCTGCCAATAAAATGGTCAGGAGTATCTACTTATCAAGGTAATCAGCTAGTGCAACTTGAGCATCCTTAATCCTTCTTACCAATGGAAATTGTTTGGATTCCATTGATTAAAATGTGCCATTTACCTGGGTTAAAGTGAGGCCAAGAGCATTTGTAAATTTTTCTGGCATCACATTATCTGAGGCTCTAGAATCTATAATGTAATTGTTCAACTGGAAACCTTTGATGAGAAGTGACAGGTCAAAAGGCTCAACTTTTTTGGTGTCAGAGGCATTGAGGGTTGGCATTTTTTGAGAAGATGGTGTGGGAAGTAAGCCTTTAGAATTAGAGATTGGGGATGTTGAGTTACCACCCCAGACTGCCTTGATGAATCTGTTGAATTGGGTAGGATGTGTTTGTAGGTATTCAATTTCAGAGAGCTGGACTTTGGTTTTGCTAGCATGCTCTACAAAGTCAAATGCCGTTATGGTAGATGAGGACTTAAATGGCAGATGTGACATTACTTTTGGTGTTGGGTTCTCCTTTTCAAATGTAGAAATTGGCTTGGAAGGAGATGGGGGTGTAGCCTTTGATTGAAATTTAGATGTTCTTGTAGAATCAACATTTAGAAGAGAATTACTCTTAACAACTTTTGAGTTGGGAGAAGAATCAAATAACTTACTTGGCACATCGGTGTGATCCTTGAAAACTGGTGAATCTGATTTCTCTCTAGCTGATTCCATGGAAGGTGGTAATGGTGATCCCCTACTAATGATCTTGTTTAGTGGAGGATTTGGAGAGCTATCTTCTTTGTTCTTCCTACTCTCAGTTGTAACTGCTAAGGCTGAAACACCATTCTTGGATTGTGCATGAGTGAAAATAGCACATGAAAAACTTGGAGCTTCTTCATCACCTTCCTCCTCATCATCAACATATTCAATCAGGCCACTATGCATGCCAACCTTGTCAATTTCAAGATAGTTTTCATAGTCATCCATGCTTTCTTCTTCAGTTTCCTCAATGTCTACTCCTTCTTCTGATTCCCTATTATCGTAGATGGCATTGACTGGTGGTGCTTCAAGAGAAAGCTTACGAGGAGGTGGAGAAATTATTGGTCTATCAGGAGGATTTGGTCTCCTTGGAGCATTCCTCATTATGATTTGTGACAGCTACTTCTTCAAGGCAACTAGGTCATTTGCCATTTTTTGGAACATTGGATCAGTGGTGATTGAATTTGAACTCTGACCTTTTTGATTCCCATTTGGTACTTTCACTTTTCTAAAAAGAATTAGATCATCATCAGTCTTAATTGTAAAGTATTGAAATTACCTCAATGTTCTTGGTTTGGCTCTTCTGAGGAAGAAACCAAATTTTGATTTCAAAGCACTGATGAAGAACCTTTTCAAGTTATTTTTAGGAGGTACCACATCTTCTAGGATCCTTCTTATCAACCTATTGTACCTTGTTACAAAAGCTCTCATTGATTCAGAGGTCTCCTTCTTCATCTGAACCAATTGGACCAACAGATCCTGAAAATCTTATGTGCTCTTGAACCTATGTTCAAATGCACTTCTTATATCTTCCCAGCATGTGACAGATCTTGGGGGCAACATGTAGAACCATTCAACAATTTTTTTCTTGGAGTGAATCCACAAAGAGCCTAACTGAAACATCTTCATTTTCAACTCCCAACACTCCAAAAGCTGTGATGAATGATGCTACATGTTATTCAGGGATCTGAAACCATCCCTTTTGAATTTTGGGAAGTTCTTTCTTAAGCCTCTTCGGAGCTCATGAAGTGGTTGTGGAAGAGCAAGTGGACTAATATTTCTTCCCCATGGAATGTTAGGCCTGCGTACTTCATGCTCATGATCACCCATTCTTTTCCCATTTCTAGCCTCCAATCTTTCTAAGGATACTTCTATTGTTGCTCTTTCTTCTGCTTCAGTTTGGAGTCTTTCTATTCTTCAATTTGAGCCCTTATCTCCTCTTCAGCTCTTGCCTCTCTTTTAGGCTCCTCAAACGTGGGATTTATTTGTCCTCCTTTCCTTAGTTGCCAGGTGTATCTTCTATTATCCAGCTTGAAAGTTTATGCTCTTCTCTGGGGTGCTGGAATTTGTCTCTGCCTTTCCAATTCGATAACATGTTCCTCTTCCAGGTCTAGAATCCTTATGGCAATGAAGTATTGATTGACTCTTTTTCTATTATTCCAAATAGATTCTCTTAGATTAGAAGCAATGTATTCTTGGATGTGAAAGAGTAAATCAGGTCTCTCAATAGGAGGATTTCCCAGAATAGCCATGATTTACATCCATATAGTTTGTGTGATTATTCAATCTCCAGAAAATTTTCTCATAGAATTTTTTTTTTGTATTTTATGACCCTGAGGTCATTTTTAGGTGTAGATGCTGTAAAATATCCCCCATGGTGGGTGCCAAAAACTGTTGGCAAGAAAATTTGTCTTGTGGAATAATTAGTGGGTTTTAAGCCAACACTATGGGAATCTAAGTCCCTCTACTTGAACAGTGCAGCTTCCATAGGTGCATGCATAAAAGGTGGATTTCAATGGTGGCCTTTCGACCAGAGATCTAACTGGGGCACTCCAATGACCCTGTGGCAAAGCTAGCAATGTATCACTAGAGAAGAAACTTTTTCTTGGAAAGGGGAAGGGGAGTGGAAATAGAGGTAGGAGAAAAATAATGTTGTGAGTAGAATATCAGATGCCCATACACATTAACTAGAAATTTCATTTACATGCATTTATAGTTAGAAGAAAAACAAATCCGCAGGAGAAGCTACAAGACTGAATAAAATTCATTGGTCGCAAGGTACCAATCAATCCCTCAATCAAAAAGGTGAAAATTCCTTCTTTTATTATTGAAGCTAAAGCAGAGTTTGTACAAATATTTGAGAATAGAGGAAATTCTAAGGAGAAGGGAAAATATAAGAAATATGGTGCTTTCTCTCTTTTCCAAGTATAGAGCGATCTGGTCTTTTTGAAATCATTTTCCAGCCCTTTGGAATATTTTTGAGGAGCCATTATATCCTTTTCCAAAATAGTTACAACTTTACAAATCATTTATGCCTCTTCAAATTCCTCCATTGCGAAGAAAACACTCATGGCGGGTTAAAAACTAGATCTTGCAACGTGAACGTTACATTTGATTTTCTAGTTTGAATACAAACCGTTTGATTTTCTCTTATAACTTTGAAATCAGGCCATCCAGGCGGTAGGAAGAGATTAGAGCAGGTACGGGGGAAAGCCCTTTGCGTTTTGTGATTTTTTAGAGATTTGGAAATTTGGAATAAATTGGCCCACACCCCCGCCTTAACTTTTTAACTTAGGCACGTGGAAAATTTTCATTGGAAATGGGGTCACGGTCCTTTTCTCAACATTTTAACCTTTTTTGGAAAAAGGCTCAAAAAATCAAATTCCTCCGCCGATCCGCTGCTCCGATTGAACTCTTGACACATGGCATCCTCTGATTAGAAATGGGGTCGAGTCCCTTTTCTTAACATTTTAACCTTTTTTGGAAAAAGGCTCAAAAAATCAAAGTTCTCTGCCATTCTGCTCTCCTGCTTTGACTTTTCAATGACGGGCCCGAGACCTTGGCGGAGCCGTGAAGCATTTTAGAAATTTACTTCAATTTTGGGAATTTGATTAAATATCCAAAAGTTCCCCAATGGCCTGCTCATTTGCTTTGACTTTTTAACAGCGGGCTTCACCTTTGAATTTTTCCCTGTGGGCTTCAACTTTGACTTTTTCCGTGTGGGCTTCAACTTTGATTTTTTCCCTACGGGCTCAAAATTTGACTCTTACCTTTATAACATGATCGGGGATGTGGGTCACTTTTTAACTTTTCATCTTTTTAACAAAGAGGATCAAAAACAAAAATTTCTCTGTTGACCCACTTCCAATTAGGTATGTCCACATACCCATGGATGATGGCGCCAAAATTTGACGGGGAAGAAAATGCCCATTTTTCTCGACTGTGGGAAAAATACACAGAGGAAGAGAAGTTTGTCATTTTGAGTCCAATTTTTGAATTTCCTTCGCAAGCCAGAGGCATGGAAGTAAAACAATGATTTGATGACCCAAGCCATAGAACAAGAAAACCATTTTGATTAAGAAAAGGAGATTGTAAAGAGGATATTATGTGCACAGACCAGGAGATGGAGAATTTCTCAAAACGAGCAAAATAGAGATTTAAACAGCACTAGGGAACGGATTTTGCTATTTTCTCGAACTTTCAACTTGGCTTAAATACTTTAGGAGGGTGAGAGCTCGAAATTTTGAATTTAACTTGGAAAATGAAAAGTGGTTTTTGGGAGACAACATTCAGTTAGTAGCTTTTGTTAGTCTTGTTATTAATCTACACTTTGTGTGATAATTATCCTTTCCCTTACCAACATGTAACCCAACCATTTCCTTACACACACCACCAAATTACCCATCCTTGACTACTATTTTATAAGCCACCTTATCCACCCTACCATCTCTGTCAAATCCTAGATAAAACCTTGTAATCAGATCTCTTTGAGTTTCATACTCCTCGACCTTAATGACGCCGGTTACCCATAACCATCGTCAGTTCTGCATAAACCGTCACCGGTCATACTAAACCGATGTCGGTCTCTGTGTTTTATACCCTGCCAAAGAACAGATCTAAACAACCTCATACCAATTGACCTAAATGACCCAGAATAGGACCCTGACCAGTCCCAATACCTTGATAGTCCCTCATCCTTTAGATCCAACTATATCCTATCCTATTGTGATTGGATTTTCTTATTACACTTGAATGAGATTCCTAAATCATATCAACTACAGTAAGAATTTACTTATTTCTCACATTAATTTGTTTTAAACAATGGATTTCCAGCCATCTAGGAAGTATCACACTTCTTGGAACTAGCATACGCTAGGTAGTCCACTGTCATATATCATTTAACTTGTCTTTTGTGGTCTTGTTTTCCATTAGAAGTAGTTCATCCTAGCCAAAAGGAAGCTCTCACAATTAGCATTGAGTTAAGAAGTCAGAACGCGTGCATCAACCTCCAGCCAACCAATTTAATAGGTATTCCTCCTAGCCCATAACCCTATCTGTTTCGTCATTAAAAAACGTAAAGAAAATGGTTAAACATTTTGGCATGCCCGGTGGGACCCATTAGGGGTTCTATTGCATTTTATGCATTTCTAGGAGAAAATTATGTGTTTTTTTCCCTTTAAAAGGCTTACACAATAATTTTCTTCCCTATTAATCCTCTCTTCTTTCAAATTGCTCTAAAAGAAACATTTCACTTGGTACATTTAAAAGGAATCATTCTTCTTTCTTGCTTTCTGCATTTAGTGAAAGAGCATGCCCTCTCCTATTCATCATTTGCTTCATCAAACGTAATATTTTTGATTTGGGCTTAAAATTGGTTGCATTACATTTTGATTTGCTGCATTTATCTCACATTAAAATGAGGGCAACATATATGCTGGAAGTCATGCCCAAATGATGGTTGACACAAAGAATTGTAGAAAGCACATTATCTCTCTCTCTCTGTGCCTTACCAAACTGCACAAAATTGAAATATACACATATTTCTTAAACAAAATCTTACATGGGAACACCTATCAGTGATCACATGATCTGATAGGAAGGTCCTCCCCAACACGTTGCTTCTTTCAAGTCATTACCTCAAAAGACGACACGCCCCTGCCATAACATACTTGAACCTCTTCTTTTAGATATCCTTCTTCATAAGAAGCCTTCCTCACCAAATGCTCAATTCTAAATTCATGAGTCAGTATTATAAATAGCATAAGATCAAAACATTAAAAATCACTTGTTAGGTACATGTTTTCAGTGTTTGATTGACGTGTATTTTGAGGAGTGAGGATACGCTTCTCCATTTTACCATTCTGTTGCCTTACACACTCCATAATCATAGTTGGAGTATTATGAATTCTTCTGAGTGTGTCAAGAATTCATTACATCATCTCCAGACCTTTGAGTTGGTTATTTATCTCACTAAGATTCACAACAATCCATTTTTTTACATTTTCCAATTTTCACAATAACCGGCATCAGTTACCCCTGACCGACATTGGTTTTATGTTCTTTTGGGTTAAATTTTCTAAAGAACCCTTATTTCATTTTATTTGTAGTCAGAGTTCCTGTGAGTCTCTATACTCTCTAGGATTTAATAAACTGTCATCATACAAATTTTTCATTTGACTGTTACCAGTCTTTACCTCATTCGGTAAAATTGTTCCTGTCTCATAATAACCGACCTCCGTTACCCCTGAACCGGCATCAGTCATCCTTAACCAACATCAATTACCCTGTACTGAATATCAATTGATATATTACCCAAATCCACCAATAGACACCTATTTTCTTCATTCTCACTAATCCCTATGTCACCTATAGGATATAACATCACTTGATATACATTCATTCACATGGTGTTGACTTGTAATCAAGCTAACACTCTTACATTTCACGTAAGTTGTCAACCACTCCAACCTAGTCCTTCACCACCCTCTATCCTATCACCCATGGATCCAACCCTACCTACCACCATTTACATAGGTGATGAGGAGTTTGCATGACTCCTTAATCAGAATCACGTGGCCTTACAATTCTACCTTTCCCACTCTTCCACCCAAGACTCCTTGGGTTAGTTGATATATGGTATGCCTGTATCCATCTCTCCTACCCTTATTCCTGCTTCTACATCAGCCCTTAATAATGTGGTGTTACCGTCAACTACTTTACCCCCAATGGTTTCATAGCTAGGACCCATACCTGCTATGACTGCTGGGTTTGCAGTATCAGTCGCACCTACAGTATCTGTTGTCCCCTCATCGACCAACTAAACCATAAACCCATTCACACCCATTGTCTCACAAATACCCATTACAAAAAAACCACCCGTGGTGTCGGTGACCCCTAATCCATTCCTGAATCTTGTCCTCTCCATTCCATAAACACTACCCCCAATTGCTATTAGAGTCACTACGACCATCCCACCTATATACACATACTATCAACAACCCCCTATCTCATCTGTCACCCATTTTGGATACATGACCTCTGTGTCGGTCCCCTTTTCTCAACCTCCCTATTCAACATCACCATACAATGGAATTTCGCTGAAATCACAAGTTTAATACCAGCCCCCTTATGCCATAGGAGGTGCCCTTCCATCACAACCTACCAATGACCTCATCAAATTGATGATGGAAAGGATGAAGACAATGGAAGCATCGGTTTTGGGCCCGCGCAATTCTCTCACCTACGATGAAATTTGTAATGTGCCCATTCATCTATCCATCCCTATTATCTCATACCATGTACATTGGGAAATTTCAAAATTCAACTGTTTCAATAGTAAAGAAGACCTAAAGAAGCATTTGTGGTCTTTCAAACATGGGTGTTACCTGATTTCCTATGATGACACTTTACTCCTACAAACCTTCTTGATGTCCTTGACAGGACCTGCATTGGACTGGTATAGTGGGATACTAATACATTCCATCTACTCATTTAATCAAGTAGCCCAAGCCCTCTTAGATCACTTCTCCATCAACATTGTTAAGAAGGTTACCATGACTAATCTTTATTCCATGGTACGTTGATGAGTATATCACTGACTTTGTCACTCGCTGGCGCATTCTAATTAACCAGCTCACATTTCAATTACCTAAAATAAATTTCATAGAGTTGTTTACTCGAGCTTGCACAAGATACATCTCACAAACCTTGCAGGTCCAGACCTTTTGCACTTTTGATGAGGCATTCACCATGGCACAGAAAATGGAAATTCGTGCTATCAAAGAAAAGAAAATTCAACTTCGTAACAAGAACATTGCGTTCAAATCAAATGATGCTTCTTCATCTTATAAACCCCAAAAAAACTATTAAAAATCCAAAGGATCTTCCAATGTTGTAGTTCTCAAGGCTGCCCCCCCTCATCAATCAAACCCAACCAAACCTCCCTCTAATATCTCTCTCATCTAAGCTTTCCAGTTCAGATAAGAAAAATGAAAGTACACTTTCGGTAGGAGAATCTTATTCTTCTATTTTTGAAAAGCTTGTTAAGGTTGGTGCCATTACCCTTCCACCTATAAAACCACATTCTGGTTTTGACCCTGAGTGACAAATGCCCACGTGGTATAAGGAACATGAATTTTGCAACTATCATCGTGTTAAAGGTCATAGCGACAATAACTACATCACCTTCAAGAATATCATCCAAGAAATGTTAGACAATGGATATCTAGTCTTGGATAGCCTGAATGCACCCGCTAACCAAAACCTACATATCTTCAAGAAGCCATTTCCTAATCACACCCCTTTTTCCAAGCAAGCTGGTGACACTTCAAACAATAATAGTAATGTCTTCGAGGTCCATGCTATTTTTGATGACATACCAGTTAGTTCCCAATTGCCTCATGTTCCTTCCATAGATGAAATCTTAGCCTGAGCTCCCCTACCTACACAAGAAACTATTTCATCTACTCCTCCACCCACAGAGGAACCCCCTTCATTTTCTCCTTCACCAGCGGAAGATCCCCTAATTAGCACGCTACCTTTGACCCCTCAAATTTCTGATCAATTGTTAGTGGCACCTCCCCTACTCATAAGAGATACATGTCCACAACCTACACCATCAAAAGGAGAGTCAACCTTGTCTGACCCATCCTCTCCTCTACCCATAGAGGATCATGTAGAAATACCATTGCCTTTAGATGACCATTCACCATTGAACCTTAAATATCCTACTGATATGCTTTTGGATCTCTTATCCACAGAGTCCGAGGCTAGCCATGTCCCTATGCCTCAAACACATTTTACAGGAATTTCTACTCAATCCACATTGGCCCCGCTTACAACAATACCATTTTCATGCTTGGCTGATCACCTGGAATATGTTAATAGAGCCTTACTTTGGGGACACCTACTTCATGTATCAACACAAATGTAGTTATCAGTCACTGACACCTCCACTATCTACCCAAAAGTGTTTTGAGCTACCAAAAAAACACAAACACGACTATTGCAACACCTTCCACATCACCACCCATGACCCAAATCACACTTCTACCCATAACCCAACATACATCTACACCCAAACACCTACCCACACCTACAACATCTCCCTTACCTAAACCTATTACTACCTTATGGGTCATACCGACAGCTACCCTTACTCTCCCACCCATCAAATTAGATTTAGCCACATCTTCTAAAACTAATACTAAACTTATTTTGGCCCATAAAAAGAAGACCCAACCTCCTAGGACTTATACACCAACCTCGCCTAACACACTGTTATCACCTTCACCTCTTTCGTCCATCCTAGGGCCTCACCCCTCGACCCTAGCCAAGTAATCATCTCCCACCGAAAAACCAAGAGCGCAACAGCCTAGCTCTACATCAATGACCTCTAATATACCCAAGAAATCCACATAACTTCCACTGTTACCCGTAACCTTCTTACCACCCATACCACCACTACTGTCCATAAATTCTTCACTACCCATGACACTTTCTTCTATTTCACTCACACCTTCTACCCAACATCTACCGAAAAACTCCATAGCACCTCAGCTACCCCCATGGGTAACCCCACATCTCCTACACCCATGTAGTATTTTCCCAAAAAGGGGCAATCTATAGATAAAAATCTGCTATCCTCCAATATGATAGTTAAACTAACCAAACTTTCCATTGCTAGCCCTTCTACCATGCCCATACCCAAACATATTTAACCAAGACCTAAGTCCACTCCACACACCAAACTAGTAAACCAAACCATTCCCCCTCATGTAAAGCCTCTTCCTCCACAATCAGACATATCTAAACCCAAACCCACATTCACCTCCCATTCTAATCCACTAATAGGGTCCTACGCCAAAATCTTAACCAATCACCTCGAAACTTATGTCATCACATTAACTCCTCTTAGACCTTACGATGTGCTCAAACCCAAACCAAAAGGGTTTGACGAAACTAAAATATGTGCCTACCATCATGTGCTAGGACACGATGTAGAGAATTATAAGGCTTTAAAAACTGCTCTTGTCCAATTGTGTCCTCTTGAAGAAAATTTTGACGATGACGATCTTCTTGATGAGGACCCCATTTCACCTTCACCAATTTCCCTAGAGCATCTTCCATTACCTACTCAGTGACCAATATGTCCACCCCGACAACTTTTTGATCCACCCCCGAAATTCAAGATTAATATGGTCCGTATAAGAGAGTTGGCCAAACCATCACCCAAATGCCAATGAATCCTACTCATTTCACAAGGATCGTATCCCCCACTAGTATTTTGTCCCTCATGCCCCTATACCTTCCATGACACACCCTCTTCCTTCACCTCCCCTCAAATTAACATGGTTCACATTACCACCCGTGCTCAGAAAGACAAGGGCAAGGAAAATGAAACTAACCCATCAACCAACCCTATACCCAACATGCCATCCACATCCATAACCAAAGTCACCATTCGAGGTCCTACATATCCTATTTCTGATGGGGTCACACATCACACAATGCTCAAACAGCTACACCAAACCCCCCTAAAAATGTCTTTATATGACCTCATCCAAACCTCCGAGTCACATCGTTAAGCCCGCATGGAGGTCCTTCAATCTATTAAAGTATTACCAAATGACCCCACACACATGGACTCCATCATTACCCCTCACCACATAGCCTCTCTCACTAGGTCATCACCTTCCTCTACGCCTCCACCTACTCACTGAGTATCCACCCTCAACTTTTTAGATTAAGAGATCACTCCCTTCCAGTCTGACAACCCTGATCCCACTCTTTTCATCTTAGTATTTATTGATAATATACACATACGATGCATTGTGATCAATGGTGGTGTGAGTATTAACATCATCTCCTCCCATGCATATGACCAAATGCAAATACCTGCCAATTGCATGCATGGTAACCTGGTTATGTTGTGCTCCTTCAATGACGCCATGACCTCTACCCTAGGCACTGTCGTTCTCCATGTCCACGTGGGTCCCCGCACTATCCCGTAACTTTTCTATGTACTAGAGGGGGAGCTAATATATAATTTGTTACTCACCTGACCTTGGATCCGTGCCATGGGTTGTGTCCCTTTGAATTTACACCGTTGCCTCAAATTTGAACACGAGGGACATAATTACACCATCCTTGCTGACCTGTCACCTTTCAAGACCTGTAACATGCTATGCCAGCCCAATGATGTGCTTGTACTAGTGAAGACATCTACTAATATCCCTACTTCACCTTCACCTACTAGCCCATCCACCCAGACTGCCACCACTCTTTTAAATCTAACCTTGCTATCCCCACTACAGCTGTAGCCTCTACCACTGACTCACCTGTTTCCCCATCGTCTAGCGATCTATCCATTCCCACTACCCACATATCGACTAATGATCCCTTTAAAGGTGTTTTTCAATGCCTCACTCTAAGAGAATACCACCTATACAATATCAACACCTTCCTCACCCTGCAAGAGTATGGGAACCTGTGCCAACACCCCAGTTATGACATCCGCATAGGCAAGGTTTTTCCTTATGGTCCTCCCCACCTTCACACTAATCTAACATATGGGGGACTTGATATGGCCACCTATAAACCTGAACCTCCATCCCAAACCCAACCATTTTCATCTGACCTACACTCCCTCACTAACTGCCACTTCACTCACACTTTCCTCCACCGGTGTGCATTGAAAGTATTTGGCTTCAGAATTTATGAACATGGCCACCATACTATCATTTCCTGTACCTCTCATAAACATAATGACCGTAGTGGCATTGGTTTTGATGCTCCAACTTCCAAGAAGGTTCACATTGACCTCATTCAGGATGAGAAATCTTCCCCATCTCATTCATCCACATTACCATCTTCACTCACCAAGTCCATAGATCCCGAATCTATTACACCTAATTTTTTCTTCTAAACACCATTTCCATGGGACCGCTGACCTATCAACATGATGGCGAAGCTCCCTCTTCTCTCTCATTCATGTATCTTGACATGATCGATAACTATACGCCTTTTATTAATATCATTCAATATCAAGATGATGAGTCCATCCTCACCTACCTTGGTGCAGAAGACTCTTATATTCATCGTTCATTACCTACTGAGATGCAAACCATGTTGAATGAATCGACCATTGAAATCAACATTAACACTCAGGACAACCCACACATTCTAAAGATTGGCCAATCCTTAGATGCTACTGAACAAGAAGCCTTCAACTCTTTCCTTCAGGACCATAGCAACGCATTTTCTTGGTCCTATGCCGATATGCCTGGTATTGACCCGAAAATTGTGGTCCACAATATCTTAACCACTCATGATGCCAAACCCATCAAACAAAAGCTGCAAAAAATGCATCCTTACATTGCTCTTCTGGTCAAAGAAGAGCTTCAATGCCTTCTCTCGATTTCCTTCATTCTACCCATTGACTATCCCCAATGGATTTCTAACATAATTCCTATCACTTGTCACAAAGACGACAAGGGGACTCCGCATTTACACGGACTTCTGTGACCTCAACCTCGCTTGTCCCAAAGATGATTTCCCCCTATCGGGCATCAACCAACTAGTTGATCTCACCACTGGACATGAAATGTTATCACTCATGGATGGTTTCTCGAGCTACAATCAAATATTGCTATCTCTAGAAGATCAAAAAAAGAATGCTTTCATCACCCCTTGGGGAATTTATACTATCGAGAAATGTCTTTTGGCCTCAAAAACAATGGTGTTACATATCAACGAGCTATGACTTACATCTTCCATGACATCATGCATCACATACTGGAATATTAATTAGATGATCTTCTGGCTAAATACAAACATCGAATAGAACACTTTTCCATCCTTAAAGTCATCTTTGACCGTCTCATCAAGTATTGTGTGCATCTTTAACCAAAGAAGTGTGTCTTTGTGATACTTTCCATAAAACTCCTAGGTTTCATCGTTTCTTTACGTGGCACAAAAGTTGATCCTGCTAAAGTCAAGGCTATTCTAGAAATGCCTCCACCCACTAATCTCTTTCAACTTTGAAGCCTACAAGGAAAGTTACAATCTATTTGTCATTTTATCTCACAACTTTTTGACCATTGTCAATCATTTCATCATCTTCTCAAGAAATACGTTTCATTCAAATGGGATCATGAATTCCATAAAGCCTTTGAGGAATTAAAAAAATACCTCATTCAACCACTAGTGCTCATTCCTCCTAAGGATGACCAGCCCTTTTACCTATATATTTCCACCACTGACCATTATGTAGGTGTCATGCTTACTCATCGCGATGAACGACACAAAGAGCAAGTGGTTTATTACATAAGTCGTACCCTTCTTGACTACGAAACTAGATACACCCAGGCTGAAAAATTATTCTTAGCCTTAGTTTTCATCACCACCAAACTCCGCCATTACCTACTCAATCACAAAACCTTCTGTTAGTGCATAATAACAATACCCATGAATGCCTGCAACCAGATGGGTTGAGAATCTCAGTATGATTGCAAAATATGGAGCATCTTTCAAAGTGTGGGACCTTACAAGTTGAGAGAGCTCTCTGGATTAAGGCCGGTTCCTATTCCTTTGTTCAGGTGCACAAAAATATATTGCAAAGGATATATTCTAAATCTACTCTATTCTACGAGTTGAGGAGATGTAAGAAAATAAACTAAGATAATGAGGTGATGCACCAAAGGATGTTAGACCCTCATTTTGCAGTTTAACACAGACCACGAAATGCAATGCAAACACTATGCACAGATGACCAAATTGTAATAAGAGATCAGAGAGACAACAACGAATACATGGGAGGGTCACGAAACATCCACATACATAAATATATTATTGCTCAAAAATTGATACAGTATATTGCAGTAGCCAAGAAGTAGAAATTGCATTACAACCCAAAGGAGAGGTTAGAAAAGCTCCACAAATCCTTTTGTGAACAAAAGAAGAGGGGAGGGTCTTATAGATTTGACACAGAGGGGAGATAGAGAGAGAAGTGGGAAAACTAGTTCAGAGTTCAACTACTATCATCATTGCCTCCTACAAACTTGCTCCAAATCTATCGTGTTTAAAGCAATTACTCATTCAGCACCTCGAAGGAGGAGGAATGGTAGATCAGATCAAATTTGATCTCGGTTGTTGGGGAAAATAGATCCTGTATTAATGGTACAAATATGTTTCTCCATTTTTCACCCACTTATCCTCTCCAAAATTAAAGTTTTAGATCTTCATGGCATAGATGAGGCCGAGATCTTTCCAATGGTGCCAGATTTGTTGTATTTTGAGCACTGAGTCAAAAGATATCCCCATTTGAAATTTGAATCAGGTCCATACAAAATGGTGGGAACCAGCTACCAAAATGAACCCCCTTTTTAAACTGGACATGGGGAGGGTTGGTGCATGTCTGAGAGCTGCCTTTGTATTTTTATTTTGAAGTTGCACCGGGTTGACACGTGGTTACTTCTACTAGCACCTTTATACTTATTCTTTTTTGGAGGCCCTCCCTATCTACCTTTTGACTTCTAGCTATTGACTCTACCCTCTTTAGACCTAGGACACGTGGGGGACCTGGCGCTTATTAGAGTATACCCTTTTGGATTCAATCTCTGGAGGTGCGCCATTTGGACACTTGGCAGCATCTGCTGTCTCCATACTTAGTCATTTTTAGGGCTCGTTGTGAGTCATTTCAGAGCCCGAAAACTTCGAGCCTTCTTTGTTTCTTTTCTTTTGAGCCTCTAGTTGCTTTGAAACTGTCTTCTCCTTGCTTGACCCTTCTTTTCATTTTAGAGCCTGCATATAATCTGTTTGCTAGATTTGAAGCACGAGTTCACTCGACAGAGTCGTTTCTTGAATTTCTTCTTACACGGGGTCGTTTGATCTTTCGCAAGGCTTGTCACTCCATTGTAGAGTCCCACTGTAACTTGTTTATAGGATTTGAATGTGATTCTCTAGTTTCTTCTGTGCAGGGTCATGGATGGTCAATTTTGTCAGGGAACAAAATAGTGATAACAATTTGGCAACTCGTAGGGGCATCTGCCTGCAAGATGAAGAGATCAGTAGCTTTGAAGCATCCATTGGGCAAGGAGTTAAGATTGATGGTCTGTACTAATCCTACCTCTAATTCGTGAGCCCAACCATTTTCACTCTCAATTTTCATAAGAAATCTTGAAACAAGGCTTCTGAGATTAGAAAATTTCTTTGACCCAGGGCTTTCATCTGTCCTTGAATGGACTGTTTCAAAGATGGATTTTTAGTTGCTCTACATTTGTTTTATTTTGAAATAATAGATATTATAGGAAACTATGGGTCTCTCTCTACCATGAATACTGAAAGGGATAGCATGTTTACTTAGAGGCATGTTGAACTGTGTATGGACATAACCTGGAGCAACAAAGAACCTGTGCCATGGAACTTAGGAAAACAAAACTACACAAAAACAAAATAAATGTGCATACACACTTAGGGAAATTAAAATCCTATGTTAATATTTATAGCGGTGGAAACCTCCCAATTAGTAGCAATGTTTGAGATGGATCCCGTTTACTAGGATCTGTAATTCTTCGCCATCCAATTTAGCTAGCTGGAAAGCATTATTACTCTTACACTCTGTGATCACGAAAGGTAAACTCTAGATGGCATCAAATTTGGAGTGTTTTCCTAGCTTTTCTTGATCTATATCCCATTTTAGAACTAATTCCCCTTTCTGAAAGGTCCTCATTCTTTACTTCTTGTCAAAATTATTTTTTTATCAATGTTTGATCCTTTTCCATGACTTGCATTGAATGCTCTCTTGCCTCTCCTACCTCCATCAGCTATGCAAACCTGATTGCCATGGGTTCAAACTCAGCTAGCTCTAACTATTTCACAAGTTCCAAAGTAGGAAATTCCAATGAGATGGGCAATACTACCTCTTTTCCATATACATGCATGTATGGTGAGCTCCCTGTGGATCTTTTGGATGTGACCGTATTAGCCCATAGAGCTAATTCAAGCTTTGTATGCCAAGTTCTTTGATTTTCATCAAGAATCCTTTTGATAATCCTTAATAGGTTCTTATTTGAGGACTCTGCTTGGCCATTACCTTGAGGGTAATAATTTGATGAGGTGCTAAGATACACACCATTCCTAGCTACCCATTTAGTGATCCTTATACCAAGGAATTCCAATGCATTATATGATATAATAGTGGCAGGGACTCAAAACCTAGTGGCTATTCCTTCATAAAAATCCAAGATGTTGGATTCACTTGCTTCTTTTAGTGCCATTTCTTCAGTCCACTTGGTGAAATAGTTTTTCGTAGTGAGTATCCACTTGTGGTCTTGGATTGAATTTAGGTTAATCACCCCAATGAAGTCTAGTCCCCATTGCATGAATGATTGTTCCACTGAAATGGGATGAAGGGGCAGGGTTGCTAGCTTCTCCTTTCCTGTGAAGAATGCACTTTTTTTTCACTTTTTGATCCATGAATAGCAGTCCCTGAGAACTGTAGGCCAATAATAACCAACTTTCATGATCTTGAGAGTTGTTACTCGAGGGGAAAAGTGACCTCCTGCTTCTCCATCATGGAATTCATGAAACACTCTCCTGTCTCAATGCATCTTAATAGAATACCATTGATATCCTTATTAAACAAGACACCACCAACAAGCACATATGGGATAACTTGTAGTCTAAAGTATCTTCTCTTTGCCTTATCTCATTCTAGGGGGCACAAACTTGTTTGAAGGTAATGCACCAAGGCTTGGGTCCAACATGGAGTAGGTGCATCATTAGATGGTTGTTCTTGATCATTGTGTAGAAAAAGGACAACCTCCTTTTCACCTACTGACTTAGCTTGATGCCTGGAGGCGAGCTGTTCATAGAGTCCCTTGCCTCTAACCAGTTTGGTCACCTTAATCTCAATGTCATATTCTATTACTCGGGTGATCCAACGTGGCCTCTTCTCATTCAAATCCTTATTTTAAAGGAATTCCTTAACACTAGCATGAGATACTAGTAGTTGAATCTTGTTATTTGAGACGAAGTGTCTGAACTTCTTTAATCTCCTAATAATAACAAGGACCTATTTTTCAATGAAAGAGTATTTTACCTCATAGTCCTCCAAGCTCTGACTGAAGAAAGCTATGGGTTTCTCCGAACCTTCATTTTTGGGCTAGAACAAGATGGCTAAGATGGTGTCTGACCCTCCAAAATCATATAACATGAAGTATTTTGAGAAGTATGGGTTAATGAGAGTTAGAGCATGTGATATTACAAGCTTAATGGCCTCAAAACTCTCTTTTCCCTCTGATGTCCATTTAAATGCAAGACTCGTATTTAACATCATTGTTAAAGGCTTCAAAAGAGTAGAAAAGTCAGATATAAACTTGTGAACAAAGTTTATCCTTCCCAAGAATCTTTAGAGAGAATTTTTATGTTATGGCAATGGAAGTGTCCGGATGGCTTCAACTCTTTCAAGATCAATTGCTAACCCATCTCTAGAGACAATGTGGCCCAACAGTTTCCCTTCATGAGCCAGAAACACACTTTTTTTTGGTTTAATGACACCCTAAACCTTCTACATCTTTGAAATACTTGTCTAAGGTGAAAGAGATGGTCAGCAACATTTTTTTAAAAGGAACTGATATCATCTAGGTACACAAGGACTATGTTGTTGATCAAGCCTTTGAAGGCCATATCCATAGCTTGCTGAAATGTTGCTCTAGCATTTGATAGTCCAAATGGCATTTTCTTATAAGCATATGTACCCCATTTGGTGGTGAAGGCTATCTTGAATTGATCTTCTTCTTTTACCATTATTTGGTTATAGCATGAATACCCAGATCTAACAATGAAAACCCTACAACTTGTAAGATCTGTTCCATTGATGGAAGTGGGTAGTGATCCTTAAGTAATGCTTTGTTAGATCACGAAAGTCCACACACAACCTGTTTTCTCCATTTTTTCTCACAGTTGCCAAATTAGCAACCCAACTCGAATGCTTGATAGGAAAAATGATACTGGCCTCAATTAGCTTATTCATTTATTTTCTCATGAGAGGCTCAATGTGGGGATTTATTGGCCTTTGCTTTTTCTGAAAGGCTTAGCTCCTAGGTTTAAATCGATGGTGTGTTGTGCTAGCTTTGGATTGAAACCTCTTAAATCTTTATAAGTCTAGGAAAAGACATATGGGAACTCTTGGCAGAGTTGAACAAATTTAGATTTTTTTTGTTGAGTGCTTACCCTGCCAATTTGTAATATTTTTCCTTCTTCTATAAAAATAGGTTCTGAATCTTCACCCTTTACCTGAATATTTGGATTCTCTTTTCAGAATTGGTCATTTGGGTTGAAGATTGATTCCAAAGTGACAAGACCCTTTGGTAGTTTGTTGATCCTTAACTATACCACTAGATCTCCATACTGTTGCTCCAACCTGTATTGATTCCTGGAGGAGAACTCAGCTTCCTCTTATAGAAAGTTGACAATTTGTTGATCATTTTCAAAGAATTGCCAACTTGTGTTGTTATCTCAAATAGCTGTCCTTATAACCAACTTGATATGGGGTTGATGCTTATCACTCTTGATACTCTCCACAACATCAAATGCTGCCCCAATTACTGCCAATATGTTTTCTACTTCGTTACTCTTCCTTGGGATGGAGTTGATGTTGAATGTCTCAAAATCCTCAATGAGGTCCCATACCCAATTCTTGTAACTCCTTAATAGGTCATTCTTGGTAGCATTTTGTCCTCGGACCTGGTTAGTAACTAGTTCATTGTCACCAAGCACCTACAAGTTCTTGATTCCCCATTTCCTTGCCCAATGTCATCTATGAACCAAATCCTCATACTCTGTTGTATTGTTTGAATAGGAAAATTGGAAATGGAAAGATGAGTAGTATTTCATACCTTGGGGGGAAATAAGCATAGCTCCTCCTCTAGCTCCTTGTCTACTTCTTGAGCCAAGAATAACTTCCATACCTCATTGTCATCTTTGTGATCTAGCTTAATGATGTCGGGAAGAGGCTGATTTCATTCATGAAAATAGTAGAATCCTAGCTCAGACTCCTCCCTCACTTTATAGGGGTCAAAAGCATGTCTATTGTTCGCCCATTCATCAAGAGTCAAGTCTGAGATATACCCCACCTTGGTATCTATCTCACAAGTGCTTGGGAGGTCCTCTAAATCAAAGGATAAACAATTTGCATTGATTGGGCTGGGTACATAAGACTCAATATGGTAATCTACAATGGGCTCAGATATGATTGTGGTGTTAGCTCCATACCTTGTTCTGAAAGGCATGTGCAACCAATCAACAGATAAATAGCCTTCAATCTTAGCAGAGAAGTCTCTTGACAAACACAATGCAAAATGGGGTGGTAAGTCTATGACTGATATGTTTTGCAATACAGTCACATTGGGGCATGCATGTAGTGTGAGGCTCAAATATTTGATGACTCCAATAGTTGTCATTGCTGTCCCATCCAATTGCACTACCCCTCTAGATATGACTTCATATTGGAGACCCAGTTGATTAGCTATTTGCTTTGGCATTACAAAGCTACTTTCCCCTAAATCAATCATGTAATTATGTACTAATTTGTCCCCAATGATCAATGAAACATAAAATGGAGGTGACTTCAGATTCTTACCTTGTTTTCCTCCACGGTTTCCTTCAGGATGAGCCGCATTGGAAAACACTTTCTCTTGTTGGGTAGGGGGCTGATTTGAGCTTGACCTATTGACCATAGCAGTGACACAAATCTCTCTATCCTGTAATGGCCAGTGACTCCCACATTGAGATGTTCACATTTTTCTTCTTCATTTGTTCAATGATATTAAATGATCTATCCTTTTGCTGCCCCTTTCTTGGCACATTTTTCTCTTGCACATGGGTTGTCACAACCAGTGTCTAAGTGGATTTGGTAGGTGGCTTGGATTGACTCTGCATATTGGGAGTTACATTTTGAGTGCCCATACCTTGTGGAGTAATGGAGGGTTGAGGATTACTTGAGTTTGGTGATTGTCCTTCTCCAATATTTCTCTTCTTGGACCGTGTATGGGCAGCTACACTTTGAGAAGGGGGCTGATTCATTCCACATAAGTCTTCAGCTTGCCAATTAACAACCATAGCTTCACTTGGAGGTGATTCTTGTTGAACTCCTTGCTGCTGATTTTCTTCTTGACTAGACTGTTGTGACACACCACTGGTCTGTACCATCAAGGCCTAGTTTAGTGCACCATTGAAGCACATCGATTGGTTATGTGGCTAATTACATGGAAAACACCAATCATATTCTTGGGCCATATTGTTTTGTGCTAGGACCAAGGCCCTTGATGTTGAAGCTGTGTTTGGATCATATGACCGGAAAGGCCTAACAACTTGAGGTTGTCCTTGGCTTTGGTCTTGATTTGTAGCCTAAGCTGGTGGCCTATTTTACTGATATGGGGGTCTAGCCTGATACTAAGTTTGAGGTTGATATGGCCTAGAACTCTGAGCTTGTTGCCTCTCGATAGTTACTAACTCACTCCCTAGGTTTTGCAACTATTTCATAACTTCTTGGAGATATTTTAAGGTACTAGAGGATGAGGTGGAGGATTCAGCTAAACTTTGATTCCTAGGAGTAGGCATAGGAGCTAATGTGGGTGTCTGATTGGTGCTTGGGTTTCCTAATTCTAGATATAGAGGCATGGGTAGCCTAGAAGCAATTTCCAGTTTGAATTAAACAATTTTCAGCTCTTATGGAAATGATATAAGCTGCAGGTAAGGTTGTGCCTCCCATTGATTGAATCAATAAAGCAATATCAGAATTTAGTGCTCTAAGAAAGTATAAGAAGGCATCTTCATATGTGGGATTTATAGCCACTGGAATCCTGTTCCATGTCCTTTGAAATCTGAGGTTGAAATATGTCAATTACTCGTTAGGGGATCTCTTGATTGTTGTCAGTTTCTCCAACAAGAATAGATTATCCTCCTTTTCTCCAAACTATTCATGAAGAGCTCTGCACAGATGGTCCCAATTATGAATAAAGCCTACTATTAGACTCCTGAACCATTGTGAAGCTTTACCCTTGAGTGAAGAGCATAGAAAGTTGACTACAATGTCCATTTCAGTGATCTCATGGATTACATAGAAATTTGCAATGTCTTGAATGTGGTCACCAGGAGAAGTCTTGTTCTCTCTAGTGAAATATGGGATGCTATTTAAAGTTGCCACTGGGACTAGATTTTGTGCATTAAGAGCGAGTGGGCTTCTGTTGGTGAAATTGACATAAGGATTTGGTTGTGCCATATTGATCATCTTGAGCACCATTCTTGATTGAAAGAATGACCTACTAGGAGGAGGTGTTGAAAGGGCTTTGTTTTGTGGAGATGGAGACCTCTAGGCTCTTCTCCCCCTTCTCCTTCTTTTTGGAGATAAGTGTAGATAGACAAACCATCCCTCCTCTCTAGTTATTGACCTTTTTTGTATTCTTCTCATGAACTTGGCAAGTTTGGGATACTGAAGCCAGTGGATTCTGTCCCTTTTGGAGTCACCAGATGTGTAGTTTCAAAGATTATTAAAAGATAAAACTTGTAACAAGTGCACATAAATCTTGTTATAATAAGAAATGGAGACCTCTTGTCCCACCGGGCATGTACCTTCTGTTAGTGTAGAATCATAACACCCCTAAATTCCTGTAGTCAGATGGGTTGAGACTCACAATGTGATTGCACAAAATGGAGCATCTCTTAAAGTGTGGGACCTTGCTAGTTGAGATATCTCTTTGGATTAAGGCCGGTTCCTATTCCTCTGTTTAGGGGCACATAAATATATTACAGAGGATCTATTCTAAATATACTCTATTCTACCAAGGAGGCAGGGTTGAGGAGATGTAAGAAAATAAACTAAGCTAATGAGGTGATGCACCAAAACAATGTTAGACCCTCATTTTGCAGTTTAACACAGACCATGAAATGCAATGCAAACACTATGCACAAATGACCAAATTGCAATAAGAGATCAGAGAGACAACAACAAATACATGAGAGGGACGAGAAACATCCATAGACATATATATATATATATATATTATTACTCAAAAATTGATATAGTATATTGTAGTAGCCAAGAAGCAGAACTTGCATTACAACCCGAAGGAGAGGTTATTAAAGCTCCAAAAATCCTTCTGTGAATAAAATAAGAAGGGAGGGCACAAAATAGAAATGTCTAACCTTTCACAATGAGTCTTGGACCTTCCTTTATAGATTCAGCACAGAGGGGAGAAAGAGAGAGAAGTGGGGAAACTAGTTCAGAGTTCAACTACTATCATCAATGTCTTCTACAAATCCACCCCAAATCTTTTGTGTATGTAATAATTACCCATTCGATGCCTTGAAGGAGGAGGAATAACGGATTAGATAAAATCTGATCTCAGATGTTGGGGAAAATAGATCCTATATTAATGGCATGAATATGTTTCTCCATTTTTCACCCACTTAGCCTCTCCAAAATTAAAGTTTCAGATCTTCATGGCATAGATGAGGTTGAGATCTTTCCAACGGTGCCAGATTTTTTGGATTTCGAGCACTGAGTCAAAAGATATGCGCATTTAAAATTTGAATCAGGTCCATACAAAATGGTGGGAACCAACTACTAAAATGGACCCCCTTTTTAAACTGGACATGTGGAGGGCTGGCACATGTCTGAGGGTTGCCTTTGTATTTTGATTTTGAAGTTACACCAGGTTGACATGTGGTTGCTCTACTAGCATCTTTATTCTTAGTCTTTTTTGGAGGCCCACCCTATCCACCTTTTGACTTCTAGCTGTTAACTCTACCCCTCTTTAGACCTAGGACACATGGGGGCCTGGCGCTTGTTAGAGTCTGTCCTTTTGGATTCAATCTCTGGAGGTGCACCATTTGGAAACTTGGCAACATCTACTGTCTCCTCCATACTTAGTCATTTTTAGGGCTCGTTCTGAGTCATTTCAGAGCCCAACGACTTCTAGCCTTCTCTACTTCTTTTCTTTTGAGCCTCTAGCTGATTTGACACTATCTTATCCTTCCCCAAACCTTCTTTTCATTTTAGATCCCACCTGTAATTTATTTGTTGGATTTGAAGCACATGTTCGCTTTATAGAGCTGTTTCTTGAATTTCTTCTTGCACGGGGTCATTTGATCTTTCGCAGGCCCTGTCACTCCATTATAGAGTCTCACTGCAACCTGTTTGTAGGATTTGAATGTGATTTCTTTGGTTTCTTCTGTGTGGGGTCATGGCTGGTCAATTTTTTCGGGGAAAAAAATAGTGATAACACCTTCATCATTACTAATACCAACCCATTGCATTATATGTATGTTAAACCCTATAAACATCAATGTGCCACACGTTGGATTATGCTTCTTTTTGACCTTGACCTCAAATTCATTCATCAAAAGTCCATTAAGGGCCAGGCTATCACTGACCAAATGGCGGACACACCTTTTTCCGGGGATCAACCATCTAACTTCAATTTCCTAAACGATTCTATAGCTACCCTTTCCCTGGAAGAACCCGCTTACCAAATGACACTCTTCTACGATGGTTCCAAGTGTCAGCGTGGGGGTGGGGCTGGTGTTATCCTCATTCCTATTGATGGTAAACCTATGCCTTTGTCTTTCAAACTCAATTTTGATTATACAAACAATATTGCTGAATACGAGGCACTCATATTGGGTCTCCAGGCTGCCTATGCCTTAGATGTTATGAAAATCAATATCTTTGGTGATTCTCAGTTGGTCATAAACCAAGTCAATGGTGTATACTAGTGTCGTAATGAGATCCTTCAAAAGTATAAGTAGCACGTAGACATACTTTTGACCACCTTTGACCATTATATACTTCAAACCACCCCATTTTCTACCAATAAATTTGTGGATACCATAGCCTGCTTGGCTTCTCAGATACCTGTTTCTCCCGCTGAATCTAAAATATTTGTCACCATACAAAGGCTACAATCACCCTCTTATTTACCTCGTGAATTTTACTCTGTTAGAACCATTGTCCCTAACCCACGTGACCTTTTATATAAGCAATATGCAAACTATCTTTCCCTTTCTATTCTACCTATCGATCTCACTCATAATGGACAACGGGCCTTTCTTAAAAGTGTCTCCTGTTATGTCCTCATGGGTGGTCTCCTTTACAACTGTGGCTTTGACAACTTTCTCTTATGCCTTACAAGTTCTGAAATTCCTTACACCATTAAGGAAGTTCATGATGGTGGAGGTCACTTTAGTGGTTTAGCTATCACAAAACACATTCTTCACCTAGGCTATTATTAGCCAACCCTAAACCATGACTATTGTGATTATGTCAAATGTTGCTTGAAATTCTAGCAACATGCTAATCTCCACCACACACATAGGCATGCCTTATAGGTCGCACAATACCTTTGGCCTTTCTCTCAATGGGTTTTGGATCTTGTCAGTGAGATCAACCCCCATTCTTCACAATGCCACCAATGGATCATAACCACTACTGAATATTACACTAAATGGGTAGAGGCCATTCCCCTCATTTCTACAAAAGCTGAGAAAATTTGTGAATTCATCAGCCATCACATCATTTTTTGTTTTGGTGTTCCTCACCACCTCATCACTGATAACAGAAAACAATTCAAAAACAAAATCCTATGCAAACTATGTGACACTTTTGGTATCCAACTCAGTTTATCATCACCTTACTACCCGAAAACAAATGGTCAAGCCGAATCAACCAACAAAACCTTGAACAAAATTCTTATGAAGGTAGTCACTGATACTGGGAAAGATTGGCATACACACATTCCTTTTGCCTTGTGGGCTTATCTCACTAGTATTCACACTTTGACTGCTACCACACCCTTTTATCTGGTCTACAGTACCGAGGATATCTTACCTCTCGAAGTCCATATTCCATCTCTCCACATCTCACTACGAGACATGCTCAATGACGATGAATTTCTCCAAGATCGTTTGGTGCAACTTGAGTTATTAGATGAATGTCGTCTCAATGCTCTTGACCATCTCCAAATCTACCAAAAACGTATCAAACATGCCTATGACAAATGTGTTCACGAACAAACAGGTGGGAAACCTCGTCCTAAAGGAAAATCAACATGTAACCAAAGAGGAGAAAATTAAATGGGGAAAATTTTCTCTTAATTGGCTTGGACCCTATATTGTTACCCATGCCTATGGATCATGTGCTTATTGTTTGTCTTCACTTGAAGGTAAACCTGAACCTGAGCCCCTTAATGCCTTGCATCTTCGACCATTTTATTGTTAATATCAAGTCCTATATCACTTTTTGTTTGTTGATCACTCGTCCCTTGAGCGATGTTCACCTTCCATATTACCCATTTTGAAGATCCACGACTAAACAAGAATCATGTGATTACCCGTCACCATTTTAGCCTTGTTTTCAATATGAGTACCATGAATATACTCATAGCATGATTCTCATGGATACTTTTTGTCTTCTCTAGGATGGAATGCCATGGTCGTTCATCACTCACAACCACCCCCTTTCATAGTTAACTCCTGTGCACTATGGTTTTGTCATCCGAACAAGAACCTACCCTTCCTCTATAGTCTTGTCCATGACTTAAACATCCAAAAACAAAAAGGGATGCCACTCCTTGAGTCAAACTTCCAGGAAAAGAAAACTCCCTCAAAAGGGACATCTCTTCATTCTAATTCCACTACTATAAATATATTGCTCCCTTGAAGGACAACTATATCATAGTTATTTCAAAAATTCAATAAAAATATCCAGAAGCTTCCCGCATTGATCAGCTTCATGAAGACCTCAAGGAGATAATATACTCATCCCATATAGACTTCCCACATCAATCAGTCTATTACAACACAAACAAATGAAGAAAAAGATGAAATTCTCATCATGGACTTGCCTATTTTTGATCCTGGGGTTTTTTTTTCGGAAGACACATTTTCGTACACTAAGATATGCTAAACCACCTATTCTCACCTCCTTTCCTTTTTAGCCTAATTACCTCGTTACTCAAGGGACTTACTGCAAACGTGACATTTTGTGATTATGAAAATTTCTTCACCCTTATAATGGTCCATTACGCAATGCCTTTAGGGTCTTAGGTTCATAAGCCCCTCTTAGGTATGGTTGAATCCTTAGGGTTCTTATCAATTAAGCCACTCTTTTACCACCTCTTACCATTCGCCTACTTATTGATTATCCTATACAAGACTAGATTATCAACACTTATATTTAAAAACCACTCAACCATGCCTGTGACCTAAACTCAACCATGCCTGTGACCTAAACTCAATCATGCCTATGACCTACATTCAAAAATGCCTAACACTTACCAACCCATTCTTCTACTTCATTCTAATCTTCCCTAGCTTATGGGAGAACTACATCGACCTGAGGTCCTTTTTCACTGAGAATATGTAGGTAGCATTTCGAGGGCATGGGGCCCTTGGAGGTTAGCTCGGACACTTTATACCCTAATCAATTCCCCCTTTCCCTTTCATTTTCCTATTCACATTCTACCCTAGTTTTTTTCCTTTCTATATCAATAACTAGAAATTAAACCACACAAGGAACAATTGCTAAACATATTTTCCATCATAATTTACACATTCATTTCATCACATCTACCATTTCTCTACCATAATCATACATTTTCCTACAAATCATTGTAACACAATCCATACCATCACAAATTACACATATTAATGAAGTAGAAATTCAATCAACCATAAAACCTGACTCAACCATGCCTAAATCAACCTAACTCCACCGTGCCTAAAAAAACCTGACTCAACCATGCCTAACTGACCTAAATCCACCATGCCTAAATCAAACCGACTCAACCATGCCTAAATCAACCTGACTCCACCATGTCTAAATCAACCTGACTCAACCATGCCTAAATCAACCTAACTCCACCATGCCTAAATCAACCTGCCTCAATCATGCCTACACCGACCTGACTCTATCATGCCTAACTTACCTAGTTTCCATCACATGTACAAAATCATCATCGAAGTTACATATACTCATACACATCATACCATAAAACATCATCATCTCTATATATATCATCCAAATATGAGTGTCCATACATATATACTCGACTACAAAATCTATACAAATATCTCTCATCTACCATATAAAAAATACAAAGGTCTTAAAATCTTCAACACACAAGCCGATATCGTGTATAATAAAAATAAAAAAGTCTCTCATAAACAACCTCACTGTCATCGACATGCATGCTGGTATGTATCAAAAAAAATCACAATACTATCCAAAATGACAATATCCCTTGTCCACCCCTCAGATATTTGAGTTGGTCTCTCCCGACTCCTCTGCCGCTCCTGTGTGGTGCCCACTAACCACCTACCATCCTGCTATGGGCCTCAGTCTAACCACTGATGGACCCTCACCTGGAGCTGGTCTCTTTATATTGGTAGCCTCACCCTGCTTCTGTCTATGGGCTTGTCAACCCCCTACACTCTCCACACTATGAGTGCGGGATCGGGTCCTCTCACTCGAGGCCTGCTATGCTTAGTACTCTACATATGAAGGGACATCTATCCTTACCGCTACCAAATGATCCTGATAACACCTCACCTCACCTCGGACATCCCTGAATCTCACCATAGGCACTGTCTGAGGAGGTGCCATGGGTCTCATTGTGACCTGTGTGCCTGGCCCTGTTATTTGTGGCCTTTGTTCCTTTACCTATACCATGGGATCCTATGCCTGAGCCTATACTAGTGCCTGCACCAGTGCCTATGCTGGAATCTGAGCCTATAAGGCCATAATATGTGCCTGAGAAGTGGTCAACTAGCCCTGTAACCCTGTGACATGCACCTGTAGGGTGGCTACCTACCCCCCATCTCCGGTACCACCCTGTGTGGGTGGCCACCCTTATAAACTTGTGATCTAGGCTTGAAGGGCCACCACCTGCACCTGTAACGTGGCCACCTCTTCTTGTGACATCATCAAGTATCCCTATAGATGTATAACTTGGGCCTGTAATGCAGCCACATGTACCTATAAAGTGTCCCTATGGACTGTGAGGGTCGCCATATCTGGCTGCATTAGCCTAGGTGGTGGTGCTCAAAGTTACGCTACCCACCACTATCTGTATCTATCTATACAAATGACAACATTAATCTGCCAGTCCACTGGTGGCTCCTCTTGCTCAGCCGACACAATAGGTCATAGTGGAGACATAGGTCTCTCCATGTCATCCCTCCTATACTGTGGGAAAGGAGGTGGTACATCCTATAGCAGCCCAAACTATTGTCTGACCCTGTTTATGGGTATCAACTCATGTTCTCCCACGTGATGCCCATCTATCCATCGAACTAGCTGCAGCTCATCTAACTCCACGGACATGTGCCTGAGGGAAGCCCACATATGAGGGGAAGCCCACATATGGCCTTCAAATAATGTCTACTCCAGATAAGCCCTCCAATATGTTCCTGTAATAGGCTATATCATGTGTAGCCCAAATAACTCTGCGTGCTCCAGCAACCGGCACCCAGTGCCTGTAACCCACTCGAACCAAGCTAGTGTCAAATGCATCAGGCCAGGGCATACCTAGTGGCCTCACACATACAATGTGCTCATATGCCCAGCAGTGGAGAAGAAAGGTGCAACATAGGCTAAACCACTGCAATCTCCTGATATGCCCACAACTCCCTATATAACTGCACCAAGTATGTTGGTGCCCAAGTAAAGTGGGTCCTCTCCTCCATCATGTCATGGAGGACCCCCATCAGCGCATGTGGGAATCTCCCAGCCTCTGCATTTGGAAGTGTAAAACAACACACTGCCTCCATAATAAGAACAACTAGCCTCATCTACTCAGGATGGGTTGTATACATCTCCCCATAGCTCAGACTCATGCTATGGAACCTCATCTCTGCCATCCCCTCACCAAACACAGTCAGCATCAACTCCTCAGATGCCTCTGAGGAAATCGAATACACCTGCATCCCCATTATCGGTAATCACAGGATCCTGTACACATCCTCCAGGGTGACTGTGATCTCACTCATCAGTAGATGGAAGGTATTGGTTGCTGAGTCCCATCTATCGATGAGGGTGACCATTAAACTTGGCTCTCAGACTATGTTCCTGTAACGTCTCACTCCTATCAAGCTAACATCCGTCATGTGCCTCCACTCATCGGTGGTGACACTATATCGTACCGATAGCAACAGGGGCGGTACTTGGTCTCTCATCCATAGCTGCTCTCTAGCCTGCATTCAATAAAACACAACCATTATTCAAGATTTATTTTACCCAACATTGACCTTAACCCTCCCTTCTTATTGACCCCTCTCCCGCTATCTATTTGAACCACTTTACCCATCCTTCTCCTTTATCCTTCCTAGACCTCTATCCCTTTACCTCTAACCGGCATCGGTCACCCCTCATCGACAGCGGTCCATTATAACCGGTATCAGTTCCCCCATACATAAAAAATTTCGGTATATACATACTGATGTTGGCCATACCTTGATCGACGTTGGTCATTGTCACCGCACCCACATCCAAAAACCCCAATTTTATTTCTCTCAATTCTTTCCAATCCACCTACCTACCCACCTACCCCTACCCACACGTAATCTAAATCCCTCTCCAACCTTCTTTACCCTTCCTTGTCCCCTTCCATACCTCATTACATCCCTTTTCCCCATAAATTTCAAATTATCTACCCTACCTAAACCCCTTGACCCATGTTCCCTTCTACATATAACCAAAACAACAAAGGGATTCAACCTTACCTCGTCTTGACGTCACCTCCGTGGTGGCATGTCTGGCCACTGTGCTGGTGGTCCACCCAAACCTTCTCCTACCTCCGCCATGTCAAATCTCTACCTCACTCCTCTCCACCAATCACCTCACTCTACCCAATCTCGTGGACCCGTCTACCTGGCTCCTCTAACCAACCGGATCTCTCCACCTCAGCAGGATATCATCCCTCATCCTTTCCTCTCGACAAAGCACAACTCGTTCAGTGCTCTGTCATTTTCCCAAAAGTCAAATCATATAAATGAATCTGTATTATATGAATTTTTCTTTTTTATACCCAAATCGACATGACCGACGTCGGTCAAGTCGTGCCCTAGCCAACTGATGTTGGTCATTACTTAACCGACATCGGTTACCTGTTAGACTCCTTTTAGTATCTTTTTCCCATTTTGACCCACATTTACCCTTCCCACCCCCTTGTTGACCTTACCCATCCTTATAGCCACATAACTACCAGCCCACATTACCTAATATGTCCTTACTTGTGTTTAGGGACATATTATATTAACCATACCTTGGCCTTCCCTGTGCCGCGACCTATATGCCTGGACCCAGAACACTGTTTGTGACCTTTGAACCCCTACATTTGATATACCTTACAATGTTGTTCCCTGTTGTTTTGCCTAATGACCTTACTTTACCTATTGTTGTGACATTTATCCTAACCCTACCTTTGGTGTACTGGAACATACCTAAACGTTCCTGCACCTGACCTACATTGTGTTTCCACACCATATCCTATGCCTTGGATACCAGAATCACTTCAACCTTGTTTGGATAAACCTATCGACCTTGGACGATGTAGAGTTTACAAGCTCTTCAACCTAGAACCATGTCATGCATTTTATAACATGTGTGTGCGTTTGACTACCACTACCTTTGACCCTGGCCCATTTACCTGTTTTACTTGTTTTTGACCTCTACCCTTTCCCACATTCACCCACATCTACACTCCTTTTCACCACATCCACCTTTTATCAAACCACTCACCACTTCCGTCTTCCACCTCACCAGTTCTTGGTTTGAGGGGGATCACCTTCACCCACACATGGGGCACCCACTTCTTATTTTTGTCAGCATCACTTACCAATACAAGCTACGTGACAAAAAGGGGCAAATGTAGACACCTAAATTTGGTCACATTCCCCTTAGCCCCTGATCGGATAACCAACTTAAACATGGGCACCTAACCATGGCCCCTTTCACCCCACATTAATATTAATTTAATTATTTTAATTAAATTAATCCTCATCCTCACAACTTTCATTATTTAATTGTCTTAATTGACCTAGTTCCCACCTCACCTAGACACCTCACCTAGCCATCTCACCCTAGACCTATTCTTGGCATGTTCCCATAACTAACTACAACTAAGTCTTACTTGCCTTAATGAGCTAAGATTTGGTCTAACCCTAAAAGCACATGCCTAAGATTTCTCTAACCACATTCCCACTCATTAGAAGGAAAGCTTCTAATTCTGATCTGCGACAACAAACCAACTTGGCCCAAGAAATTAGAAAGATCTACCCATTTTAGTAAACCTAGGGAATCCTACCTTAACTGATGCCGGTCAAACCTAAACTGATGCTGGTCAAGATAGAACCATCATCAGTTACCATTTATTCACCTTAGCAACCTTGTTTGAGAGGTTGACACATTTTGGACCAGAGGAGAGAGATCAGAGCTGCATGCAAGCTGAACCAACATCCTTTCACGCATCCAGACATTCACATCCAGCACCAAGAAAAATCTAGAAGCATTGCACTCACAAAAGCATTCCAGGATTCACTGCTACGGTACCAAATACCATCCTTCTGATCAACTACCATTACCATTCAGCCATCCAGTCTACATCACAGTAAGTGTATCCCTAACCAGCATTGTTATTTCAGTTAGTAGCTTTTGTTACTCATGTTATTAATCTACACTTTGCATGCTCATTCTCCTATCCCTTACCAACATGTAACCCAACCATTTCCTTACCCACACTGCCAAATCACCCATCCTCACCTGTTGTTCATCCCTGAATACACCTGAGACTTCTATAAACCTCCTTATCCACCCTACCATCTCTATCAAATCCCAGATCAAACCTTGTAATTAGATCTCTTTGAGTTTCGTACACCCCGACCTTACCGACGCCGCTTACCCATAACCATATTTAATTCAAAATAAACCATCACCGGTCATACCAGACTGACATTGGACTCTGTGTTTTATGCCCTGCCCAAGAATAGAGCCAAACAACCTCCTACCAATTAACCTAAACAACCCAGAATCAGACCCTGACCAGTCCCAGTACCTTGACAGTCACCTCATCCTTTAGATCCAACTATAGCCTAGCCTGTTGTGATTGGATTTTCTTATTTTACTTGAATGAGATACCTAAATCATATCAACTACAGTAGGAATTTACTTATTTCTCGCATTAATTTGTTTTAAACAGTGGATTGACAGCCATCTAGGAAGTATCACACTTCCCAGAACTAGCATACGTTAGGCAGTCTACTGTCATATATCATTTAACTTCTCTTTTGTGGTCTTGTTTTCTATTACAGGTAGTTCCTCCTAGCCAAAAGGAAGCTCTCACAATCGGCATTGGGTCAAGAAGTCAGAACATACACGCATCAACCTCTAACCAACCCATTTAACAAGTATTCCTATCCCATAACCTTATCTGTTTTTGTCATTCAAAAATGTAAAGAAAATGGTGAATCATTTTGGCATGCCCTAGTGGCACCCATCAGGGGTTCTATTGCATTTTCTTCATTTCTACGAAAAAATTGTGTGTTTGTTTCCCTTTAAAAGGATTACACAGTAATTTTCTTGCCTAATAATTCTCTCTTCTTTCAAATTTCTCTAAAAGAAACATTTCTCTTGGTGCACTCAAAAGCAATCATTCTTCTTTCTTTATTTTTGTATTTACTGAAAGAGCATACCCTATCCTATTCATCATTTGCTTCATCGAACATAATCTTTTTCGATTTGGGATTAAAATTGGTTAAATTACATTCTGATGTTCTATATTTAGCTCACATTAAAATGAGGGCAACCTATATGCTAGAAGTCAAGCCTAATTGATGGTTGACATAAATAATCATAGAAAGCACTTTCTCTCTCTCTATGTCTTACCAAACTGCACAAAATTGAAATATACATATCTTTCTTAAACAACATCTTACCTAGGAACACCTGTCAGCAATCACACAATCCGATAGGTAGGTAATCCCCAGATTGTTACTTCTATCGATTCATTACCTCAGAAGATGGCCCGCCACCAGCCATAACATACCTGAAACCTCTCCTTTTAGATATCCTTCATCATAGAAAGCCTTCCTCACCAAAAAAATCTGTTTTAAATTCATGATTCAGTCTTCTAAATAGCATAAGCTCAACACATTAAAAATCACTTATTAAGTACGTGTTTTTAGTGTTTGATTGACGTGGGTTTTTCAGGTGTGAGGATACGCTTCTCCATCTTTCCATTTTGTTGTCTTACACACTCCACAATCACAGTTAGAGTATTCTAACTTCTTGTGACTGTGTTAGGACTTCATTGCATCATCTCCAGACCTCTGGGTTGATTATTTATCTCTCTAAAATTTACAAAAATCCATTTTTCTACATTTTTCCAAATTTTCACAATAACCAGCATCGAGTTACCCCTGACCAACATCAGTTTTGCTTAATCGGAATCAGTTTTCTGTTCTTTTGGGTTAAATTGCCTAAAGAACCCTTATTTAAATTTTCTTTACTATCAGAGTTCATGTGATTCTCATTACTCTCTAAGATTTGATAAACCGTCATCATACAACTTGTTCATTTAACTATCACCACTCTTTACCTCATTTGGTAAAAATTGTTCCTATCTCACAGTAACTTACCTCGGTTACCCATGAACTAGCATCGGTCATCCTTAACTGGTATTGGTTACTCTTGTACTAAATATCAACTGATATATTACAAAAATCCACCTATAGACACCTATTTTCTTCATTCTCACTGCTCCTTGCGTCACCTGCAGGATACAACATCACCTGATATACATTAATTCACATGGTTTTGACTCACAATAAAGCTAACACTCTTACATTTCATGCAAGTTGTAAACCACTCCCACCTAGTCCTTCACCACCATTTTTCCTATCACCCATGGATCCAACCCTACCTACCAGCATTTCTACAGGTGACGAGGAATTTTCATGACTCCTTGATTAGAATCCCACATGGCCTTACTAGTTCTACCTCTCCTACTCTTCCACTCGGGACTCCTCAGGTTAGTTGATATATGGCATATTTATATCCATATCTTGTACCTTTATTCCCTACTTCTGCATCAACCCCTAATAATGTGGTGTTATCTTCACCTTCTTCACCCCTAGTGATTTCACAACTAGGACCCATACCCACTATGATCATTGCATATACAGTATTAATGTCACATGTAATATATATTCTCCCCTAATTGACCAACCAGACCATAACCTCGTTTGCACCCCTTGTCTCACAAATACCCATTGCAACACAACCTCCCATGGTATTGGTGACCCCTAATCCATTCCAAAATATTGTCCTCTCCATCTGAAAAACACTACCCCCAATCACTACTAGATTCACTACGACCATCCCACCTACATACAAATACTATCAACAACCCCCTATCTCGTGTGTCACCCATTCTAGATACATTTCCTCTATGTCATTCCCCTATTCTCAACCTCCCTATTTGGCATCACCATATAATGCAATTCTACCCACATCACAGGTTCAATACTAGCCCCCTTATGCCATAGGAGGTTCCCTTCCATCACAACCTACCAATGACCTCATCAAATTGATGATGGAAAGGATGCAAACACTAGAAGCATCAGTTTCAGGCTCGCGCAATTCTCTCACCTATGATGAAATCTATAATGAGCCCATTCATCCATCCATCCCTATTCTCCCATACCCTATACATTGGGAAATGCTAAAATTCAACTATTTTAATAGTAAAGAAGACCCACAACAAGCATTTGTAGTCTTTCAAACATGGGTGTTACCTGATTGCCCATGATGACACTTTAATCCTATGAACCTTTCATGATGTCCCTGACAGGACCTGCATTGGACTGGTACAATGGGATACCAAGACACTCCATCTACTCATTTAATCAAGTAGCCCAAGCCTTCTTAGATCACTTCTCCATCAACATTGTTAAGAAGGTTACCATGACTGATCTTTATTCCACACGACAGTACGATGATGAGTCTATCGCTGACTTTGTCACTTGCTGGCGCAGCCTAATTAACTAGCTCACATTTCAATTACCTCAAATTTAACTCATAGAGTTGTTTACTCAGGCTTGTGCTAGACACATCTCACCAACCCTGCAGGTGCAAACCTTTCACACTTTTGACGAGGAATTCACCATGGCACAAAAATTGGAAATTTGTGCTATCAAAGAGAAGAAAATTCAACTTCATATCAAAAACATCGTGTTCAAATCAAATGATGATTCTTCATCTTAAAAACCCCAAAATAACTATTTAAAATCCCAAGGATCTTCCAACATCGTAGTTCTCAAGCTTGGCCCCCCTCATCAATCAAACCCAGCCAAACCTCCCTCTAATCTCTCTCCCATCCAAGCTTTCCAGTTCAGATGAGAACAACTGAAAGTACACTTCGATAGGAGAATCTTATTCCTCTATTTTGGAAAAGCTTATTAAGGTTCGTGTCATTACCCTTCCACCTGTAAAACCACATACTAGTTTTGACCCTGAGCACCCCATGCTAGTGTGGTATAAGGAGCATGAATTTTGTAACTATCATCATTTCAAATGTCATAACAATAATAACTGCATCACCTTCAAGAATATCGTCCAAGAAATGTTAGACAACAAAGATATAGTCTTGGATAGCTTGAATGCACCCACTAACCAAAACCTACATATCTTCAAAAATCCATTCCCTAATCATGCCCCATCTTCCAACCAAGTCTAGTGACACCTCAAACAATGATAAAAATGTCCACGAGGTCCACACTATTTTTGATGACATACCAGTTTCTTCCCAATTACCTTCATGTTCCTTCCATAGATGAAATCTTAGCCTGAGCTCCCCTACCTACACCAGAACCTATTTCATCTACTCCTCCACCCATAGAGGAACCCCTTCATTTTCTCCTTCACCCATGGAAGAGCCTATAATTAGCACACCACCTTTGACCCCTCAAATTTCTTAGCAGTCATCAGTGGACATCTCCCCTACTCATAGGAGATACATGTCCACAACCTACACCATCACAAGGAGATTCAACCTTTTCTAGCCCATCCTCTCCTCTACCCATAGAGGATCCTATAGAAATACCATTTCCTTTATATGACCATTCACCATCGGACCTTCAAGATCCTGCTGATATACTTTCAGCTCTCTTACCCACAAAGTCCGAGGCTAGCCATGTCCCTGTGCCTCAAACACATTTTACAAGAATTACTACTCAATCCAGGTTAGCCCTACTTACAACAATACCATTTCACACTTGTCCAATCACCTGGACTATGTTGATAGAGCCTTAGTTTGGGGACACCTTCTACTTCATGTATCAATACAAATGCAGTTGTCCCTCATTGACACCTCCACTATCTACCCAAAAGTGTTTCGAGAAACCAAAAAAAACACAAACGTGACTATTTCAACACCTTCCATGTCACCACCCATGACCCAACTCACACCTCTACCCATAACCCAACATACATCTACACGTAAACACCTACCCACACCTATATCATCTCCCTTACCTAAACCTATTACTACCTTAGGGGTCATACCAACAGCTAGCCTTACTCACCCACCCATCAAATTAGATTTAGCCACATCTTCCAAAACTAACACTAAACTTTTTTAAGCCCCTAAAAAGAAGACCCAACCTCCTAGGACTCATACACCAACCTCACCTACCACACCGTTATCACCTTCACCTCTTTTGTCCATCCTAGGGCCTCACCCCTCGACCTTGGCCAAGAAATCATCTTCCACTGGAAAACCAAGAGCGCAACATCCCATCTCCACATCACTAACCTCTAATATACCCAAGCAATCCACACAACTTCCACTGTCACCCGTAACCTTCTTACCACCCATACCACCACTACCATCCATAAATTCTTCACTACCCATGACACTTTCTTCTCTTTCACTCACACCTTCTACCCAACCTCTACCAACCACCTCCATAGCACCTCAATTACCCCCATGGGTAACCTGTCCTCTTCCACCATCTAATTTTCCCTCCACATCTCGTACACCCATGTCACCTTTTCCCAAAAAGGGGCAACCTAAAGATAAAAATCTGCTACCCTCCAATAAGATAGTTAAACCAACCAAACCTTCCATCGCTAACTCTTCTACCATGCCCATACTCGAGCAGATGCAACCAAGACCTAAGACCACTCCACACACCAAACTAGTAAACCAAACCATTCCCCCTCTTGTAAAGCCTCTTCATCCATGATCAACCATACCTATACCCAAACCCACATTCACCTCCCATTGTGATCCACTAGGAGGGTCCTACGCCAAAATCTTAACCAATCTCCTTGAAACTTTTGTCATCACATTACCACCTCTTAGACCTTATGACCCACTCAAACCCAAACTAAAAGGGTTTGATGAAACTAAAATTTGCACCTACCATCATGTGTCAGGACATGATGTAGATAACTGTAAGGCTTTAAAAATCACTCTTGTCTAATTGTGTCCTCTCGAAGAAAGTTTTGATGATGATGATCTTCTTGATGAGGACCCCATTTTTCCTTCACCAATTTCCCTAGAGCCTCTTCCATTACCTATTTAGTGACCAATATCTCCACCCCCGAGATTAATATGGTCTGTATAAGAGAGTTGGCCAAACCACCACCCAAATGCCAATGCGCCCTACTCATTTCACAAGGATCATATCCCCCACTAGGGTTTTTTCCCTCGTGTTGCTATACCTTCCATGACACACCCTCTTCCTCCAACTCCCCTCAAATTAACATGGTTCATGTTACCACCGGTGCTCAGAAAGACAAGGGAAAGGAAACGAAAACTATCCCATCAACCAACTCTATACCCAACATACCATCCATACCCATACCTAAAGTCACCATTCGAGGTCCTACATATCCTATTTCTGATGGGGTCATAGATTGCACAATGCTCAAACAACTACACCAATACCCCCTCAAAATGTCTTTATATGACCTCATCCAAACCTTCGAGTCACATCGTCAAGTCCTCATGGAGGTCCTTTAATCTATTGAATTCTTACCAAATGAACCCATGCCCATGGCCTCCATCATTACCCCTCACCACGTAGCCTCTCGTCATTTCCTTCCTCTACACCTCCACCTACTCACCGAGTAGCCACCCTCAACTTTTCATATGAAGAGATCGCTCCCTTCTAGTCTGACGGCCCCGACCTTACTGTTTTCATCTCAGTATTTTTCGATAATATACACATACGACATGTTATGATCAATAGTGGTGCTAGTATTAACATCATCTCTTCCCATATATATGACCAAATGTGAATACCTGCCAATTACATGCATGCTAACCCGGTTATGTTATGCTACGTCCGGGTAGGTCCCCACACTATCTCAAAACTTTTCTATGTCCTAGAGGGGGAGTTCCAGTATAAACTGTTGCTCAATCGACCTTGGATTCGTGCCGTGGGTTGTGTCCTTTTGAATTTACATCATTGCCTCAAATTTGAACATGAGAGACATTATTACACCATCCATGCTGACCCATCACCTTTTAATACCTATAACATGTTATACCAGCCCAATGATGTGCTTGTACCAGTCAAGGTATCTGCCACTATCCCTACTTCACCTTCACCTATTATCCCATGCACCTAGACTGCCACCACCTCTTCTACATCTAGCCTTATTATACCCACTGTAGCTATAGCCTCTACCACTGACTCACCTATTTCCCCATCATCTAACGATCCATCCATCCCTACTACCCACATTCTAACTATCGATCCCTTAGAAGGTATTTTTCAATGCTTCACTTTGGGGGAATACCGCCTATACAATATTGACACCTTCGTCACCGCACAAGAGTATGGGAACCTGCGCCAACACCCCAGTTATGACATTTGCATGGGTGAGGTTTTTCCTTATGGTCCTCCCCACCTTTGAAGTAATCTAACATATGGGGGACTTGATATGGACACCTATAAACCCGAACCTCCATCCCAAATCCAACCATTTTCATCTGACCTACACTCCCTCACTAACCATGGCTTCACTCACACTTTCCTCCACCAGTGCACGTGGAAAGGATTTCGCTTCGGCTTTTATGAACAGGGCCAACATACTATCATTTCCTGTACCTCTCATAAATGATGACGATATTCCTTCTATTAACGTCATTTAATGTCAGGACAATGAGTCCGTCCTCACCTACCTGAAGACTCTTATATTCATCGGTTGTTACCCACTGAGATGCAAACCATGTTGAATGAATCGACCATAAAAATGAACATTAACACTCATGACGACCCTCACATTCTAAAGATCAGCCAATCCTTAAATGCTACTGAATAGGAAGCCTTCACCTCTTTCCTTCGAGACCATAACAACGCGTTTACTTGGTCTTATGCCCATATGCCTGACATTGACCTAAAAATTGTGGTCCACAATATTGTAACCAATCTTGATGCCAAACCCATCAAACAAAAGCTACGAAAAATGCATCCTCACATTGCTCTTCAGGTAAAAAAAGAGCTTCAACACCTTCTCCCAGTTTCCTTCATTCTACCCATTGACTATCCCCAATGGATTTCTAACATCATTCCTATCACAAAGGTGACAAGGGGAATCCACATTTGTAAAAACTTCCGTGACCTCAACCTTGCTTGTCCTAAAGACAATTTCCCCCTACTGAGTATCGACCAACTAGTTTATCTTGGACAGTTTCTCGGGATACAATCAAATATTACTAGCTCTAGAATATCAACATAAGACTGCTTTCATCACCCCTTGGGGAACTTTCTACTATCGAGTCATTCCTTTTTTCCTCAAAAACACTGGTGCTACATATCAATGATCCATGACTTACATCTTCCATGAAATCATGCATCACATACTAGAAGATTACGTAGATGATCTTCTGGCCAAATCTAAACATCAAATCAAACACTTGTTCATCCTCAAAGTCATCATTGACCATCTCATCAAGTATTGTGTGCGTCTTCAATCAAAGAAGTGCATCTTTATGATACTTTCTGGAAAACTCCTAGGGTTCATCATTTCTTTGCGTGGCATAGAATTCGATCTTGTGAAAGTCAAGGCTATTCTAGAAATGCCTCCACCCACTAATATCCATCAAATTCGAAGCCTACAAGGAAAGTTGCAATCTATTCGTCGATTTATCTCACTGTTTTCTGACCACTGTCAACCATTTCATCATCTTCTGAAGAAATATGTTTCATTCAAATGGGATGATGAATGCCATAAAGCCTTTGCGGCATTAAAAAAATACCTCCTTCAACCACCAGTGTTCATTCCTCCTAAGGATGACCAACCCTTTTCCCTATATATTTCTTCCATTGACCATTATTTAGGTGCCATGCTCACTCATCGCAACGACCAACATAAATAGAAAGTGATTTATTACATAATTAGTACCCTTCTTGACTATGAAACTAGATATAGCCATGATGAAAAACTCTGTTTAGCCTTAGTTTTTGTTGCCACCAAACTCCACCACTACCTACTCAATCATGAAACCTTCGTCATTAATAATACTGACCCATTACATTATATGTATGCCAAACCCTATAAACATCAATGTGCCGCATGTTGGCTTATGCTTCTTTCTGACCTTGACCTCGAATTCATTCATAAAAAGTACATTAAGGGTCAGGCTATCGCCAACCAACTGGCTAATGCACCTTTTTCTGAGGATTAACCATCTAAATTTGAATTCCCAAATGAGTCTATAGCTACCTTTTACCTGGATGAACCCGCTTACCAAATGACACTCTTTTTTGATGGTTCCAAGTGTCGGTGTGGGGGCGGGGCTGGTATTATCCTCATTATTCTTGATGGTGAACCTATGCCTTTGTATTTCAAACTTGATTTTGATTATGCAAACAATATTTTTGAATACAAGGCAATCGTATAGGGTCGCCAGGCTACCTATTCCTTGGATGTTATGACAATCGATATCTTTGGTGATTCTCAGTTGTTCATAAACCAAGTTAACGGTATATACAAGTGTCATAAACCAAGTCAATGGTATATACTAGATTCTTCTCGTTGTTTTATGGTGGGAAACCTTATACAAATATTGTAAGGAGTAATTGTAAGGTGTGTGATCACTGTCAGCATCTTGGGAAACTTAGAGAGAGAGATGAAATTCCTTTAAGTCCTATTACTAGTGTTGAGCCTTGTTGAAAATGGGAAGTAGACTTTGTGGTTCCTATTTCCCTAGTTGTGTACAAAAATGGATCATGCTACATCATTAATTATACATATTATCTGATAAGGTGGGCAGAAGCAACAACTACAAAGGATTGTACAACAGCTACAACAACAAGGTGCTTGTGGGAAAATATTCTTACCAGGTATGGATGCCCTTTGAGTATGGTAAGTGATAGGGGTAATCACTTCCTTAATGCAACAATCAAGATATTATTGGATGAATTTATGGTCGTATGCCACAAGACAACACCATATCACCCTTAGGAAAAAGGAACTGCTGAAGCTTTTAACAAGATATTGAGCCATACTTTGAGAAATATTTATGATGTTAGAAGGACAGAATGGGAAGATAAAGTTTCTATTGTACTTTAGGCGTATATAACAGTCTATAAACAGTTGAATAAGCCAACTCCCTTTCATTTGGTGTATGGTTCAGAAGCAACTCTTCCCATGGAGTTCATGTTACCTTCTCCGTGTATTGTGCGCGTGGGAGGTCTAGCTTATGAGCAAGCATTAGAAGAAAGAATTGACAAGATGATACAACTGGATGAGAGGCATGCCATAGCACGTTGGAGTCAGAAGAAAGAGAAAGTTAGATAGAAGGCATGACATGACAAACACATCAAGGAAAAGAATCCTTAGGTTGGGAAGATGGTACTTCTTTGTGATTGAAATTTTCTGTGCTACCTAGACAAGCTTAAGGTGCATTGGTTGGGACCATATGTTATCACTCAAATACTTGAATCAGGTGCTTACCAATTAGAGGTGTTTGATGGAACATAGATACCTGGTTACTTCAATGGGAGTAGTCTAAATCCCTACTATAAATAATCCTTCTTGGTGTTTGTAATAAGGCAGTCTTTCCATTTATATTAGATTTCCCTTACTATAGTTCCTTTAATGTTTTTCCTTCCTCATCGCTATGCTTTGTCAATATAGTTTAGTGTTATGTGTAATAAGCGCGTTTTCATGCCAAAAGATGATTACTATCTCAAGTATTTTTATGCACTACACATACCCTTAGTTTGGGGTGGATAAAATAAGGTTAGTTTGATACATAAAAGAAATAAACTCACATGTGTTCATAAAGGGAACAGGTTTTGAAAAGTGATGAAAAATACAAGAGGATTGCTCAAAGTTAAAGACCACGCGTAAGGCAGTGAGCACTCAGTATAACTCAAGGAGGATGCAACATTTGAGACTATGTATGTTTCACATTGGATAACTACTTCAACATTAGGAAGTGCGGGTAGAGGAGATCTATGACAGATAAGTAGTGGCGTGCCAAAAATTTATGACTGAGGTGTGAGAGATTGGGGCATGGGACAAGGAGGTGCAACACATGCTCAATAGGAGTTAAGGCCATGTACAGGGGTAGGTGGAGTAGTTAATGAAGGGAATTTTTGAAATTTGTTTTAAAGATTTCATTTGTAACGATATTTGTTACCTTACAAGTTTAAAGAAAATTGAGAAGGGCGAAGAAGAGCTGGAGATGAAAAGCACTCTACAGAGCAAGTAAACATGTCACATTTTAAGCATGGTGTTGAGCATCCAGGTACAAAAGAAGGATTCAAGTGGTGGTGCATGCGTGTGACAGGAGGGTGACTTAGGTGTCACTTGTATGGAAGATATGGTTTTCATTTTTCCAGATAGGGTTTTCACTTCGCACTCGTAAAATCGAGAGAAGCAATGGCACCATGGAAGGCTCCTGTTGTAGTGAAGAAGGTTAACAACCTAGTAGAGGAGTGGTTGGTCGATATGTTATATCCATAAGAAGTTATTAAGGGACAACCTTGAACAATAAATATTACACAGTGTAGGGTTTCAAAGATCAACCACCACATTGATAAATTCCTAAAGGATGTCACAACAAAAGTTTACAGGAGGACAAATAGGTGATTGGAAAATGGAACTAGGGTCTTGGATGACTTTTTGAAGATGTTACTTGAAAACGTGGGGGTCATAAAAATTTTTGGAGTTACCCTATTTTGGGAATCCTGAGCAGTTTTTCTATTGGCTAATGTCACGCATCCATGAAGACTTTTTCTACTTCGCGAGTAGAAGAATGAGGATCACTACCAAGTTAATCGAGAAGGTGAAAGAGCTACGTGACTCGGGCTTAGGGATCATTAGAGACCTATACGATGATGAGGGAATTGATTCCAAAACAGCCCTACATCAGTATAATAAGGGGCATCGAGCCTTCAAAGTCACCATAATTACAAAAAGAGCCACTAGAGTTGTAGCGCGGTTAGTGGGGAGCAAGTTAGGTGCCACTGAGTGATGGAATGAGGTGAATATGCATTGGTTTCATATAGCACACAAAATGGTCAACACGACATACTTCAACATTTCTGGGTACGTCACAGAAATCTTGGTGAATGAGGTGCATGTCCAAGCAAATAAAGGTGAGAAGATTACCTAGGGTGCAATTTTATTATTGATTGTATTTAGTGAAATTATAGTACTCAATAGACCTAGGGAGAACATCTAGGAGTTTCCATTAGAGAATTAGTCCCAAACAAAGAAATATTCCAAATACACTCTGTAGGGGAATACTTCCAATACATATAAGGAGCACCTAGACAAGTGGTTTAGGAGACTACATAGGGAATTCAAGGGAGAATGGCACATTCGATGTGAATTACCAAAGGAATTGGAAGGAGAAGCTGAATTTGTGTTTTACCAGCATTTCAGCTTAGGGCGCTTCCATATGAGGTCTAGAGAGAAGAGCCCTTGGTGTAAGCTACCCTTTACATTTACCTCAAGATACTTTAAATATTTTGTAAACAGATTCCATGATGCATGCCAACTCCAGTTTGACCCAGACAAGGTGGATGCAGATGTTCACATTTTGCACAAAACATATGTATGGCTAGGGAAAGAGGCCTATGTGGAAACCATATAATAAAGAAATGTGGAAATTGAGCCAAATATTTTGGCCATGGGGTAGATTGAACCAGAACATATGGTAGTTCCATCACCTCTGAAGAAGGGGTAGACTGTATGGACTTCAAGGCATGTTGCAGTTGCGCCCTCTGCTCAAGAGGATCCAATTCCTGTAGGACTAGAAAACATCCTCGAGCAGGAAGAACCAAAAGACAACACTAAACTTGTGCATGCTAGGAGATTTCTATAGAAAAGGCACACATCCAGAGACATTGGCGTAGGGATTTCATAACCAGTAAGGAGATCACCACATGTGAGTCCTGTGAAGGATGAGGAGAAGAAAGGAGAAATTGTAGGAAATATATTCATATTAAAGATAGTGAGGAGGAGTCCCTACAGCCAAGTGCACAGGAAGAAGAGGAAGCTCCAAGTATGGGTGGGCGTAGAGCAGAGGGCACCCCCAGCATGGAGATGTAGGAAGATGAAGATATTGGTGAGCACGTAGTTTACGAGACTATAGACCCAATCATAAGTATTTAGTAACAACACTTTGGTGAAGGAGAGAGTGACACTAGTGGAGACACAAAGGTCATAGTATGCCCCGTAGAGAATCATGATTTCAGAGGAACTATACAACAAGATGTAGGTGTGATAATACCGCAAGATGAGGGCACATATACGCATGAATATTTTGGCGAGCATGCAAGTGGGCATGATGAGGAAGAGGAAGTAGGTGCTCGAAACTCATGTTATTTGGATGACCCTTCCAAAATTATTTGTGCCTAATTCCAGAGTAATCTTTCAAACAAGTAGTTATATGGCTGGGATTGGATGGACCCAGTAATGGAAAATACACGTACTTGTAAAAAACTATCCTGGAGTATGCAGACTCACATGGATGAGCTTGATTTTGATGTCTGCAAGGAGGCATGCAGTTTGAAGAAGATGCAGAAGGTTCCTTACACACGCCATATGACTATCAAGCCAACACAATTTTCAGACAAACAAGTGGATAACACATTGGTCAAAGTGTTAATAGAAGTAGAGTGCTGAAATATTGATAAAGTGGAAAAAATACAGGAACTATTAGAAGATAAGGAGGATAAATACAAAGAGATCAAACACCTCACTCAGGAGTGAGATGATGTAGTAGAAGAGGCCCAAAATATTAAAAATATGGCAAAGTAGATCGTAGATGAGATTCTACAGAAGAGACCCAATTTTCAAGAGAAGGTGCCTAAGGACTTCAAGTCTGAGTTACACTATCTGCGCACAATAGTTCACCTACTTCTAGAGGAAGGACTAGCGCACCTCCCTAAGAAAAAAAGGTGTTGTGGAAGAAGCATAAAGGGTTCAAGCTTCAATTTCAAGAAAGATATCCATCTACGAGGTAGTTTTACAAGCCCTAAAAGATGAAATGAAGAAAATAGATACAATATTGGCCATGTGTATAGTGCCTGATAACTTAATACATGAAAGGAAAAAGGAAGAGGAGAATGAAGTTCTAAAGGTGGTAAAAGGTGAAACAATCAGTTGCTCAGAATGAGTTACCCTTGTAGAAACAAAGCATGATGTACAAAATGCTATGAGGAAACAAAATATGGATCAAATCAAGGGCATCGGGAAGCTCATTTCCACAAAGGTGGATGTCATAGAAGGGATGTTTTCACGTATGGCCAACATCCTTAGAATTTTGAAAAGTGAAGGTGGAAGCATGACTATGGATGAGTTAGATGACATCCTTGTGGAGATCCCTGACAAGACCAATGTAGCGCTTAAGGACTGGTATGAGTTTGAGGGAGAAATACAAAGTGAATATCTAGAATTCATTCTACCAGAAGGTGATCAGGGTACACAATAAAATGGCTCACCATATTCCTTATTCCTTGATTCTTTCTTTAATTTATCCTATATTTTTTTGGAGCGACAAGATGATTACCCATTGCTAGGATGACACTTTACTCTAGTGTGGGGTAATTTTGAGTGGATAGAAATGGCATAAGTATTGGGCACTGGAAGAGTGCACGATGCTATGATAGGATTGGAGTGCCCAGGAGGAGGACTTAGCCATTTTTGGATAAGGGCTACTTTTGGAGTCAGTATGTTGAGCACACAAAGACATGAAGACTTGCGGTCCACGTAATGATATTTTGGGAACAAGTGAAAGCTAAGCACCATGCAAAATTTAGGCTAATAATAGGATTTCTACTCAGAATTAATTATATGAAGTCTATTGTTAGAGCACTTGCATGTTGTGCATCTTATTGTAAAGGCACATGGCTATTATTTATCATGTGACCTATTTTGAGAAGTGTATGGGTGGTGAAGGGAAAGTCCCCACCCCTATATATATGTATTGATTTACACAGGTTAGAGGATGGATGAAAACTATGGTAGAGTTATGTTGTTGGTTTTATCGTGCGCATGACTCATGGAGATACTTATGTAACATAAGAATCTTTTGTGTTTTATAGTACTTAATACAATGGTTCATATTGGTGTTGAATATGACTGAATCTAGTTCTTACATGGTAGATATTTTTATAGTCATTGTTTAGTTCATTTTATATCTATTCTAAGAACTAAATTTGGCTTATGCACTATGTGTTGTTTACTATTGATGATAAATCTAGGTATCTATATGCACCACCATGCTAACATTTTATCCAAGAAACTCTAAAGAGGGTCCTAGTGCCTTTGCGTGCTTCAGGTGAGTGCTCATCTCTAGATGAGTGATGTGTCAGCACACCTAGGTTATTAACATTAAATTCTAGGCTATATCACAAACCAATAAATGTGATCCATCTAAATAAATTGTATTCCTGGGGTGTTCTCTATCGCGGGAGAAACTTTTTGTACATTCTTTCTATCTAACTCATATCCAAATAATTTTAATTTTTTCACTCCATTGGTAAATATTCCCATTATATCACATCCTCATACTCATCATCATGAGACAAGTGTTAATATAGCTACTATTAAGTCTTGTGAATCTCATACTTCTTATAATTTCTACCATTTTGGATATTTTCTCCTATGGACATACCTAGAAGATAACCAATGGTAATATATTCCCTTCAAAGAAGTTCTCTTTTTCACAAAAAATCTCTAAAATTCTTTACTCAGTTCGTTTGACCACCCATCTCATTCTTCGATGTTAAACCCTCGTGTCCTACTATTTGTGTGGGGCTGAGATTGGGGTTAGACGTTCCTTCTCAAATAAAATTCACTATAATGCGAATCAATCAATCAAACAACTTAATAATAATTAATTGTTACACCTTTCGTCCTTCACAGACTTTGGTGGTGAGCCCACACTTCTTACTAGTAGTGTAAGATTGGGAATGAAGGAAGCTTCCATTACTCATCTATGTCTTGTCTTTGGTGATGAAACCTTGCATATTATCAGTTGCATGGGGCAAGGTGTAGAGGGTCATTTATAAATTAAATATCAGAAAAACATAATAATTTTTTTTTTATTAATACTTGCATACGTCTTGTCTTTGGTGATGAACCCTTGATTCTTACTAGTGGCATGAGGCAAGGCATAGTGGATCACTACAAAATTATAAATCCTTATAAATATGAAAGTTCTTACAATTATAAAATCACAAAGAAGTAATTTAGATTCCTAAGTAAAGAGAGAACCATCCCTTCACATAAATCTTACCACTCAGTAGGCCACATAACCGTCTAAATCTAGCAAGTGACCCATAAAGTGAAATTCATTTTGAAATTGGTTCCGTAACCTTAAGAGGAATTGAGTCACAATTTTCCAAATGGATCATTGTTAGCACTTGTCTCTATATTTATTGTTTACATCCTACATCCTTCTTGATTCTCGGTGAATAGCCCTCACATCTTACTAGTTGCGTGGAGTCAAGAATGGAGCTAGACTTATTTTCATTATGTCATCACCATCATATCTTGCCAATGAAGAGAAAAATTTAATATTACTCGAAGCATGAGTTACTATGAGGAATAATGTACATACAGATGATAGTCAAGCTTACCACCTTGCATAAGTAGATTGCCATCTAGTATATTATCCATCTCAAAAATACAAAAACATTTGAAACATATAAAAAATCCAAAAACATTCAGAAAAATCTCAAAAACATTTGAAACATCTAAAAAAAAAACATTTGCAAAATCTCAAAAAACAAAAAACATCTAAAAAATCTCAAAAATCCAAAAATATTTAGAAAAATCTAAAAAATCCAAAAATATTTAGAAAAATCCAAAAAATCTCAAAAAATCCAAAAAACCTCTGAAAAATCTCAAAAACATTTGAAACATCTCAAAAATACAAAAACATGTGCAAAATGTGAAAAATCTCAAAAACATTCAGTAAAATCTTAAAAATCCCAAAAACATTCAAAAATGTTAAAAATCCCACAAACATTCAAAAATCACAAAATCCTAAAAATTTACAAAAAAATAAAAAACTCAACAATCAACACAATTTGTACTTTGAACTCTTATCCCCGACAAATGTTCCATCCACCTCACGGATTTATCCATCATGTGTATCCTCACTTGGGGAAAATTATGGCTCTCATTTTTTACTTTCTTGAGGACAATGACCCAATCCATTCTGAATCCTTGTACCCATGCTTAGGGGCACATCCAATCAATCGTCACCGTGGAACACATTAGGGACATGTTTAAAAGTTTGTGTGTTGCATTGTTAGTTAGAAGTTTATTATTATTTATCTTGTGTCTTTATATATTGCAAGGGACATCTTTATTTTATGTATCCTTGTGTTCCCTTTAATATGGTTATGTTGTATATCATTACTTCTCTCATATGACTACATATCATATAGGGACATCACACCTTTTTTATGGCCCCTGTATATGCTCTCTTGCATATTACATTCTAGTCATCATGATCTTTTATATCATGGTGCATCCTATTATGTGTTATATTAAAATTAATATGTTTTCTTCACATGAGTATATTCCTACATGGCTGACAACTTACTTTACACCACATCCGTTCCCCCTTCCTAAGAAATTTTCCAGTTTGGTAATCCTACTTGATCATCATTGCAGTTTGTGAACCCCACTTGAGGATATTTCTCATACAAAGTTTGTTATCCTACAAATCCTCATCCCCCACCACGGTCAACCTTTATTTTATCCAGTCCTCCTCCCTCCTCATCTCCACTCACCCACCATTTATGCACACCTCGTACTTCTCACCATTTTTGTCCCCTTTCACCACTCTTTGTATCTTCCTTCACTTTCTTCATGTTTGTCCCTTCCATTCTTCCACTTTCAGCTATATAATCTTACTTAACCATGCATACAGTGTGGGAATCTTATTGGAGGTATACCTTCTTCCTAATATCTTCTCATTGTAGAAATTCCGCCATCATTAATTCTCTCATAGGATACAATCACTACCACAAACATATTTTCACTCTACCTCTTTTACTTGACATTCTTGCCTCATCACTCCCACCAAACAAGAATCCTAATTGAGAATTCCCCTCGCAATCCATATTCTTGATTGCATATCTTCCTCCATCCATTTATCTTACACTCCTTTGTTTCCTTCCTTACTTGTTATCGCCACCTCTCACCCTTTGTTCCATTCTCGCATACACCATTTCCTATTTTCTCATTCTTCCTAGTATCCATCTTCTTCTTGGTAATCTTACTTACCCATTCTCGTGGTATGGAAAATTTACATGAGGGTTCCCCTTCAATCCATCTTATCATAAACCCTTCCCCCACCTCCTTCAATCAATCATGTCACCACCTATCTCACAAAACTTCTTCCCATCATTATTATTCTTCATCTTTGGCTTGGCGATCATATTTATTCATTCATGTAGCATGGTAATCTTACTTAAGAGTCCCTCTTGAGCTTGATTTTTCATCTTGCACTTCCCCATGCATACGAGTTCCCTCCATCCCATTTTTCACTCCCCTCATTGTTATCATCTGCTCCAACCAACCGTTTTATCCCCATGTACACTACATTGTCATCTCTTCTTTCCCATTCACCATCACTGTTGGTTTGATGATCTTACTTAACCACTTGTGCGACATGGTGATATTACTTAAGAGTTCCTCTTAAGGATGATTTTTTATCTTGCACTCCCCCATCACTACAAATTCTTACCCTTCACTTTTTCTCTTCATTCCCCATCACATCCTCTCACCACCTCCTCCATTTTGGTCAACTTCCCCTCATATTTTCCTACTCTTCATCTCACCATCCTCTACTTGGCAATCTTACTTAATCACTTCCACCATATGAATGTCTTACTAAAGGGATCCCCTTAAATATGGATTTTTCATTATGGAGTTCACCTTCTACACACTCCTCATTCCTTCCGTTGATCGTTACTTCCTCCTGGTCTCCCCTACCAAACAAATTTTCCTCCTACTATTACCCTTTCTCAACCTATCATATCACAAAGTGCATCCACTGTCTTCACCTTGTAACTAGGGTCATTTCCCCCATTTTATCCTCCTTGTTCTATCTTTCTTCATCATGCTCTTCGCCACTCTTTCCATTTCTCACTTCTTTACCTTTATCACATTCATCCTCATCCTCCACATCCTCTCTTCGCCTTCATCTTGTAACGAATAATCACTCACCATTTCTTTACTCTTTCCACTCTATCTTCTCAAATTCTCCAACATATCCACCCATATGCCCACCCATCATTATTTTTTATCCCCTTATAATATTATTTCATCATCATATTCCATTATCCATACTAGCTCTCATGTTTTGTACTAATAATTATTGTTGGTCGACCCCTAAAAATCACTCATCATCATTCTCCACTATTTCTTTCAATCTCTTTGTCCTCATTTTTTCCTCCACTCTTCCCCCATCCTTCCCCAACAATAATTATTGTTGGTCTTACCCTAACATTATTTTACTATCATAGCCTCCTCCATCATCCATTCTCTCTTTCCTCCCCTCCCTTTTCTCCACCCCCACCCTTTCTTTTCGTTTCTTACCCACCTCTCCATTTTCCCTTCTCACTTATCAATATCTTTACTATCTTAATCATACATCCTTTGTCTATTTTCTCATAATCCTCTTATCCTCATCTCACACATCTCCATGGTTTTTCCACTCCATGTCATTCCTCCCCTCTTTCTTCTCACTATGTTTCTGATACTACCCACTCTCTAAAGAATATCCCCATTCTTGTTTCCTTTCCTTCTACACCATTTCCTCTCTTGTCCTCTCCTCTTTCACACTCTTCGTGCTTGTCCCCCTTTCTATTTATATGTTCTTCCTATTTCCCCCTCATTAGTCCTTCTTACTTCCCCATCATTACCCTATCTCTTTCTCACTATCTAGTCTTTTTTATCCCTTCATCCTCCACATGCATCTCCATGCAGTCTGTCCCATATTCTCTACCTTTGTATTCCCCATGACGACTTGGTTCCTTCAATCTTCTCCCTGTAACTGATCTCTCATCTCTTCTTCCCCCATAATTTTCAGCTTCTTCCTCCCCTCCACTTATTTTCTCTACCACATCTACCCTTTTCATTCATTTTATACCATTTCCTCTTCATTTATATGATCTTCTTTACATCTTCCCAATCTCCTATAGTTTCTTTCTTTTCTCTATTCTATCATCTCTTTTGTCTTATTTAAATTATTCACTGTCCTCTTCTCCATCTTTTTTCCATCATTTCTCTCCATTTATCTCATCCATACCTATTCACCATATCTTTTATATTCCACTACCTTCATTTTTCACCCCTCTCTCCCTTTTTTATGATTTTACCCTCTACTCTATCATCTTCTCTCATCTCATCTCATCTTCTTCTTGTTCATCCTTCCTCATTCCCTTCTTCCCCTATCATCCTTGTCTCTTATTATATTCCACCTCTTTCATTCCCATTTTCTCCTCCTCCATCTCCGTCCACTCTATTTCATACCCTTGTCTCCTTCACCTCTAATTTTTATTTCCTCGTGACATTTTCCCATTCTTCACCTACCCATAATCAACCACAATTCTTGTCCATTCCTTTTTTCTCTCTTTCCACTTTGACTCATTATGTCCTTCAAAACATCTTTTCACCTAGCATTCAAGATCAATTGAACTCTTTCCCAAATTGTGTACCACATGTGTTCCATTTTGTTATCCTGTAAAATTGACAAGGGAAATTTTGTAGGTAACCATACAAAAATTTCCATTTTGGTCTCCCATTGAGGTCCCTTAACGTTCAGAATGGCATAAAATCCCTTTTCGGAAAATCTAGTTTTTAGAACTTGGTCATTTTTCAACCTTTTTGGGTTGGGTGCAATTTTCATTCATGTTACATCAACCAAAAATGTGCCCCTCTATTCCTTTGGAACATTCTAGGGAGTGTTAACACTCCAAATGTTGCGCCTCTCAAAGGTGCACAAGGCGTAAATTCCATCTTGTTATCGCTCTCTAAAGTGCATTGCGGGCACTAAAAACGTGGTGTCGACACTCTCAAAGCTGCACCACGATGCAAATCCCTTCATGTCGACATCCACTTAAGTGCGCCATACAAAAAGTTGGTGGCACATTTATTGCACCTTTTTTTATAAATAGGTGCATCTGACCTGTCATTTTCACAATTAAAAAAATGTGAAAAGTTATTCCTCTATGCTTGTCAGCGTTCCTGTTAGCCCCATGTGTTGCCAATAGTCACGTTTGTGGACCCCATATCGTCTCCTTTATCATTATATATTCCTGGTAAGTGGCCCTTTCCCTTCTTGTGGATTTTTTGTGGTTTTTATGTTAGTTAAGGTGATTAGGATTGATAATAAACAATGAACCTGAAAAGATAACGCAATCCCAACCCATTTGGTCAAACCCACCTGCAAACCATTTGTCACTCTCCTTCCATATCTACAAATTTGGAAGGCTTTGCCTCATAATGGACCCCTGTCCCTTTTCTCCTCTATCCCCTGCTTTGCCAAGGTTAACCCCTTGCTATCAAAATCTGAGCTGAGAGAGTAAAAACCACAAAATGAAGAGAATCGGATTGCTATCTTCCACGGCACAATTTTCACTCATGTTGTGCTAAACACAGTGGCACCCCTTTGGCATGTCATTCAGTCATGCTGCATCAAAAATAGCCACACCAAGGAGCACTATGAACTCTCACCATAGGAGCCTTTTTCCCGTGCATTGTAAAAAATTGCAAAACTGCTAAGGCCCAAGCGCAAGCGCACCTACAGTAGCAACAAAACTTCATGTTATGTAAGCCCTTCCTGCACCGTGTAAGCTTAACCCCTTGGTACAACTCACCTTGATGTTACATCTTTTCCATCTGTGCCTTGGTGCACCATAATACTATGTTACACCAATCCTATCTGCGCCCCACTAAAAGACTTTCAACAGTGCAAGCGCACATCCCTTGACACCAACATATGAATGTTGTGTGTAGCCTTTCTGCACCCTGTGCCCCTTCTGGCAATAATTTTTACCATGCAACACTTTCCCAAAGTGCACCTTGCTTTTCTAAGTCCCTGTAGCTTGCAATAAGGTTACACCTTGCGCCCAGAGTCTCATAAATTCCTAACTTTTCATTCTGTAAGATTTTATGGATGACTTAGCAGCTAACATGGCTTTTCTGCGATGGACTTCCTTGATTCTTCTTATAGATCAACAGCTAAAATCAGATCCACACATGTCTTCATCAAGTAAGAAGCCAAATAAATCCAAGGGTAAAGCCAAGCTAACAGAGTAAGAAATGAAATATAAATACAAAAGGGTCAGGATGCCTGAATCTCTTACAGAATGTGATCTTGATATCAGAGATTTAGAACTCAGACACATTGATATGGAGGACTTATGGGCTAGAATGAAGAAGGTCATAGATAACCCATGGATGGATAAATTGGTTGGCAGTGCTCTGCCCTTTGCTGCAGGGCTCCCAGTAAGCGCAATCAACAATGAGTTTATGATGTTGGTGGGTCGTTGTTACAATAAGGACATAAGATGTTTCGAAAATGAGAAGGGTGAGGTGATAATCAACCTCATGGCCCAACATTTTGAGATCATGTTGGGTATCCTCACCACTAACATTTTGTAGCCATGATCTAGGAGGACTACATGAAGACATGGACTGAAAATGAAGAAAAATGTATGCAGTTAATGAATGAGGTGTACCTCAAAAATAAGAAGGTGACAAGTTGGTAGCCATAAGCCATTCATCGTAGTGACTTTTTCAGAGGATCTGAGTGACACAATCACCTTCCTAAGTAGGGTGTTTGGGCTCCCTGATGCCCATTACTTTCACAAGTGGATTCTCAGGTATTTAGAAATAATTAATAAAAATGTTCCTAATCAACGTTTTGAATGGGGATAGATTATTAGCAGCACAATCTCAGAGTAGATTCAACAACTTTCAACAACTTGGAGGTTCTATATGAAATCCTATGTAGTATATGATGTTTCCTTAGAGAGGGACTACCCAACATTGAATTGGTATGGGGTATGGCCTAAGGTCAAAATATATGAGTACTATCCAGAGTTAATACTGGAGAACAACATAGCCCAATTCAGTAAAATCAATAATGTCTTATTCTGTGGCATCATCTGCCTCTTGAGGCCCAACATGACGTACGGTCAAATGACCCAAAGTGTGGTCACTGCCACAGAGAAGTGGGGAGCGTTATTCACGCAATTCCCCACTTTCACCTATCTCAGAGCCGCTAAATTCTTGGGAGAGCCCACCAAATTGCCAAGGTATACAGGACCCAAATTGATCCTGTTCGCGCTATCTAGATAGCTCATCACATACCATGAGAAGTGTTTGAAAAGGAAGAAGGGTGGAACTCCATTCCCCCTCACAGTGGGCAGGTACACCTGCACTTCACAAAGCAAATCTCGAGAGATGTTTACAGAGCTTAAATTTCTCAATTTGAAGCATAATTTCCCAGCAAGGCCAACCTTTGATCCTTGTGATTGCCTTCCAAGGGAAAATATCGATCCAATTCACATTCCTCAGATCGAAGATATCTACATTGATCTATATCATGAAGTTGAGCTCAGATGAAAGGATCACTCTCGACTGGCCCTGGCAGAAATCATTCAATATGATGTGGCTATCATCCCAAAGGGTTTCCAAGCAACTGATCAAGAAGTTGATCAAGTTTATCTAGATACAGATGGGGACAATTGGCCGTTTGCCGAAATTGATAGGAACAAGGCCCCTTGGACTATTAAGGAAAGGTTCAAGGGCAATCTGCAGCGCACCGAGCATTGGTGCAAGAAAAATGGTATCACCTACCTAGGGGTAGAATTTACCATGTCTCCCTTGGGTAATGCACCATCCAGGCCAAAAAAATTTCCTGAGGGCAAAGGAAAAGATAAAGAAGGAGAGGCAAGCACTACTCAGAAGGAAGTTCCTGAGGGCCCTCCTTCCACCATCAAGGAACAAGTTATGGACTTAGTGTCCCCAAGAAGAGAAGAAGCGGCTAGTGCTCCAATGGACACATCCACTCAGGATGTTTTCACATCTACAACTGAAAAAGTATCAATTGTTCCCTCTCTCACCCCTCCTTTCCCTCCTCATGTCACTCAACCAACCGCTCCTTTAGTTGTGTCTTCTCCCCCATCTTCTACTGTTCTCCCTCCCTCTTCCTCCATCTTCTCTTCCCTCCCAGATCTGTCCCCCAACATTTCTTCCCTCATCTCACAGATCCCTTCCACCCCCGTGGTTCCCTCTCTTGCAGTGACTCCTAACCTCATGAGTGTTGGAGTGTTGGCTTCTTTCTTAATACCGCCACCAAGTGTCTTGACACATTTCCCTGTGTCCACTGTAGTTTCTCCTTCTTCCACCCCTGTTTCCTCTACTTCCTCTGGTCCCACTCCCCTAAGTTTAGAATGGATCTCCGAACACCTGATCCAACACAAGAGGAAAGTCCCTATTACACCTATGGACTTCTCTATTATTCTAGGAAAAGGGCCTAAGAAGAAAAAGGCTATAATCCACTTCTCTCAAAGCACTTCAGGTGAAAGGGTTATGGAGATCACGTACCCTGATCTCACAAAGAAGAAACAAGATTTGTCTCCTACAGATTTTACAGTGACTCAGGTCACAATGGGAACATCATTAGAGAGCCTACAAGGAGAGGACTTATCTGTGGTGGATTCCCTTTGTAAGAAGCTTCAAGAAGAAAAAAAAGAGAAGAGAATATTAAAAGAGAAAAACAAGCATCTTCTCTAAGCCTTGCAAAAGATGGGCAATGCCCCTCCTATAACTATCACTGACCCTCCCAAAGTTCTTAGTCAGGAGAAGATAAATGAGTACGCCAAGATTGGTGAGCAAGGTACAACAGTGTTCACCTAGAGAGAGCAGATCCTAAAAGATAGCGAGGAAGTGATTACAAAGTTCATAGAGCTCTATCAAAATATAGATCAAGCGAACAAGGAACTCAAGGAAATAGTAGGGCCTATCTTCAAAGAGTTGGACCATTCCAAGTTGCAACACAAGACTTTTTGGAAGATGCTCGACTGCCCATTTGATGACTTGGTGAAATTCAATGTCTTTGATCACCTGCGATCACCCAACAAAGTCCTTGCTGCTTTAGACTATCGGGTTGAACAAATGGAGTTTTTCTTGGAAAAGATAGAAAAAATCAAGGAAGAAGCCATGGATGCAATGCATCAAATGAAGTAGATCATCTTAAGGATGTCTCAAGGGTTTTTCTGTGTAGCGTATGCCTTGAGGAAGGTAGATGACACTATTCAACTTTTCAAGGGAATTACGTCGTAGATATTTTGTAAATAGTTGTTGGTTCCTTTTTGTCTTCTTTCTCCTTCTTCTTCTATAAATACTTGGATACTTGTAGTGTTCAAGGGTGAGAAAATTTGTATGAAAACTAGAAGTGAGGAGAGAAAGACATTGAGATTTCTTGTAACAGAACAAATATTAATACAAAATTGAGACTTTGTGCTGAATTCCTGTGTTATATGTTAGATCTTTCTTAAGTTAGATCTACATGCTTGTTCTATTGGATTCACCTATGCTTTTGTCATTTGTCTATCAGTATTGCTTTTTTTGTTTATGTGAGTAAGTTTGGCTCTATTTACTACTGGCCCAAAACATAAACCCTCTGACCTTTCTACTTTGGAATTCATTTATTTTCTCCCTTCAAATCTATCTTTCTTCAATTCCTTCCTTCATTCATGTCTGTTCTTCGTTGGAACTAACTCTACCAGGATGAGATCCCAAAACCCCCTTGAAGTTAGAACTCTGTGAGACTTACACAGATTCCTATTGGTAGAATATCAATAAAGCAATTTCACTTTGATGTCTCAAAGAGGGTCCATGCCCTACACACTGTTGGCCTGTCTATCCATAGATCTGCCCACCTGACGAATTTTCAGACCAATAGCTTTTGGCGAATCTACTAGGGAAAGAACCATATCTATGTGAGTGTTATGTCAGCTAAAAGACACCAACAATTTTTAAAGCTGCTGGGGAGATTAATAGAATAGATAAAGCTGTAAAAATCACTACCTATTTGCAAATCTTAACTCTTTGTTTAAAATCCAATTTTTTTTGCAAATGTGATCCAAACTGAAAATTTTCTTAAGAGATCCATAGATCTGGACTAGTAAGAAACCTTTAGTTCATTGAGTTTTTATAAAAATCTATGTATTTTCATAGATCTAAGATTATGATAGTTTTACAAAATTTTCAAAACCGTTACAAAAATCAAATCTAAGATCTGAAAATTAGCTTACTATGTTAACCATCGTTTTATCCTCGCTAGCCCTTGTCATTTAACTACAATCGGTTTTCAAAAGAGGGATAAAATTAAAAATTTAGAAAATTACATGCTACTGATTTTTTCCAGAAAAAATAGAAAATTCAGCAAGTACAAACAAAAAGAGTTTTTGTAAATCTACTTTAAATTACTGCAGACCTGAACAGATACACTGGCGAGTGAGCCATTTCCCCATAGTAGGAGAGCTCGTGGAGAAGTTGATCCTATTTTTGATCTACTTTAGAGGCACAATTTCAGTATTACACCAACACGCTTCATGTCGCTAAGTTCAGTTGATTAGTCAGCCATAAGTGCCTCGCCTCCACGAAAGAACCATTTTTCACAAGGGGCTTCCACATCCATTTTTAGTGCCCTATGACTAAGTAGAACTACCCTCCCGGCTCGCATCCTCTTTCCAGATTTTCAAATGGCAGTACCATGGGGAAGTGCTATGGGCCCTCTTGCATTACCGCATCTAGTTCACGCACTCCCTCATGGAAACCGTAAGAATTTCCCAAGATTTGATGGGAGTGGAAATAAAAGCACGGATTCACATATATCTGTGTTCATCATGTCATGTAGTATCCTAGATGTGACCCATGAAGATGTGTCGGTACACCTCTTTCTAGAGACCTTGCAAGGACCTGTAGTAGAGTGGTTCCAACATTTTCCGGCCGGAGCTATCACCAGTTGGGCCACATTACGAACTACGTTTGAAGACAGGTATAAGCCTTCAGAAGATGCATTTGCATTAATGTCAAAGATTACTCACTTGAAGAAGGAGGCCAATGAAACCATGCGAAATTTTATCACTTGTTTCAATTCATTGATTAATCATGTGCCACCTGTCATGTTGCCAACACCAGAAAATTAAAAGTGTTTCTTTGTGAATGCCATGAGCTCAAGGGTAAGTTTCTTACTCTTATAAGAAAAATTCACCACCTTGGTCCTCACTCAAGCTGCAGCCATTTGGATAGAAGAACAATTGCTTATATCTGGTGAGTTAAAATGAGAGTTGTCTAAACCTAAGGCTTCAACTCCTGCTCAAGCCACTTCATCAGATTCAGCATTCCAGAAAATTGCAAATAACTTTCTCACATTAAAGAAGAAATAAGCTTAAGCTTCCTCTACCACTTCATACTGGGATATCCCATGAAAGAACTTCACTCCCAATAACACCCCATAAAGGTGGCATTTTCTTGTTGCTGCTCCAAGGTTAGCACTTGAGGCCCCTCCGGTTAATGCCCTGGTCGAGATCGAAGAGGATGAACAAATTTAAGAAGAACCTTCATCACAAGGTGAAGATGATCAAGATGTCAGTGAACTGACTGGTGACTCTACCATCGGGTATATGGAATTTGAAGATGAGGAGTCTGATGAAGAGGAGGGTACTTAAGGGTATGCAAGCAGATAGTCATATGATGTTTTCACCCACTCACAAGGAAAAGAAGTAGAATTTTCTGCTAGGATATAAAAGGAGAAAATTGTGTCGAACACACTCCAACCATTGCTAAAAGAGGTAATCATCTTCCTTCTTAAACTCCTATTAAACCTTTTACGAAAAAATCTTTTCCTCACATCTCTCCTCTAAATCAGCCTTCTTCTATTTCCATAAAGACAAGTAACCCTACCCTACCATCGTGAAATGAGGGACTCATTCCTTCATCAACGCAACCCTTGGTTGCATTCGACATAGTCGATCACGCTGAAAAGACCAAGATTCAAATGTTTGAGGCTGAATATCTTCAGTCTAACCTTGAGCAACTTGTAAGATTGACCGAATATATCCAAAGCCAAGCTTCCATCCCCTCTCCTGTTTCCCCAAAAGGAATCCTTTCCACTCCTCCTGCATCTTGCATAAATGTTGCCTCGACTTCTGCATCAAGAAAAATTGAACCTTTTTACCTCTCCCTCCTAATCAATGGTCACAAACTAAGCAACTACATAATTGATTCTGGGGCTTCCGATAATGTCATGCTGGTAAATTTCGCCCATGCTTTGGGCCTCACTCTTACCAAGCCTTTCAGCAGATGTTACTCAATGGAAACCAAACAGGTTCCATTAATTGGTCAGATCAAAGATGCACAGTTCACATTTGCAGCGTTCCCAAAGAAAAGGGTAAAGATGACCATCCTCGTTGATGATATCCTAGCAGCATATGGAATTCTACTAGGGAGAAGCTTTTGCAAAGAATTCGGTGGAGAGATTCATATGAACTGGTCCAAGGCCAGAATCCCCATCAAGGGTGTAATGCAGACATTGGAGCCTGAATCACAAAAGAAGTACCTGGTCACCAACTTTGATGACCCCAAGGCCCAGATTCTCTTTGAATCATCAGGGATGGGGAACTACTTCTTATCCATTGAGTTTAATAAAATGGACGTTCTTGTCTAAGAGGAGGACCTCAACAAGATATGAACACTGCAGTTTCATGGCAGTTGCACAACAAGTGGATGTGGCACTGGAGCTGTCCTGATATCTCCTGAGGAGGAGATTTTTCCTCTTTCTTTCAAATTGTAGTTTTTCAATACAAACAATATCGCTGAGTATGAATCTTTGTTACTCAGTATGAAAGCTGTAAAGGAAAGAGGAATCAAGAATCTAAAAGCACAGGGTGATGCCAAACTGATCGTCAACCAGATAAAGGGGGTGTACCAAGTGAAGAATGAAAAACTCAGACACTATCGCAATGTAGTGTGGGACAACATTGAGGAATTTGACACTCTCTCAATAAAATCCATTCCAAGAGCTCAAAATGACATGGCCAATTCATTGGTTGTCTCATTGTCTCTTATGCTCCCTCACCTAGGGTTGAAAAAAGACACGTATACCATTGATGTAGTCTTTCACCCAAGTGTGCCAGAAAATTCTCAGCACTGACAGGTATTCAACAATGATAATCAGCTTGTTGCTTTTCTAGAAAAAGTAGATAACTTCAATGAGCTTCATTTTGAGGGATCTACTTCTGCATGTTGTGAATCTGTCACTAGTCAAGGAAATGAATCAAAAGAAGGTGATGGCATATGTCAGCTCAAGGGAAATAAAATTTTGAAGGGTTTAGTCTCTCTGGAATGATTGTTTGACAAACATGATCATTTTGTCAAGAATAAGTGACAAGATGATCCTAACTCCTCTACAGAGACCGAATTTGTTAACTTGGGTACTGTAGAACATCTGTAGCTTGTAAACATCAGGAAATGTTGTACACCTGAAGAAAAACGAAAGTTTTTCAAATTGCTGAAGAAATATATGGAGGTATTGGCATGGTCTTATGTCAATCTAAAGTCTTTCAAGCCTAAGGACGTTCAACATGACATCCCGTTAAAGGACAATGTCAAACCCTTTCGCCAGAAACAGAGGCATTACAATCCCAAGATCTCAGGTACCATCCAGGTAGAAATACAGAAAATGTTGGATGCGAGAATCATCTTTCCTATCCATCACAATACCTGGGTCGCAAACATCGTGCCCATACGAAAGAAAAATGGTGAGATATGCATATGCGTAGATTTTTGCAATCTGAATAAGGTGTCCTTGAAGGACAATTACCCGCTGCCCATAATGGATCAAGTTCTACAGACAGTAACTGGTTCAGAGATGTTGTCTGTGCTTGATGGTTTTTCGGGCTATAATCAGATTAAATTCTCACCCAAAGACCAATTCAAAACAACATTCACTACTCCCTGGGGCACATTCGCCTATAGCAGGATACCTTTTGGCTTGACCAATGCTGGTGCCACCTTTCAGCGAGCAATAGACTTCACATTTAAAGGTATGATGGGAAAAGTCATCATAGTTTATTTGGATGACTTAACTGTGTTCTCAAAAAAGTGAAGTGATCATTGTGATCATTTGGATCAAGTATTGATTAGATGCCGAGAACACAGGATTTCCCTAAATCCAAAAAAGTCTATTTTTGGGGTCACTGAAGGAAATTTGTTGGGACACGTTGTCAGCAAGGAAGGAATAAAGATAGACATCAAAATATTTAAGGCTATTCAGAGCCTTACCTTACCCACAAGAAAGACCGGTGTTCACTCCTCCTTCAAAAAGATAAATTTTCTTAGGTGCTTTGTCCCCGACTTCGCTGAAAAGACTCATCACATATCAAATATGATGAAAGGGTCACAAACTTTCTAGTGGAGCAAAGAAGGAAAGGTGTCATTTGAGGATATAAAAGCCTTCGTTGCTCATGCACTTGTCCTGGTATGTCCTGACTTCTCCAAGGATTTTATCATGTACAGTTATGCATCTGCGCATAATGTATTAGCCATCTTAATGCAAAAAAACTTTGAGGATGTTGAATCTCCAATCATGTTCATGAGCTTCCCTCTCAAGCTTCATGAATTGAAGATGTCTCAGTTAGAAAAACATGCCTTTGTAGTAGTCAAGGTAGTCAAGAACTTCCGGTACTACATCCTAAACTCCCATACGGTAGTGTTGGTTCCTGACACCGCAGTTAAGTCTATCCTAACTCAACAGGAGTTAGGAATCTTACGAGCGAATTGGATCGTGAAATTCCAAGAGTATGATCTAGACATAAAACCAACTAAGCTGGTAAGAGGCAAGGGCCTATGTCAGCTTATGGCTGAAAAAAAATATTCAGAGGTCGCCAAAGAGAAGGTTGATTGCATCGATGGAGCACAAGGTTAGCCTAAGAAAGTAGATTCTCTACCTATGGTTCTATTTGTTGCGACCAGTGACGAGTGGTATTCCAACATCACTTTCTTCTCACTTACAATGAGTGTTTAGCCCATATAACTTCAAAGGAGAAGCAGATTGTAAAACTCAAGGTGGCTAGGTATGTCATATAGGATGACAATTTATACAAGCATGGGATTGATGGCATCTTCTTGCGATGCGTTGAAAAACCACATCAAACCAAATTACTTGAAAGTTTTCATGACTCAGCCTGTGGTGGTCACTTCTCCTCATCCGTAACAACACATAAGATCATTCAGGCCAGGTACTACTGGCCAACACTATTTCAGGATACAGCCACCTGGGTGGCAAAATGTGAGCTCTGCCAACAGTTTGTTGGCAAACCAAAATTGGCTACTTTTCCCCTAAGGCCCATCATTATTGACGAACCATTCAGGAAATGAGGAATTGACTTTATTAGAGCACTACATCCCCAATCAAGTGCTGGACATGTTTATGTCCTAACAACAACAAATTACTTCACCAAATGGGTGGATGCCATACCTGTTAAGAATGCCACCTCTGAAGTTGTTTGCAACTTCATCAAAGAAAATATCATCGTAAGATTTGGCATCCCACACAAGATCATTGATGATAATGCTTCCAACTTCTCCTCACGAGAAGTTATCAATTTTTTCTATGGATACAAAATAACCTTAGACCATGCCTCAGAATATACCCCCAGGAAAATGGTTAGGTATAATCTAGTAATAAGAACCTAGTGACCATCATATGGAAGCTGGTCGATGAGAATCAGCAGTCCTGACACAAGTCATTATATGATGCTTTATGGGCAAACCGTATTACTCTGAAGAGGTCTCTCGGTATGTCACCTTTTCAAGTGTTATATGGAATCAACTCTGAGCTCCCCACTTCCATGGAACTTCCTTCTCTGTGCTTGGCACGAGTGATCGAATATGAGAATTTCTAGAATTCTCTGGAAAAGAGGATCATGTATCTAATAGAACTTGAAGAAAAGAGAGTACACGTGGTTGACAGGATCACCGAACATCAGAATCAAGTCAAGAGACTGTTCAATAAAGGGCTAAGAAAAGGGACTTCTAGGTGGCGGATCTCGTTCTTCTATGGGACAAGCAAAGAGAGCCAAAGGGCATACATAGGAAATTTGACTATCTTTGGAGAGGGCCTTTCAAAATCAAGCAGCTCGATGAAGAGAATAGTTTTTTATCTCTCATATCTAGACAGAACTGAGCTCTCGCTTCCTTATAGTGGGCAACATCTCAAAATATTCAGGAAGTAGAGCTTTCTCTCTTCTTTGTATAATTTTCTTTAGTTGTGTGTTTATTTTTTTCGTGTGTTTGTTTTCTGTTGGTTGTGTGTTTTCCTTTCTTTTTCGTCACCCTTGTTTTTGACTCTATGGCCCAATGGATAGGCACATGTAGATGTGGGATTCTCTAACCTTAAGCTTTGCTCAAAGATAGTCCCTAGAAAGAGCCAGTTGTTATCCTGTAAAATTGACAAGGGAAATTTTGCAGGTAACCATAGAAAAATTTCCATTTTGGTCTCCCATTGAGGTCCCTTAACGTTCAGAATGGCATAAAATCCCTTTCCGAAAAATCTAGTTTTTAGAACTTGGTCATTTTTCAGCCTTTTTAGGTTGGTCACAGTTTTCATTTGCATTACATCAACCAAAAATGCACCCCTCTCTTCATGTCGACATCCACTGAAGTGTGCCATAGAAAAATTTGGTGGCGCATTTATTGCACCTTTTGCTATAAATAGGCGCATCTGACCTGTCATTTTCACAATTAAAAAAACGTGAAAAGTTATTCCTCTGTGCTTGTCAGCATTCCTATCAGCCCTGTGTGTTGCCATTTGTCGTGTTTGTGGACCCCACATCGTCTCCTTTATCATTATATATTCCTGGTAAGTGGCCCTTTCCCTTCTTGTGGATTTTTTGTGGTTTTTATGTTAGTTTAGGTGATTAGGATTGATAATAAACAATGAACCTAAAAAGATAACGCAATCTCAACCCATTTGGTCAAACCCACCTGTAAACCATTTGTCACTCTCCTTCTAGATCTGCAAATATGGAAGGCTCTACCTTGGAATGGACCCCTACCCCTTTTCTCCTCTGTCCCCTGCTTTTCCAAGGTTAACCCCTTGCTATCAAAATCTAAGTTGAGAGAGCAAAAACCACAAAATGAAGAGAATCGACCTATTGTCTTCCACGGCACAATTTTCACTCATGTTGCGCTAAACACATTCATGCCCCTTTGGTGTGCCACTCAGTCATGTTACATAAAAAATAGCCGCGCCAAGGTTCACTATGAACTCACGCCACAGGAGCCTTTTCCCACACATTGTAAAAAATTACAAAACTCCTAAGGCGCAGGCGCAAGCGCACCTATAGTAGAAACAAAACTTCATGTTATGTAAGACCTTCCCGTGCCACGCAAGCTTAACCCCTTGGCACACCTCACCTTGATGTTACAGCTTTTCCATCTACGCCTTGGCACACCATAATACTCTATTACACCAATCCTATCTATGCCCCACTAAAAGACTTTCAATGGTGCAAGCGCACATCCCTTGACACCAACATTTGAATGTTGTGTGTAGCCATTTTGCACCACGTGCCCCTTCTGGAACTGATTTTTACTATGCAACACTTTCCCAAAGTGTGCCTTGCTTTTCTAAGTCCCTACAGCCTACAGTAAGGCTACGCCTTGCGCCCAGAGGCTCATAAATTACTAACTTTTCATTCTGTAAGCTTTTATGGATGACTTAGCAGCTAACATGGCTCTCCTGTGATGGACTTCCCTAATTCTTCTTGTAGATCAACAGCTAAACTCAGATCCACACATTTCTTCATCGAGTAAGAAGCCAACTAAATCCAAGGGTAAAGCCAAGCTAACAGAGCAAGAAATGAAATATAAATACCAAAGGGTTAGGATGCCTGAATCTCTTGCAGAATGTGATCTTGATATTAGAGATTCAAAACTTGGATGCATTGACATGGAGGACTTTTGGGCTAGAACCAAGAAGGTCACAGGCAGTCCATGGATGGATAAATTGGTTGGCAGTGGTCTGCACTTTGTTGCAGGGCTCCCAGTAAGTGAAATCAACAATGAGTTTATGATGTTGGTGGGCTGTTGTTACAATAAGGACACAAGATGTGTCAAAAATGAGAAGAGTGAGGTGATAATCAACCTCACGACCTGACATTTTGAGATCATGTTGGGTATCTCTCACCACTGACATTTTGTAGCCGTGATCCAGGAGGACTGCATGAAGACATGGACTGAAAATGAAGACAAATGTATGCAGTTAATGAATGAGGTGTACCTCAAAAATAAGAAGGTGACAAGTAGGTGGCCACAAGTCATTTATCGCAGTGAATTTTCAGAGGATCTGAGTGACACAATCACCTTCCTGAGCAGGGTGTTTGGGCTCCTTGATGCCCATTACTTTCACAAGTGGATCCTCAGGTATTTAGAAATAATTAATAAAAATGTTCCTAATCAACGTTTTGAATGGGGAGAGATTATCAGCAGCACAATCTCGAAGCAGCTTCAACAACTTTTAACAACTGGGAGGTTCTATATGAACTCCTATGTAGTATATGTTGCTGCCTCAGAGAGGGACTACCCACCATTGAATTGGTATGGGGTATGGCCCAAGGTCAAAATATACGAGTACTATCCAGAGTTAAGACCAGAGAACAACATAGCCCAATTCAGTAAAATCAATGATGTCTTCTTCTATGGCATCATCTGCCTCTTGAGGCCCAACATGACTTACGGTCAGACAACCAAAAGTGTGGTCATTGCCACAGAGAAGTGGGGAGCATTATTCATGCAATTCCCCACTTTCACCTATCTCAGAGCCACTAACTTCTTGGGAGAGCCCGCCAAATTGCCAAGGTATGCGGGACCCAAATTGATCTTGTTGGAGCTATCTAGATAGCTCATCACATACCATGAGAAGTGTTTAAAAAGGAAGAAGGGTGGAACTCCATTCCCCCTCACAGTGGGCAGGTACACCTGCACTTCACAGAGCAAAGCCCGGGAGATGTTTGTAGAGATTGAATTGCTCAATTTGAAGCATAATTTCCTAGTAAGGCCAACCTTTGATCCTCATGATTGCCTTCCAAGGGCAAAGATCAATCCAATTAATGTTCCTCATATCGAAGATATCTACATCGATCTATATCATGAAGTTGAGCTTAGATGAAAGGATCACTCCCGACTGGCCCTCGCAGAAATCGTTCAATATGGTGTGGCTATCGTCCCAAAGGGTTTCCAAGCAACTGATCAAGAAGTTGATCAAGTTTATCTAGACACGGATGGGGATAATTGGCCATTTTCCAAAATTGATAGAAACAAGGCCCCTCGGACTATTGAGGAAAGGGTCAAGGGCAATTTGCAGCACACCGAGCATTGGTGTAAGAAAAATGGTATCATCTACCTTGTGGTAGACATTACAATGTCTCCCATGGGTAATGCACCATCCAGGCCAAAACATTTTCCTGAGGGAAAAGGAAAAGATAAAGAAGGAGAGGCAAGCACTACTCAGAAGGAAGTTCTCGAGGGCCCTCCTTCCACCACCGAGGAACAAGTTGTGGACTTAGTGTCCCCAAGAAGAGAATAAGTGGCCAGTGCTCCAATGGACACATCCACTCAGGATGTTGTCAATCTACAACTGGTAAAGTATCAATCATTCACTCTCTCACCCCTCCTTCCCCTCCTCATGTCACTCAAGCAACAGATCCTTTAGTTTTTTCTTCTCCCCATCTTATACCATTCCCCCTCCCTCTTCCTCCATCTTCTCTTCCCTCGTGGATCTGTCCCCCAACATTTCTTCCCTCATCTCACAGATCCCTTTCACCCCCGCGGTTCCCTCTCTTGCAGTGACTCCTAACCCTGTGAGCCTTAGAGTGTTGGCTTCTTTCTTAATACCACCACCAAGTGTCTTGACACATTTCCCCATGTCCACTATAGTTTCTCCCTCTTCCACCCCTATTTCCTATACTTCCTCTGGTCCCACTCCCCTAAGTCGAGAATGGATCTCCGAACACCTGATCCAACACAAGAGGAAAGTCCCTATTGCACATATGGAATTCTTTGTTATTATAGAAAAAGGTCCGAAGAAGAAAAAGGCTATAACCCACTTCTCTCAAAGTGCTTCAGGTGAAAGTGTTATGGAGTTCACGTACCCTAATCTCACAAAGAAGAAAGAAGATCTGTCTCCTACAGATTTTATAGTGACTCGGGTCACAATGGGAACATCATCAGAGAGCCTGCAAGGAGAGGCCTTATCCATAGTGGATGCCCTTTGTAAGAAGCTTCAAGAAGCAAAGGAAGAGAAGAGAATATTAAAAGAGAAAAACAAGCATCTTCTCCAAGCCCTGCAAAAGATGGGAAATGCCCCTCTTATAACTGTCGCTGACCCTCCCAAAGTTCTTAGTCAAGAGAAGATAAATGAGTATGCCAATATCGGTGAGAAAGGTACAACAGTGTTTGCCTAGAGAGAGAAGATCCTCAAAGATAGTGAGGAAGTGATTACAAAGTTCACAGAGCTCTATCAAAATATAGATCAAGTGAACAAGGAACTCTAAGCAATAGTAGGGCCTATCTCCGAAGAGTTGGACCATGCCAGGTTGCAACATGAGATTTTCTAGAAGATGCTTGGCTTCCTAGTTGATGACTTGGTGAAATTTGGCGTCTTTGATCACCCACGAGCACCCAACAAAGTCCTTGCTACTTTAGACTATCAGATTGACCAAATGGATTTTGTCTTGGGAAAGATAGACAAAATCAAGGAAGAAGCCCTAGATGCAATGCATCAAATGGAGCAGATCATCTTAAGGAGGTCTCAAGGGTTTCTTGGTGTAGCGTACGCCTTGAGGAAGGAAGATGACACTATTCAAATTTTCAAGGGAATCGTGTCGCAGGGTTTAGCATCAGAGGCCACCTTTGATGCTGAATCTATCAGCAACCTTCTGTTCTACTGCGACTTCATTAGATACCTAATGGAGGTAGGAAACGAATACTTCAAACTCCCTGAAAGACTCAGAGATGAACAAGAAACTTGCACAGTCATCAGAGATCACACCAAGGGTCCCGCTCAGGATCAACTTCAAGCGATGGTCAGCAAGTTCATGGAGTATCGAGCTCAGTTTCACATTACCTCTTATGAGAAGAAGCAAGAAACTCCTTTCAAGCCAAGGGATGACACCGAATAGGGTCCTTCCTCCTGGGATAAATCCTATTTTTGTAAAAGTATTTAAAAGTATGTTGTTACAAATGATGACATCATCCATGTTGCACCATGGGATGTTATCATCCACCCAATTGCCCCAAAGTCAACATTTGAATTTTAAATATTTTGTAGATATTTTGTAAATAGTTGTTGGCTCCTTTTTGTCTTCTTTCTCCTTCTCCTTCTATAAATACTTGGATACTTGTAGCGTTCAAGGGTGAGCAAATTTTTATGAAAAATAGAAGTGACAAGAGAAAGACATTGAGATTTCTTGTAAAAGAACAAATATTAATACAAAATTGAGACTTTGTGTTGAATTCCTGTGTTATATGTTAGATCTTTCTTAAGTTAGATCTGCATGCTTGTTCTATTGGATTCACCTATGCTTTTTTCATTTTTCTATCAGTATTGCTTTGTTTGTTTATGTGAGTAAGTTTGGCTCTATTTACTACCGGCCCAAAACATAAAACCTCTGACCTTTCTACTTTGGAATTCATTTCTTTTCTCCCTTCAGATCTATCTTTCTTCCATTCCTTCCTTCATTCCTTTCTGTTCTTCATCAGAACTAACTCTACCGGGATGAGAACCCAAAACCCCTCTAAAGGTAGAACTCTATGAGACTTGCATAGATTCTTGTTGGTAGAATAGCGATAAACCAGTTTCGATTTGCTGTCTCAAAGAGGGGCCATACCCTGCACACTGTTGGCCTGTCTATCCATAGATCTGCCCACCTGACAGATTTTCAGACCAACAACTTTTGGCGACTCTACCGGGGAAAGAAATAGAACTATGTGAGTGTTATGTCAGCTAAAAGACACCAACAATTTTTAAAGCTGTTGGGGAGATCAATAGAATAGATAAAGCTGTAAAAATCACTACCTGTTTGCAAATTTTAACTCTTTGTTTAAAATCCAATTTTTTTTGCAAATGTGATCTAAACTGAAAATTTTCTTAAGAGATCCATAGATCTGGACCAGTTAGAAACCTTTAGTTCACTGAGTTTTTATAAAAATCTCTGTATTTTCATAGATCTGAGATTCTGATAGTTTTACAAAATTTTCAAAACCCTTGCAATAATCAAATCTAAGATCTGAAAATTAGTTTACTATGTTAACCATCGTTTTATCCGCGCTAGCCCTTGTCATTTAACCGCAATCGGTTTTCAAAAGAGGGATAAAATTAAAAATTTAGAAAAGTACATGCTGCTGATTTTTGTCAGAAAATTCAACAAGTACAAACAAAAAGAGTTTTTGTAAATCTACTCTAAATTACTACAAACCTGAATAGATACAATGGCGGATGAGCCATTTACCCATAGTAGGAGAGCTCGTGGAGAAGTTGATCCTATTTTTGATCTACTTCAGAGGCACAATTTCAGTATTACACCAGCACGCTTCACGTCGCTAAGTTCAGCTGATCGGTTAGCCAGAAGTGCCTCGCCTCCACGAAAGAATTGTTTTTCACAAGGGGCTTCCACATCCATTTGCAGTGCCCTGTTACAAAGTGGAAATTCCCTCCCAGATCGCATCCTCTTTCTAGCTTTTCAAATGGCAGTACCAGGGGGAAATTATATGGACCCTCTTGCATTACCACATCCAGTTCACACACTCCCTCATGGAAACTGCAAGAATTTCCCAATATTTGATGGGAGTGGAAATCGAAGCATGGATTCACATATATTTTTGTTCATCATGTCATGTAGTATCCTATATGTGACCCATGAAGATGTGTTGGTACGCCTCTTTCTAGAGACCTTGCAAGGACCTGCAGTAGAGTGGTTCCAACATTTACCAGCTGGAGCTATCACCAGTTGGGCCACATTACGAACTGCGTTTGAAGACAGGTATAAGCCTTCAGAAGACGCATTTGCATTACTGTCAAATATTACTCACTTGAATAAGGAGGCTAATGAAACCATGCATGATTTTATCACCCGTTTCAAGTCACTAATTAATCATGTGCCCCCTGCCATGTTGCCAACACCAGAAAATCAAAAGTGTTTTTTTGTGAACGCTATGAGCTCAAGAGTAAGTTTCTTACTCTTACAAGAAAAAATCACCACCTTGGTTCTTGCTCAAGCTGCGGCCATTCAGATAGAAGACAACCTGCTTATATCTAGCGAGTTAAAATGAGAGATGTCCAAACCTAAGGCTTTAACTCCTGCTCAAGCCACTTCATTAGATCAGGCATTCCAGAAAATGGCAAATGACTTTCTCACATTAAAGAAGTAATTAGCTCAAGCTTCGTCTATCACTTCGTACCGGGATATACCATGGAAGAACTTCACTCCCAACAATGCCCCAAAAAGGTGGCATTTTCCTGCTACTGCTCCAAGGTTAGCACTTGAGGCCCCTCCGGTTAATGCCCTGGTCGAGATCGAAGAGGATGAAAAATTTTATGAAGAACCTTCGTCACAAGGTGAAGATGATCAAGATGTCAGTGAACCGACTGACGACTCTACCATCGGGTATATGGAGTTTGAAGATGAGGAATCTGATGAAGAGGAGGGTACCCAAGGGTATGCAAGCAGATAGTCATATGATGTTTTCACCCGCTCACAAGGAAAAGAAGCAGAAGTTGCTGCCAGGATACAAAAGGAGAAAACTGTGTCAAACATGCCTCCAACCATTGCTAAAAAAAGGTAATTCTCTTCCTACTCAAACTCCTATTAAACCTTTTATGAAAAAATATTTTCCTCCCATCTCTCCTCTAAATCATCCTTCTTCTGTTTCCATAAAGACCAGTAACCCTACCATACCATCGTGAAATGAGGGACTCATTCCTTCGTCAACGCAACCCTTGGTTGCATTCGACATAGTCGATCATGCTAAAAAGACAGATTCAAATGTCTGATGTTGCATATCTTTAGTCTAACCCTGAGTAGTTTGTAAGATTGACTGAATATATCCAAAGCCAAGCTACTGTCCCCTCTCCTGTTTCCCCGAAAGGAATCCTTTCCACTCCTCCTGCATCTCGCATAAATGTTGCCATGGGATGTTGTCATCCACCAAATTTCCCCAAAGTCAACATTTGACTTTTAAATATTTTGTAGATATTTTGTAAATAGTTGTTGGCTCCTTTTTGTCTTCTTTCTCCTTCTCCTTCTATAAATACTTGGATACTTGTAGTGTTTAAGGGTGAGCAAATTTGTATGAAAAATAGAAGTGAGGAGAGAAAGACTTTGAGCTTTCTTGTAGCAGAATAAATATTAATACAAAATTGAGACTTTGTACTAAATTCTTGTGTTATATGTTAGATATTTCTTAAGTTAGATCTACAGGCTTGTTTTATTAGATTCACCTACGCTTTTGTCATTTTTCTATCAGTATTTCTTTGTTTGTTTATGTGAGTAAGTTTGGCTTTATTTACTACTGGCCCAAAACATAAACCCTCTGACCTTTCTAATTTTGAATTCATTTCTTTTCTCCCTTCAGATCTATCTTTCTTCCATTCCTTCCTTCATTCCTTTTTGTTCTTCACCAGAACTAACTCTATCGGGATGAGATCCCAAAACCCCCCTGAAGGCAGAACTCTGTGAGACTTGCATAGATTCCTATTGGTAGAATAACAATAAACCAGTTTCACTTTGCTGTCTCAAAGAGGGGACATGCCCTGCACACTGTTGGCATGTCTATCCATAGATCTACCTACCTGACAGATTTTCAGACCAACACATTCTCTTACACCCCATTCTTGTCCTCCTCTCCATGACATTGACCTCTACTCTTTTCGAGAGTTTTGTCATCTCTTCCATTCTCGTTAGACCTTTGGAGGGGGCATCATCACATATGTCCCTAATCACATCTTCCCATGGTATTTTTGTCTTAGATGATACCATAACATTCATCACCTACCACATTCTTTTCTCACAAAAAAACATAGGTTCTACTTTTTTCTAAGAGAAAGTAGATTGAATTCTTCCCCCATTCTCACGAGAAAAATTCTATTCTACTTTTTTCTTATAGAATGTTTTCTCTTTTCTTCCTCTAATAACTTTGTATTGAAGGAACACATTCCTTAAAAATAATCTCTTCAAAACATGCAATCCCTCCACCTGAGTTATATTCACCCATTTCATCTACTTTCTTTGAAAGAACACTACTTTCATAGTAACCTTCCAAAGAGGGGAAAATGTAGACACCCCAATTTCACAGCTCTCCTAAATCAATAAATTTTCAAATTCCATTTCCCATAAAAACCCATGAGGAATTAATTGACATCAATTAATTAATAAAACCTTGTCAAGTCCTAATTAAAATTCCTCACATGCCAAATATTCCCCGTGTCCCCCCCACTTGTGAATTACGTATTCAAGTTTGATTATTTTCCATTATTCATGTCCCCCACTCACTTAATCATACTTACTTTTTCAAATCATGATTAACAAAAACCTCCAAATTAATCCAACTTTCAGGCTATAAATAGAGCCTAGATCCCCCCTTTTCATGAGAAGTAAAAAATATTGTCAGAGCTCTTGCATTCTTGCTACATAAGAGAATCCCTTCCATCTAGTCCTAATGTCCATATAAACCTACTTTTTCCATCCATAAATTATTCATCCTCACATCCCTTAGTGAAAAGTTTTTGAATCGATCATCGTTGTAACAAAGGTCTTGCTCACGTTGGAGAAAGAACCTACACTTCAAGCAGTCTAGGCATGTCTAAGTCATTTCCCATTCCAAGGTTTGGGAAGGAGACACATGAAAGGAGATATAAGTTTAGTTTTAGTACTTTCTTATTGTTGAGGATTTTTGTAGCTCACAGCTAGCATGGTTAAGGAGTCACAAAACCATTGGTTTTCCCCACTCAAGCTAATAAAATTTTCCTTGGATATCATCTTCCATCCACATATTCTTTAGAGGCTTATGTTTTTTACATACTTCTTCACTTCATATCTTATATCCAGAACTCATCAGTGATTCTACTTCTATTGATCTACCTAATTTAGACACTTTTGCTATTGACGATTCTCTCTTAGAATACATAGGGACTTACAATCACATCCCTTCTTTCCATCAAAAGAAATGCTTTCCATTAGTCATTAATGTCACTACCTACTTTGGTGAGTCAGATATGACTAATGAAAGTACCAATGCTCTTGACACCATCCCTACCAATCCATACATAGAGGACTAGTCAGATCTTTTAAATGAAGAAAATGTTTAATATAACCTCGGCACCGACACCAACCCACCCATGGTTTTATTGGTTGCTTCTCTTTTTCATGTTGAAAAAAATGATATTAAACATTTCTTTCATAAATTCATCAATATATTTGTATGGGATTATAGTGATATGCCTTGTATAGATCCTTTTGTAGCCATGCACAATATAGTCCTCAACCCTGGTGTTAAACTAGTTCAACAAAAAATCCGTAAAATGCATCCAAAGGCCACCCTCCTAGTCAAAGAAGAAATGCAACGACTCTTGGATGTCAAATTTATTCACACTATGGATTATCTTGAATGGGTTTCTAACATCATGCTCATTATGAAACCGGATGACAAAGTCCATTGTTGCACAAATTTTCATGATCTTAATAAAGATTGTCCCAAGGACAGTTTCCCATTACCACACATTGATGCCATTGTCAATTCCACTACTAGATATGGCATACTCTCCTTTATGGATGGATTTTTTGGTTACAATAAAATCAAAATCAACCCCTTATATCAGGAAAAAACTTCATTTACTACACCATGGGGTACATTTTGTTTCATTGTTATGCCCTTTGGACCTAAAAATGTCAGGGCCACTTACCAATGAGAAATGACACATATCTTCCATGACTATATTCATAAAATACTTGATGATTATGTTGATGATATACTTTCCAAATCATGCAACCGTTCCACCCATGCTAGATCTCCGAACACTCTTCGAGTGCTTGGAAAATACAAAGTACATCTAAATCCTAAGAAGTGTGTTTTTAGGGTCATAACTAGAAATTTGGTTACATTATCTCCAAATGTGGCATTGAAATTGATCCTAAAAAGCGAGCCATTGTTGATATGCCTCCTACTCGCAATTCACATCAATTACAATCACTGCAAGGTAAAATTTAGGCCATTCAATGAATCATTGCATAGCTTGCTAATAAGACTCGACCATTCATGTATCTAATGAAAAAGGATACAAATGTTTTTTTTGGACGACCATTGCCAATGTGAATTTGAGCTTATTAAATAATATTTGTTAAATCCTCTTATTTTAGTGCTTCACATGATCGATCACCCCTTTCTATTCTACATCTTAGCCACATTCCATGAATTAGGGGCCTTTCTTGCTCAACATGATGATTCTCAATGTGAAAGGGTCGTATATTACATTAGTCACACTTTGCCTCCTATGAATGCAATTACAGCTGTATTGAAAATCTATTCCTAGGCCTAGTATTTTTTGTAGATAATTTGCAACATTACCTTCTCAATAATGAGGTGCACATAATTACCAAATAAGATCCTCTACATTATTTGTTATCTTGAATGCATCTCTCAGGCTTCCTTGCATGATGGGTCATGTTACTCATAGATTTTGATTTCAAATGTATCCCACAAAAAACAATCAAAGGATAAATCATTGTCGATTAGCTAGTTGATGCCCCTCTTTTAGATACATCACCAATTTGTGATACTTTTTATGATGACTTTACTGCATACACCATTGACACTGACACTTGGACTATGTACTTTGATGGGTCTCATTGTCTCTCTAACATCGAGGCTAGGATCATATTTATCACTCCACATGGTGATCATCTCCCCTTTGCGTATCACTTAGGGTTTTCATGCACTAACAACATTATTGAGTACGAAGCTCTCATTCTTGGTCTCACTATAGCTCGAAAGCTCCTTATTGTCAATATCCAAATACATGGTGATTCACAAATCATTATTAATCAAGTTGATGACACATATCATCCTCAATAGGAGCACCTCATGCCATATAAGAATCTTGTTAAATCACTTTTAGCTACATTCTAGTATTACTCTCTCACTGCTATCCCCCAAAAAGACAATCATCATACAGATGCTATGGCTAATGCGTCATCACTCATATCTCATGATATCACTGATGAGTAGGCCACCTTCATCATCTGACACCTACGACATCATTCTACTAATAGTTTTCCTCTTGAAGCTTGTGCCATCACACATAATAATGACCATCTCGAATGGTTCACTCCCATTTATAACTTTCTATATCGACAAAACATTCCTTAGATTTCAACCTCATGAAGCTCACCGTCTACGACGAGAGGAAACATGATATGTCATCATTGGTGATGCATTATTTAAACGATCATTTGATGGCCTTTTGTTGTGATTTTTAGGACTATAATACATCCCATTGGTTATATCTCAAGTGCATGATATTCTATGTGGTAGTCACTTCTCAAGAAAAGCTATGTCACACAAGCTCCTCCACCAAGGCTACTATTGGCCTACGATGGAACATGATTTCTTAAAATATGCTAAATGTTGTGATAAATTCCAAAAACATAGTAATCTCCATCATGTGTCTGCCTATGATCTTCAACTGCTTTCCCCATCATGGCCCTTTTCCTTTGGGGTTTTGTTCTTGTTAGTAAGATAAATCCTAAATTAGGTGATGACCACAAGTTTATTATTACCACTACAAAATATTTTACTAAATGGGATGAAGCGATGCCTTCGAAAACTACCACTAGTCTCGATATCTGTCATTTCATCACCACTTTCATCATTACACACTTTGGCATCCCCTCCACCATTATCACTGATAATGGATCCCCTTTCAAGAATAAGGATGTTAAATGGCTCTGCACGAAATTCAAGATTAAACAATCATTCTCCATTCCTTATTACCCATAAGGAAATGGCCAAGCAGAGGCCACCAATAAAACCATTTTCAAAATCTTACAAAAGACTATTGGTATTAGCATTGAAAATTGGCATAATCAGATCCAATATGCTCTGTGGGCTTACTGCACTAGTGTGCGTACTACCACAAATGCCACACTCATGTCATTAGTTTACGACACTGAGGTTGTCATTCCTCTAGAGCTGGAAATACCCTTATTAAGAGTCTCACTTAAAGGCATTCTCAAATACAATGAATATTGAGAAACCTGACTACATGAGCTTGAAATGCTTGATTCTCACCATGTACAATCTCTCAAACATATTCGAGTATATTAATCTCGCATTTCCCAAGCATAAAATAGCAAAAAATTCCCTCGTGAATTCAATATTGGTGATATTGTATTAAAAGAAAAATAGAAGAACACAAATTCCAAAGCTCACCTAAAAGGGAAATTCAAACCTAATTGGCTCGGTCCTTACTTCATTACAAACAATCTTAGGGGTGGTGTCTATTGCCTTCCCAGTCTCCTTGGAAAGCTACTTAAGAACCCCCTCAATGTGATGCGTCTCAAACACTATTATGCATAAAATGTATTCATTACCTTATGACACACTCTAGTTCCATGGTTCATACTCAACTACTGAGGGTCTAAATCTGAAATGAACCTCACCCCATTCACTCTTCAAGCTTTTTGATTCATGATCTACCTTTTGAGTGCACACTTTCAAACCATTTCTTGATGATGCACTCTTGTTCTATGGTTCATTCTTGACTGTTAAGGGGCCTTTTATAAATGAACCTCATCTCATAATCATCCACATTCATTGGGGGCATGTTGCTCATATCACATTCACATTGCATACCATTCCATTTCACCCATATATGTCATATTAAATATCTTAGTTCCACATACTCTTGCTTTTTTTTATACTTACATTTACACTTTGTTTCCATGTTAGATGGATACTTCATATGTTATTATCTTTTCTATATACACATGCGCGTTCACATGGTATTTTTGAGTGAATGCAGATCTTCGACAACTCTCTACATACAGCAATGATGTTTGGCAATATACCTTTTACCAATCCCACAAAGGCTCCTGGGGGCATCTACTTTCTCACACATCACAGGTGTTATTGTTCCATTATATACTACTTCTTATTCTTACTAGCACATCACTTTGCATTGATACATACACGTCTTGACATACTTTTTATCTTTCTCACATGCTAATGGGTAATTCATGTGCAAAATTTTATTTATAGGACTATATGCCACCATGGTTGTATGATTTATCCTTCTTGCTATTGTTTATCATTGTCTGCTATTAATTTTGGGTTATGCCCTTTGTCTTGTATGCACAATGTATGCTTTTGGATGCTTCGGCCCTAATTTTGTTGTGACATTGTGAGTGATGTACCATATTTGAAACCCACTTTTCACGGTCTAACTTATCTTCTTTCTTGTTACACATTGTCTTATATTGCATGTTTGTTAGCTTTTTCTACTAACACATGTTTATAGCAATCTTGTTTGCGTGTGCCTTGGAATCTACCATACACATCCCCACCCCCTGTATGGTATCCACTTCATTCTAGTTTCAGGTCCTCTCCTTTGGACCGCATGCTCCTATCAGTGTCATGTGCACCCCAAATGAGGGGGGCATACATTAGGTTAATTAGTCATCATATTCAGAAGATCAAAGCTATAGTACAAGCCTGCACAGTCCAGGAACAAAATAGAGATACAATCACAAAACGACCCAAAATCTGACTTGGGTCCTCAGCACAAGACATACACCAATGACTAGGATTTAACAGGAGTGCCTGAGCGCTTGTGTCCTCTCCTAGGTGCCTATGTCCTGGGGGAAGCTACAACTAATTTATGAGATCAACACAGTTTATAATAGTTTACAGAGAAATTTTCACAATACAGGCACAATCCTCCAGTAGCAGAATACATTCTATCTCCTTCAATTAGAACAACATGAAACTAATTTTGTGTAACCCAGAACAACGTTAGATGTACCATCTATAGCGGTGCTCATTCAAGAAACAGTCATGGAAGCAGAGTAACGCTAGACATGTCTCCCTAACACTCTTCTATTGTGACATGAGATTGCTAAAAAAAACTCGTGCTTAGCGTGAGATCGCCCAAAAAACTTGCACTTGGCATGAGATTGCCTAAAAACTCACTTTTCTACAACATTTCAAGACATCTTTCTATCCTTTACACTCATGATCATCAGGTGCACACTTTCCTTTTTACACATTTTCACATACTTGTGCATTATTTTTCACAAACACGTATTTGACTACTTCTTCTCTATTCTTTTGCAGGTTTTTCCTTAATATGCAATAAGAAGCAGCCCTACATCAAGCAAAACAATAGGTAAAACATGGTACAACACAATACACTTCACCCCTAGGGTCGCTTTCTCTTTCTTAGCTTCCACATTGCATTTTTTATCACTTCAAGCTTTCACTTGTCTCTCTGGCATGCTATCTCCATCAATATCTACAGGGACAAAAGGGGTGCATCTTTTAACTACTTTATGTTATCGAGTGTTCACTCAACAACATAAGGTGGGGAAAATGTAGACATAAATCATGCACTTGGCTATATTTCTAGATCCTAAAATCATACTAGCATTTACATGATTCCTAAGTGAGAAAACTAGTAATTGACAACTATCTTTGGCCTTTTGTCTATGTTTTTTATTTTCTATTTGGTCTTAAACACCCTATAACCTACTCAAAAATTTATTTACTTATCTTTTATGACTTTAGACACTAGCGCCCAGGCACCCTCATCACCTTTGCGTGCCCCTGACCTCTTTCTACCTTACTCGATCTTTTTGGGCATCTTTTATATTTTGGGCATCTTATTTTGTTATGGGTCAGCATTCTAGTTGTCGATTATGAAATAAAGGGAATCATATAAATACATAGCTACGTGATAAAAATAAGGGACCAAGCTCTAAGAATTACCATCTATCACCTAAATTTGCATCTAAAGGCATCAAAAGCACTCAAAGGCATCCATCTAACATCCATACAAGGGACAAGGGACTGCATTTTCTACACACATGATGCATAGTAAAGGAGAATTTAATTATTCCATCCACACATGCTATACATTATTACATTATATATCTATCCTGCTATTAGGTGCAACTTGCACTAGGGCATCATAGGGCACAATCCTCACACACACATACACTCATAAGAACTACATGGAGTTTGAGATGTTGTACAATGCTTGGTCGTAAGTTCACTCTGACAGGTGACCTTTGGGGTCCTTCTGACTCCCCATATTACATATTTATTTTTTGGATTTGATGCATTTGCAACCTTTCTAAATAAAGTGCAAATCAACTAATTTCTTATCTCTCTCTCTCTTGCACTTAGGGTTTCATATCTTATTAGCATATTTCTTGTGTCAAATTGAATCTACCAGCTATACTTCTTTATTTTTACTAGTTACTCTGTAATTAGGGTTTAACATAAAACTATTTTTTGTTAAAGTACTTGTGACACCATGGGTGTCTCGTGTTTGTGGATTCATGCTTAGTTTGCATATATACACTTGTTTCTCTAACTATGGAACAATTTTCCTTCTATTATGATTATCTTGTGACATCAAGGGTGTCTCATGTTTACATCTCCATGCCTATATATGATTTACTACTTACTTGACTATAAACTGTTGTTTCTATTACTCTACTACTTCTTCTAACTTACATTGACGATTTCACTACTATATGTGATATGACTTCTGAAATGTTTACTATGTTGATTATATACTTGTTTTACTATGGCTTAGGACATGATTACTATAATTTTTTATTGTTACTAGTTTCTTTACACATGTATTTTTACTTGTTTGTTACATGCCACTTTTTATTCATGCCATGGTAACCACCTACAAACAATAGAAAATGTGCCTTACGCATAAGGTCTCCTATTCAAAAATACGAAAAAAAATCATAAAACACAATAATCTAAAAAAATCCAATAAAGTCAACTAAATAATATAAAACCCCAAAAATGGGGATAAAATAAACCTCATCACTCATTTACTAACCCTCACCAACCCACATTTAATTATTTCCATCTCACCTACCCATTTGCATACCTAATACACTATGGACCCTTATCATCTCACCCATCTATACACATTATACACATATGTGTCACATTCTTCTATGCACTCCAAATCCTATAAAACATCACTCACCCCCATCATTATAACTCCTAAATCTCTGTGCACTTGAGCCGATACTTGAATTTTTTCTTCTTTTCCCACTTATTTTAGTATTGCATCTCTTGAAGAGGTGAAGGTGAATCAAAAAGGATAGATGTAACTTGATGCATCACTATTTTAGAAAAATTTCAACAGAAGTGTTAGTCGTAACTGCAGTTGGCTTGTGATCTTTGTGTGATTTTTAGTGAATCGCAACTTCAACTAGCCTGCAACTGAGGTAGGCATAATATTTCATTTTCATGCATTGTTTTTTCATTTTAATTCAATAAAATGTCTCTTATCTCCTTAAATGGTTTGGAATCTAACTGAAGTAGGTCCCCTAACCACCAAAAATAACTAACATTTCTCTAAGTGTGTTTGTGTGCAGGTTTAGATCAAGATTAGGAAGTTTTCTACTCAGTTTATTCAATAAAAGAACCCATTATTTTCCCTCACTTTTTCAATGGAAACTTAAGTCCATTATTTTAGTAGTATTGATTTGGTGATTTTTATATCAACTAATCCATCTTCCAGGTGATCCAAATCTAGGCATACATTTTGGATATCCATCTTAGGCATCCTACTGTCTTTCCACACATTTTAGTTTCTCCTCCATTTATTCCACTTCTATGTTCACAACGTCATCCAACTATATCCTCCACACATCTCATCATCTTCTACACACACATATTTGCTTTTTTCATGTTCTACCAGAGCTCATTGTGTCATCAACCCCCCCTAAAAAATTCACTCATTTGACCAAGTCACTTTTCTCTATTCTCCATAATTTGTTTGATTTCCATCTCATCACCCACCCTCTCAAACCACCCCCACCATTTTGGTGTTCCTCCCATGAAACGTGTGCTTACCATCCTACTAACAGTCATTCCACTAACTCATGTCCCTAACTCTGTAACATCATTCAATACATTCTTGATAAGGATGGACATTATTATTAAGCCTCCATCTCCCCCAAACCCACCTACTAACACAAATCCAATCACTTCACACACTAATACTATTCCCACTTCTTCTCGATGTGTTTTATTCCCATCATCCGACTCATCATTTCCCACTACCTCCCCATCCTCATGTGTACCTAGTGTCTCCTCATCTATGTAATCCACTCCAATATCCACATCATCACATGTTTCCATCTTGGACTCAACACCCTCATGTTCCTCTCATGTCTCATCATCAATATCATCCTCTTCTCATCTCCACCATCATGTGTTTCTAGTTTGGATGTGGTCTCATCATCCTTCTTTCAAAAGTTCTCCACATTTCAACTGTCTATATCATCTTGTAGTTTTATATTTTCCACCACATAATCTAATTCATAATTTTCTTTGATCATACACATACTAATTCATATAAACCCACTTACCACATATATATCATGCTCTTCATCACATCTCAACTCACTCACCACTTCATCTATCTTACATACCTCTTCCATATGCATCTCAATTTCTTCATCATCACTCATCCAAACAACATTATTACTTCCTACACCATCACATCTTATACCATCTATTTTTCTCATTTAAACTCCTTTATCATCTATGCCTCATCATTTAGATTCATTTTTTCTTCCATCTCTTCCTCACAAATCACCCACACTTGATCTTGTTGCTTCACAAATTTTAGAGCATTCTTCCACATACACCTTATTACCTCCCTCACTACTCATTTAGGAACCATTATTATCATCAGATCCTCCTTCTTCATTCACATCATCTATCACACCCACACAACTATTTATTCTTACACATTTTACTCAAAAATTTCTTTCACCTTTAATTACACTTTCACATTATTTTGGTTTTCTCTCACATTCTCATTTGTTTGATATCCACTCTTACATACCCCTTCATCACAATAGCACACCCTTAGCTCTCACACTTCCTTCAAGCATCAATATGTTTTCCATTCCTTGTCTACCTCACACCATCACTAGCACCACCCTTCATATCATTTGATCTTGTACCATTGATATATTTTCATGTCCTTGTCCTCCAGATATTATCCCACATTCACCACACTTGATGTATTTCTTGTTTGCTTCATCCCCACCCTCACATCCTCCACACACCACCATAATTTATTCACTCATCATCTACATCATAAAATCCAATCCCATTATCTACCTCATCTATTGTTTACTCATATAAATCATGTCTCTTACTCATCTAGTCCCTACACATGTTGGGGGGACTCTCATTTATCTTCATTACCACATTCTATGTGTCCCATATATTCTACTTCTCTTCATATGCCCTGGATTTGAAACATGTTTTGATTCTATACACATTTTGTTCTATCACCATTGGCACAAACACAAACACACACACCTCCACACAACTAAACATCTTTCAAAATCCAAATATATATATTTCATAAACAAATGCAATCAATAGTGTTTTATCATGGATTTTCTTCCACATTTGATCCATTCATTCATATGTCATTCCAATTCTTAGCTCACTACTACATACTTCACTTGTAGTTCATTCACATTCCATGTCTTGGTTTATTTCACAAATTTTGGTGAATTGTTGATTATTTTGTTGTCACATTTTATGAGTCAATAGTCTCTACTACAATTGCTTAAACTTGTTTTTTCCTTACTTGGTGAATTAAGAATTATTGTCATATTAGAGATCTATGTATTATTACACACTTAAAAACTTGTTATGAAGACACTAGGGCATTATTTGTTGACACTTTTCAATGTCATCTCCATAAACACTTCCATTCCCTCCATCAAGCCACTACTAATTCTAAACCCCTCGGAAAAATGAGAGATAGGACTAGTGTGTCACCATTTTGATGTTTATTTTTTGACACTTGTCAATGTTGTCTCCATAAACACTTCCATTCCATCCATCAAGCCACTAGTGGTTCTAAACCCCTCAAAAAAATGAGAAGCTAAATATCATGTCAAAAAAATCAAAAAATCATAAGCTAAATTCCAAATTCAAAAACAAATAAAAAAGTAATATCATCCAAATATCTCTCAGGGTTCTTTCTAGTATCTCTACCAGGGCTATGGGCGTTTGGATGAAAATAGAGAAATGATGTGATTAGAATAAAATGTATCTATGTCAGGGTAATAGATGTCTAGATGGAAGAGGAGAAATGCATGACTTACAATTTTCTTCCTTCCCATCTATTACAAATCACCCATTTCAATCACACCTACACATTGGCTTGTGTTTTCACTCATTATCTTATAGGTCTTCACTTCAAAAGGTAATTAAATTTCACTCACACACACAGGATCTGGATGAGACATAGGACTAGTATGTCACCATTATGATGTTTAACCCTTGTTTAAGCTCCCATTTTAGATCACTTATTGTCTCATGACTCATTCCTTCTCATTCATCGTGTGTTCACAAACACTCTTATTTCAAACCATGTTCATACACCTACACACATCTTATACTCCATCATTGTAACCATGCCACTTTCATACTTGTATTCCATGTATTTTGGAATGAATATCCATGAACATTCACTACCTTCTGTAAAATTTTACATAACCACCACTTTTCATGTCATCTACCTTGCAATCATTTCTCATCACTTTAGGTAGGGGAAACACTACTATCATGCTCTCTAACTTGCATCCATTTTTATACATAATTATCATCACATTATCACCTACACATGGTTAGGGAAAAATTTTCCTATTTTCCACTCATATGGCCTTTTCCAATTTTATTTTTATCTCATCTTCAATAGACAATTTTAGTCTCACATTACGTTGGGGAAATATGCGGCTCAAAAAACTGTCACTTGAGGGGTGACATCACATCAAACCATTCTCATCCAATCTTATGACACCTAGTCATCAATCATTTTAATCAATTGAATCAATAGTCTCTGCCTTACAAAATCAACCTATCGATCCCTTCACAGACTCCTGTTAAAGTGGCCCATCAATCACATTTCTAGGTTCTTAAAAATACATTCAGCCATTTAAGCCCATGATTGTAGAAACCAATTTCATAGGGTTAGACGACCCTCATCCCGTCTTCAATTTTTGTGTTACATCCTTTCTTCTACAACACACAACCCAAAAAGGGGAAAAATTTAGACACTATAAAATACACCTTATGCATAAGGTATCCTATTTAAAAATAAATTTAAAAAATCATAAAAAATAATAATCCCAAAAAAATCAAATAATCCCACAAAATCAACTAAATAATATAAAACCCCATAAAATGGGGATAAAAGACACCTCATCACTCATTTAATAACCCTCGCCCACTCAATTAAATTTTATCCATCCCACTACCCATTTACATGCCCAATACATTATGGACCTTTATCATCTCATCCATCCATGCACACTGCACCCATATGTGTTACATTCTTCTATGCACTCCAAAAACTATAAAACACCACTCACCCCCATCATTCCAACTCGTGACTCTTTGTGTACTTGAACCCATACTTGAGTTTTTGCTTCTTTACTCACATATTTCAATATTATAGGTCTTGGAGAGGTGAAGGAAAATCACAAAGGATATGTGCAACTTGTTACATCACTGTTTTAGTGAAATTTCAACATAGGTTTTAGTCACAACTGTAATTGGATTGCGATCTCCATGTGATTTTAAGTTAATCACAATTGCGGCTGGCTTGCAACTGATTCAAGTATACTATTTCATTTTCATGCATTGTTTTGTCATTTTACTTCAATAAAATATCTTGTATCTCCTTAAATGGTTAGAGATATGACTGAGGTAGGTCCCCTAACCACTAAAAAGTACTAACATTTCTTTAAGTGTCTATGTGCAGGTTTAGATCTAGATCAAGAAGTTTTTTACTCACTTTATTCATTGAAAGAACCCATGATTATCCCTCACTTTTTCAATGGCAACGTAAGCCCATTATTTTTAGTATCATTTATTTGGTTATTGTTATATAAACTAATCCATCTTGCAAGTGATCCAAATATAGGCATACACCACCATGTGTAACCCATTTTATAGGTACAATTTCTCAAAGGTTGCCACCTCATTATATGTGATCCTAGGAAGATTATCAGACTTATGATACATGAGTACACATCTATTATTTTGAGTCATGCACTCAAATTTTTTATCGCACACACCTCAAAAAGGGGGCATTCAACATGGTATTTCTACATATACATACATATTACAAGATACATGAATATATTTTAACAGTGTTCAGATCCTCATAAAAGGTTATAAATATTGAAATGTGGTAGAATTCAAACAAGATCAAAATTGTACAATATTGTCAGGACTATGGTATAGCCTTGACCATTCCATATGTTCTCGGAAAGAGGAAATTTTCACTCAATTTTTCAATTTATATAGAATCTATAAGACATTTACATGATTTTTACATAGTTACAAATACATATCACATAATTCAGAGTAAGTTACAAGGGCATGAGAAATTCATTCCTTCTACACAAAGTCATTTCATCCATGGCTACAAAATGGGTTTGGGACATGGGCCTCCTTCTCCCGTTAAATTTTTCAAAATTATAGATAATCAATTAAGGCATAATAGCACCTTATGGCGGCCTAAAAATGTCCATTCCTTCTAAGGTATATTTTTCAAGTTGGATCTAATTGGGACTAGATCTATTTGTAATGCTTTGGTCCATGGATTTAGTGGAAACTGTCATCGCAATATAGTGAGATTTGTAGATTGATCTTCCCAAATAAGGAAAATATTAAAAAAAAATTTAAGATATGTAGACTGATCTTTCCTCCTCTCTCATGAAATTATTAAATGGATAAGGAATCAGAGCACATGGTTTCTTCATAGTCTAATACTTCCTCCTCTCTACTATTTCCTATAGTACAACATTGGGGACTGATCACCCCCAATCCTCTAACATCTCCATAAGATAATTATTAATCTCTAAGATATGGCAACAATAGAGTTTACTCTCTCCAAGGAAAACAATGTATTCCTTCCATGTTTTTGCATATCCTTTGTTGAAATTTTGTAATTTTAGAAGTTATAATAATTATCTATATTTTGAGGTAAAAATCAGTTTATATACTAAAAATTGACTACTATGTATTTAAGGTTTCATCGTGAAGCATGCCAACATCAACACATCACGAGCTCCCTTCAAGTAAAGGTAAAGTTTGTGTTCACACTCATGTATGTTTTTCCTTTAAGAATGTAATTTTCAATTACACACTTAAAGGGCAGGGGAGTGGGGAGGGGTGTATACACTAAAATATTATAACATATCCTTGTGGAATGCCATGTTTGACCTTGTATCCTTGTTAAGACAAATGCTCCCAATTAGAATCTAATCTCCTCATCTCTCTATCCATTCTACAATTTTTTTAATCTTTACACTATGTTTGTCATTAATTTTGGAAATATTATTTCATCAAAGTAGCATAAAACATCTAATTTTCATGACATAAATTTCAATTGCAGTGTTTCTCCCTTGTGTCCAAAATCATATTGAAGGGGAAGGATGTAGGTTCTTGTATTGGAAGGCTTGTATGGCTATGCCCCTTCATAATCAACAAATTTTTGTTTAGGTTTAAATCATTCTTTGTGTCATTTCATCTTCCTAGGGTTAGCCTTATTAGAAAATATCACCTATGGAAGGCTATATAAGCAAGTCATTATCACTTTATAACTCACCCGACACTCTTATAAGCTCCTATTACAAATTTCATACTAAAATCACTCTAAGGTTTCCTAAATCTACTCAAATCAATTACATATGTTCTAAGGTAGTCCCTAACACAAGTTTGAATCTCTCAATAAGGTCAAAGAGTCTATCTTCATCCATCTATAAGCATGCAAATATCATAGAGTCATGTCTTAATAAATAAAAAATTTAGTAGAAGAGTTACACAAGGGTTTAAATTAATACAAGGGTTATTTCACATAGTTGAAGCATACCATATCTCACTACTACCATGTTGGGTACTTTGTATACTACGTAGTTATCCCACTATCTTGGTGCCAAGTGACATGAGGGAATCCCTAAGGGGTTAGTTAGATATAAAAACTTACACAAGAACTTAAGAGAATTACACAACGCCTCATTTCCAAAACAAGGATATGTAGTGTAAGACTTGGATTGGTTCAACAACTAGGATTCTAACCACCAAGGGTGATCTATCCTAAAATACACACACAAGTTTTTCTCCTTTTATTTACTAATGCTCATATGAAGGGTTCTATAGGTTTCTAAAATTTATACTTTATTGCATGTCGTCATAGGTCATCTTGAAGTTGTGCAAGAAAGAGTGACATACAATGAGAATCATTTATAGAAAAGAAAAGCACATAGGAAGTTACAACTTAAAACATCTCAATCTAAAAACTGTATATTTTCTATCCTAGACCGTACATCTCATGCCTAGACCATGCATAATCTATACAGTCTTGTACTTACCATTTTATAATTTTGTAATCTCCAATGTATAATCCATGTTCCTAGATATTCATGTTCCATTACCCTTCACTCCTAAATATATCTCTCCTCTCATGTTTTGAGAAAATTACTTATCGTTTATCAATCATTTCAACATTGAGTGCATTATTATGGTCATGTAAAATTGATTTTGGAAGTTCATTATCTCATAATAGTCTACCTATTGCTAGCCCTTACATTTTTTTTAGTTGTTGCACAATCAATCCTAGAAATTAATTATGGTGTAAACAATTACATTAAATTTGAAATGTGCACATTTTATTAAACAAGAATTAATTAAAAACACATGATCATATTTCTTTGTTGGGTTATTCCACTTTTTCAATTTTCTACAATATTAGGGTATATTTGAGTTACATGATAGAAATTAGCAATTTGAAATGAGGTATGTTATCTTAGGGATAAAACTCAAAACCATTTCATGTTTCCACCATCACTAACTTCACATCTTCCTTCACTAATAATTTTGAAGCAAATGTTGTAACGCGACATTTAAGTATTGCTTTACCTACTCCTTCGCACTAAGTTTCATTTCATTCTTACCCTATAATTATTCATTTAGGAGGTGTTAGATGTTTTGAGTTGCATTATTGAAATAAAATGTTTGAAATAAGGTTTTTTTTGTGTTATTGTTAAAAACTATAACTATGAAATGATTTCAGCATCATGCCAAATCAATATTATTTTTCCTTTTGTGACGTGACTTCCTCACGAAGCCATTTAAGTTTTCACACCACCACAACATTTAGATGTGTTTCTTTGCACTTGATATTTTTTTTTTTGTGCCAACTATTTTTGTGGTGTATTCAAGTGGAAATAGATCAACTAATGTAAACAATTTACACTTGAATCTTTGTAATGCTATAACATTGTAAATATGGATTCGGGTTTAATTTTTTCTGAAAAGAAACTCAAATATAAATGCCTTGTCATGTCATTTGAATATTACTTTACCTTATTATTTTCACCCAATTTTGTTTGTTCTTATCTTTTTCCGGTTCATTAGGAGGTGTAACTAGTTTATTTTGTATTGGAAGCTCTGTAATGCTTTAATATTACAACAATGGTTTAAGGTTTAATTTTTAAATATTGTAAATTCCATAATGCATTAGAAGATTTTTATTTTGTATTAATTTTTCACCCACTTCCTTTTCATTCTTATCTATTGTTAGTACATTGTGGAGGTTTTATTGGTTATTTTAAGTGATTTAAACTCTTGCAAGTCTTTTCACTTTAGTAGTTTCAATTTACAAGTTTGCACTAGATCTATAAACTGAAACTACTAAAGTGGAAGGAGATCATGTAATAGGGATATATATGTTAAAAATACTAAAATAGAAAGAGAAGCATAAAATAGAGACATTTTTCATTGGAATGTAAAAGCAAAAACTAGTAACTGGAAAGAGATCATTTAATTTTAATCATGAATGATAATTTTTTTATAGGACAAGAGAAAGTTGAATGAAAACAAACCTCACTTCTAACATTTTATTTCAATCATGCACCTCTTTCTATTTTTAGCTTTCATATTTATGAGATTTATATAGAATTTGTAGCTTCTCCTATTGAGGAGCAAGTTATTAGATTTATAGTGTCTTGCAACTCTTTGTGCTTTAATAGTTTTTTCCTTATAGATACTAGTGAAATAATGTTTCTGTCAAATGAAAATAGACCCCATTTCTAAAATTTTATTTTAATATTGCAAGTCTATCCTGCTTTAACTTTTATATCCCAGTGCAAACTTACCTCAGTTGTATTTATAATTAAGGAACAAGTTATTAGATTATAATTGCATGTGATTTTTGTATAGGTTGTAAAATATAATGGAAATTCTAGTAGTGCTTCAATGTGTATATATATGGTAGTGAGTGATATAGGATAATGGAGGGAGAACAAACTAGAAACAACTTTCGGGTGAGGTTTTTTATAGCTTCATTGAGTCAATGATGCTTAATATTACCCCTTTCTTTATATGGTTTTATGTGATGAGTTTTAGTTCAATTGGAATTTCTAATATATGTTAAGAAAAACTATTGTAATGAAACTTAATCATAGACATTATCATGAACATAATTAAAAACATTGCATAAAAAATATACGATGAACCTTTTACATTGCATAATTGTATATTTTGATCAACTAAAAAAACTTATGTTATACTCAATCTTAGAACAAAAACCTACAAGATCTAAGATAGAAATAATAAATAATTTACTTAATTCTTTGCATTTTAAAAAGGATATTCACTATTGGAACTTGTAACCATGTTCACTAAAGAGGGACTCTCATAAGGATTTTTGCATGTGGAGGAAAAATTGGGAAAAGCATATTAACCATATCGTTTAAAATATGATTTCCTTTAGGCACAAGGTTTATTTCACTCCTTAAACTTCTTTGCCTCTCTAATTCATGTAAGGACTTCTCAAATTTTTTTCCCTTCTATCATACTCCATTTTCCCCTTTCTTTCCTTCACTCAAAATTTTCCTACTCCCTCCTCTTCCTTTTAATTTCATTTTTCAACTTTAAGTATTCCCTTATTTTTTCCTCAACATTCCTGGGGGATTTTATCTCTTTGTTTTGTTTTATTTTCGTCACCTTGTTTTATTATATCTCCTTATTATGAGCCTCTTGTTCTAAAAACATCTTCCTATATTCATCAGAAGTGAGAATTTTAGATTGTTTACCACACCTTAGTGCATTGTTACCTTTTTTTGGTGACCATGTCAACTGGAAATTTAAGAAAAGATCATAATGATGATTTCATGCTCATTTTATCTTGACTGTAATATGTGTTTTTATTTTTCTCTATTACAACATCTTCATTTGTTCCCAAATATGAGGTATCATATGCTATTTCATCTATTATCTTGATTGAACCCAAATCTGTACATAGTAATACACTAGTTGAGTTGGAAGAGGAGGCAACAGTAACAACAATGACATTGACACATTTTCTTAGTCAAATTCAAAATTAATGCCAAGGTTTGTTGCATACTCCTTTACCCAATCTGGTTTGTTTACTTGGGTAAGTAGACTTAAATCGTGTTGGTAGAAATTGAAATTTGTATCATTGTTTGTTAGTGCTTATAGAGGTTGGTAATCATGAGTTTCATGACGACCTTACACCAATTGGCTAAAGACATCCTCTATATTTTATGGTTTTTCTCCGTCAATGCTATTTGTTTAATTCCTTTATTGTAAATCTTGTTACATCACCCTTATAATAGCTTTAACTTGAAACTAGCTTCAATTTCTTCGTTAGTAAATCCTGCCAACCTCATGATATTTTATACAACATTAAATTCATCTTCTTATATGTTGAATGCATGAATTGAAATCATGTCAATTTTTTAGCGCTTCTAGGCTGAGGGGCCATATGTGTGTCCTTCTAAAACTAGCTTTAATATTGTGGTGTTAGTGTGCTCTTGAATGTCAAACCGCCTAAAGTGGATAATTATTGGTTGTTGACATCTTTCCCATGATGTTTATTCATCCACTATTTTTTATCAACCTTAAAGTAGGACTTAAAGGGACCAAAGACACTTACATCTAATGGTTTCAAGTTGTGTCTTTTGTGTTTTGATAATGTAAGCAATTCAATCCCTAAATCCCTTTCCTTTTCAACTTTTGGAAGTGCAATATGGTTTTCATGACCATAAAAAATGAGAAGATGTCGATTAGTAGGAAAAACTCCAGGTGATATAGATATAGAAAAATGATGCAAATAGTTCATGTCATCCATGTGTGGGGCTATGAAGCCATACATGTACCAGGTTCACAACCTAAAATAAAATTTGACAACTACCTTTTTGCTTTAAATATGTAGAATTTTGGTATAATCTTCCTGACTATATTAGCGTATGTTAATAATGTTATCCATTCTCTTCTCCAAGACACGGTCTATGGAACTCTCATGGCCCCCTTTTTTAATAACTTGCATTCCACAATCCCTTCCAATTTACAGTCTCATATCAATACAAATCCATATTTTTTGAAGCCAGTGTTAGTTTACTTCATACACTTATTTCAAATTATCTTTAAATACACCAACTATATAGGGTCTAAGAATTAATTCCCTATCTCTATCCATTCCCTATGTTGTTTTGATTAATAAATCAAGATGTATATTTTTAAAGCCTTAAACACCATGATTTTTTGGCAACTCCATTTGTGAAGGGGTGGCCCTAGTTTCACATACGGGAGCAATTGTCAATCTCATATATGATATTTTAATCCCATGACCTATGTTGGATAATTCCTTGGCCGCTTGCACAAGGTTTTCTTCCTCTTACTATGATAAAATTATAGGTGGCCCCTTTTTATTTATTTTTGTAACCCCTTTTACCCAATTGGACAAAGTCTTGGGTTTCATGTGTTACTTTTCTTGTGTTATTTTAATGGGGTATCCATTATCATTGACATATTTAATACCACTATCCAGATTAGATTTTTTCCACCCTCTATTATTTTCATCTTTTTTGGGGGCAACAACATTTCATATCACTTTAACATTTGGTTGATTTTTCTAAGACACAAAATCTATGCACTTGGGTAAATTTCTAGGTCCTAAAGCATACTAATGTATACATGTTTCCTAAGTAAGAAGGTTGACAACTCCTTTTGGCCTTTTGATTGCTTTGTCTATTGCACTTTACCGGCTTAACACATTTTACATCTCTTCCAGTACTTGGTTTATTTACTTTTTGATGGCTTCAAATACTAGCGCCCATTTAGGACAGAAATTCCCAGGTGCTCCTATCCCTCTCTTTCTTCTTCTTATTCTTTTGGGTCTGTTTCACTTCTTGGTCACCATTTAACACTTTAGGTCAGCCTTTCAGTTGTAAATTTTGAAACTCAAACAAGGTAACCATATATATACTTAGTTACTTCTTTTAAATCAAGGCCAATCACTATAAACATTATTTATCACCACCTAAGCTTAAACAAAGGCATAAGAGAACTACACGGCATACATCTAGCACATTAACATAAGGGATAAGAACTTTTAGATACCCCAAAATCACTCAGTATTATCTTAGTACATCATGTTGTTCATCCTCTTATGATTGATTGATTAAATTGATTAATCATGAACATTTAACCCCTTTGGATTAATTAAATTAATCTTTAGTACACTTTTAGATAGATTAATTGTCATTTATTAAATAAAATATTAATTGGTTAGTTTGCACATTCTAGCTAATTAAATCAGTTATCTAATTAGGAAAGTACACCTATTTTCCTAATCAGCTGCAACTTGGACCCACTTCACCAGTCCAATCAACTCAGGTTTTAGAATCCTAGAAATGTGGGGGTATCTAAATTGCACACACAACCACCTTTCCAGATGCAACTTCTACCAATTAAATCCATATACTACCCCTCAATGGAAAATATCTTCCTGGAACCATTTAACTTCCCTCAAATGATATTTTTAGCATGTGCATTCAACCACTTTCAAGCACTAATAAGCCTCTATAGAAGAGCATGTTTTTCCCTTTATAAATTTTCTTGATTATGTTGTATTTCCTATACACTTACTCTATCAATTTTTCTCTCCAATATCTACATATTAGAAGCTTTCATATTTATGTTCGTAGTAATTTGCATTCTTATTTAGAGGTCATTCAAGAGCACCCACAATCAAATATTTGCAAGATTTCACAAGAGTAAAGCTTCTACAATCCTACTGAGGTTTACAAGGAAGAGCTATAGGAAGGTTTGCAATTTTTTGTTTTGTTTTTCTTCTGTTATGTGAGGTTTTCATTGTTTACATTCTCACACACCCGCTGGGACTTGAACCCATCTTCATTTGTCTTTATTTAATCTATTATTCATCTTGTAGTGTATATTTTTAATTTCTACTAACCATTGTGTATCTATTTATTATCATATTAGAATTTTTTATTTGGTGTGTTTTCATTGTTTGTTGTGTTTTGTTTACAACATCATTTCAAGAACACTTCAAAGTAGAAATCAAAATTTATACAAACAAAAAAAATTATGTTCCCATGTTATTTTAAGTGTTTTTGTGACTCTTTTGCGGGTGTTTAAAACTTTCAAAAAAGAGAAAATCATATTTGTATCACAAAAAAATCATTTAGTACATTTTCTCTAAATTTAATGGGATATTTAGTTATAGCCAAATTTAGGTGTGTGTGTGTTAAAATTAGGGGGTTTCTTGTTTGCTATTTTCTATTTTTTGACAAAAAAATTGTCTTGAATTGCTCCTACAAATTAAAAAAAAACATCATATTTAAATTAGAAAAACAAAAAACAAAACAAAACATGCAAAACACTAGCAAACCCTGTCAAATCCCTAGCCACACCCCTAGCTCATCTCTCATCTCGACAAGTTATCTCTCTTATCTAACCCTAGCTCCTCACTCACCTAGCTACCATACTACCCTAACAAGCCCATCCCCCTGCTCGACTCGGCCTTAGATCGGTCGATCCAAGCTAACCCCAGTTCACTCACACCCATTCTGAAACTTCACAGACTCCCCTCCCCCGACTCACCTGTGGCACTTTGGTCATGACTCGACCTAACCCAGATCCCTTCCCCCACACACATCTCCCCTCACCCTCAGTCCTCGGCCCACATCTCGACCTAGACCCATCCCTACTCACCGCACATGACCTGTGGACATACCCACGAGCGACCTGACCACCATGCACATAGAGCCGCCGAGATCCTTGAGCACCCCAACCACCATTCAATCCTTTACATGCACAACAAAACAAATTTTTTGAGTCCTTTGAGCCTTCCTTTACCTCTAACATTATGTTTTAGGGTTTCTTTTGTGTTAATGGGCTTAACTTAGGTTGTTTTTATGTTTTTATTTTTTATATATTATTTTAGTATAACTTTAGGTTATGTTTAGTTTTAGTTTTATCTAGCATTTAAAGTAATTTAATTAGCTTACTCTTAATTAATAATATAGTTAGGATATATTTTTATTAAAGGTAAAAGGTTTTGGAGTGACGTTACCCAAAATTACAACCAAAGACTCAGGAGTGGAGATGAAAAACGTATGACAATGTGGTTTTTTGATTCGTGGGGGCCACACCCCAACAAAAAGACAAAAAACAAGAAGAAGCTAATGTAGGGGCCATCTACCTGTTGGGGTGTGGAGCCTATTTTTTGGTCTTCTTGAATCAATGTTGAAGTGCTAGAGCTCAAAAAGTTAAGTTTGGAGACTCCAGGAACTTTTTGCAGTCGTCTGCTGTGATGTTGTTGCGACGTTGTTGTTAACATGTTGTTAACTGGTTATCAACGTAGGGACTATTTTTTCCAGTCGTGGGAAGTTGAAAGATCATGAATTTCAATCTTCTAGGGTTGGCTGTATGGCCTCTTAGAAGGATTATAATCCTATAAATAGAGGTGTTAGGGTATCTTAAACATATATTGAGTGTTCAAGAGGTCTTGAGTCTTAGAGATCAAGAGGTGATCAAGAGTGATCAAGGTTATGCAATTGGGTGTCAATTGTGGTTTAGATGTGGTTTAGCATCTTTGGAATTCTGTTGTGAGTTCATAACTGAGAGAAGACTGTGAGAGTTGTTTTACTCTTGTTGATAATGAAATCTGAGAAAGTTCTTGGTGGACGTAGCCCACATTGGGTGAACCATGTTAAATCTTGTTTTGTCTTATTTTGTGCATTATTCATTTATGTTGTTATATTTCTACAAGTATAATTCTGCTATATAGTTTCCTACTGTTGTGGTTTGAGGAATTTTTTCCACTTATTTTTTCTCTAATTCCTAACAATTGGTATCATAGCTTTGGTAGTTTTTTTGTTGAAGTTGTAAATCCTAGGGAAAGTTTAACTTGAGTGGGAGCTATGGCAGATGAGGGCAGATCTAGGGTTGATAAGTTCAATGGGTAGAAATTTGGTTTGTGGAAGATGCAAATGGAGGATTACTTATATAAGAAGGACCTCCATGTTCCTTTGGCTAGAAAATCAAAGAAACCTACAGCCATGGCGGATGAGGATTGGGAGTTGCTGGATAGAAAGGCGCTCGGGGCAATTTGTTTATGCCTTGCATCTTCGGTTGCTTTCAACATATCACAGGAGAAGACCACGGAAGGTCTCATGAGTGCGTTGGGGAGTTATATGAAAAACTCTCTACCTCTAATAAAATATTTTTGATGAAAAAGTTATTTAACATGAAGATGTCTAAGAATGGTTCTGTTGCTGATCATTTGAATGAATTTAATTCGGTTTTGAGTATGATAAACTTGGTAAAAATTGACTTTGATGATGAGGTCAGGGATTTGTTGATTTTGTGCTCCTTGCCAGATAGTTGGGACAGCTTGGTTATGGTTGTAAGCAACTCAGTCTCTAATAACTCAAAGCTGAAGTTTGAGGATGTAATAGGTGTGATCCTAAGAGAGGAAATGCGAAGGAAGAGCACTGGAGATTCTTCTACTTCTGGAAATGCTTTGACGGTGGAGAGCAAAGGGAGACAAAAGAATAGAGGGAAAGGTAACCGTGGGAAGTTGAATGATCACGAAAGGTCAAAGTCCAAGAGTAAGTTAGAATGTTGGCACTGTGGGAAGGTTGGTCATGCTAAGAAAGATTGATGGTCTCTTCAGGATAAGAAGAACAAGAAGGAGGAAACTAAAGAGGTAAATTTGGCAGTAGGTGATGTTTTTCAAGATGCCTTAATTCTTTCTTTAGATAATATTGTTGAATCTTGGGTGTTAAATTCAGGGTCTTCTTTCCATGCCACCCCACATAGAAATTACTTTACTGATTTTGTTCAAGGTGATTTTGGACATGTATAACTTGGTGATGATGAACCATGCAGCATAGTAGGGAAAGGTTGTGTTAAGGTGAAAATTCAGAATGGGAACACATGGCTACTTAAGGACGTCAAGAATGTGCCTAAGTTGAGGTGGAACTTGATATTAGCAGGACAGTTGGGTAGTGATGGTTGTACAGTCAATTTTATAGTTGATTCTTGGAAGGTTACCAAGGGAGATCTTGTGGTTGCAAGAGTTTAACCAATGGTGCTGATTATTGCAATTTAGTTGCTGCAAATGGAGATGTAACTTTGTGGCACTAGAGACTCGGTCATATGAGTCATAAGGGCATGAAAATTATAAAGGACAAGCTGCCCAGATTAAAGGAGTTAGATTTTGACTTCTGTGAGGACTGTGTTTATGGGAAACAGAAGTGGGTGAGATTCCTCAAGGTTGGACCTACTAGGAAGGAGGGTAAGTTGGAGTTAGTGCATACAAATGTATGGGGGCCAGCTAAGGTAAACTTTATTGGTGGTTCATGTTATTACGTCACTTACATTGATGATGCAACTAAAAAAGTTTGGGTATATTACATTAGAAAGAAATCTGATGTGTTTGAAACTTTCAAAATGTGGAAAGCCTTAGTTGAGAATGAAATAGGTCTCAAGATGGAATGTCTCAGGTCGGATAATGGAGGGGAATATTGCAGCAATGAATTTATTGATTACTGTTTAGTAAATGGGATCCACAAGCAAAGAATGGTTCTAAATACTCCACAAGAAAATGGAGTGTCAGAGAGAATGAACAAGACAATCATGGAGTGTTCTAGGTGCATGAGGTTACATGCGGGGCTGCCACTCATGTTTTGGGTGGAAGTGGTAAGCACAACTATTTATTTGATTAACAGAGGACCCTCTATGGCCTTGGATGGAGGTATACCTGAGGAGGCTTGGTCTGGTAAGAAAATTGATTACTCATTTCTTAGATTATTTGGATGCGAGGTATTTGTTCACATTGATAAAGATGATAGGACAAATTTAGAGGATAAGTCTGAGAAATACACCTTTGTTGGATATGGTGAAGATGATTTTGGTTTCTGTGTTTGGAGTCTTAAAGATTAGAAAATATTTCGGTATAGAGATATTGTATTTAATGAAAAAATCATGTATAAAGATCAATTGTAGGAACAGAAAGAGGAATCAAAAAAGAATACACAATGTTAGATGACATTGCAAAGCAAGGTGTCCAAGGGGTCGGTTCAGGTAAAACATGTTCTGGCACAGCCAGTTCAGGTACCTACTCATCAGGAACCCCAAACTCTTGAGGTGAGAAGGTCTTCTAGGGTGAGAAGGTCTTCTATGGTAAGAAGGGAACCTAAATGATTTACTCCATCTTTGAATTATTTATTGCTCACTGATAGTGGATAGCCACAGTTCTTTGAGGAAGCAGTGTAGGAGGATGCCAGGAAGAAGTGGGATTAGGCCATGGATGAAGAGCATAGATCTCTTATGGAAAACCAGACTTGGGATCTGGTGGAGCTACTCGAGGGAAAGAGAGCATTGCAGAACAAGTGGGTGTATAGAATCAAAGAGGAAGATGGAGGTAGGAAATGATACAAGGCCCGGTTGGTGGTCAAAGGATTTACACAGAAGAAAGGTATAGACTTTGATGAAATTTTTTCTTCGGTTGTTAAAATGAATTTTATTAGGACTGTTCTTGGTTTAGTTTTAGTAGAAGACCCACACTTAGAACAGTTGGATGTGAAGACTGCATTCCTTCATGGTGAGTTGGAGGAGGAATTGTACATGCAGGAACCATAGGGTTATGAGGTCAAAGGGAAGGAGAGGTTAGTGTGTAAATTGAAGAAGAGCTTGTATGGCCTGAAACAAAGTCCACGACAGTGGTACGTGAAGTTTGACAGTTTTATGCAGGAGTAGGGTTACTCCAGGTGTCACTCAGACCATTGCATGTACATCAAGAAGTTTCTTGATGATAGTTATATTATTTTGTGCCTATATGTAGATGATATGCTTGTTTCAGGGAAGAACATACAGGAAATAAAGGTACTCAAGAAGAAGCTAGGTGACTCCTTTGCTATGAAGGATTTGGGGGCAGCAAAAAAAATCCTTGGTATGAGAATAAATAGGAACAGAAGGAGAGGAAGCTGGTATTATCTCAAGAAGATTACATAAAGAAGGTCTTGGAGAGGTTTAGTATGTAGGATGCTAAACCGGTTGGTACTCCTTTGGCAGGTCACTTTAAATTATCAAAGGAGCAGAGTCCCAAGACTGAGGAGGATAGAATATAGATGTCCAGGGTATCATACTCATCAGTAGTTGGTAGCTTGATGTATGCTATGGTATGCACTAGGTCTAACATTTCCCATGCAGTGGGAGCAGTGAGTAGGTTTATGAGTGATCTAGGTAGAGAGCACTGACAAGCAATAAAGTGGATCTTTCGATATTTGAGAGGGACCATGGGAGAAAATTTGTGTTTTGGTGGATCAGACACTACATTACGTGGATATGTAGATTCAGACATGATAGGATATTTAGACAGCAGAAGGAGCATGACAGGTTATGTATTTAAGGTTGGTGATACAGCAGTGAGTTGGATTTCACGGTTATAAAAGGTTGTGGCTTTGTCAACCACATAGGTTGAGTATGTTTCTACCACAGAGGCAAGCAAGCAGATGATTTGGATACAATAGTTGCTTGATGAATTGGTGCATAAGGACTACATGGTGATAGTTAGAGTGCTATTCATTTGGAAAAGAACTCCGCTTTCCACTCTAGGACAATGCACATTTAGCTGAGATATCATTTCATCAGGACAACTTTGGAAGAATATAAGTTAAAGCTAGAAAAGGTTCATACCAATCAGAATCTTGTGGATATGATGACTGATCTGAAAATCAAATTTAACTAGCAATTGTGCACACACATTTCTTTGCTTTGTATTGATTTTTGATGTAAAAATCGAGCATTATATCCTTTTGTATTTTTAATAAAAGTAAATGAAACTAAAATTACTATGTAAAAATCAGAAAATAAAGAGATGAATCACCATCAAATTAACACAAGGAATTGATAACAGATTTTGGCACTTGTAGCCTACATCTCTGGGTCCAATTGAATGGGAATGATCTATTAAAATATTGAAAATAAATATATACAAATATTTCTACTAGAATCTGATCTTCTCATCACATTCCTCTGCCAAAAATAATAGGATTCACTTTTTACATCAACTCAAAGCTCCTTCTCTAGCTCACAGTTATGAGCAAGACAATATTTTACAAAGTCACCTAATAATGTCCCTTCATATACAACATAGCACTCCTTTTATAATGTTTCACACCTCCAGGTGTAACGGCATGGCAGTCAAAGACCTTATATTTTACCCAAGCGAGACCAAGGTTCAAATCCCACTCCTTTTGGGGTGCATTTTCTATGAAGGGATAGGTATCCCATAATGCAAAGGGGGCACTTTTGTAGGAGCTTGTGAGCCACCTAAGCCGGTTGGGATATGGGTGCATTTTCTGGAAATGTGTATAAGGCTTTAGATGGACATGCTTTTCCCCATAGGATGGGGGCGCCTTATTTAAGTGGGGCACATGATTTTTTAGGTGCCTAGAACTACATGGAATGATTATGGTTAGCTTAGGTAAGTAATGCGTGGCAATTTAAAATTTGTCAATTTGGTTTAATATACACTTATCAATTAGTCCCACATGCATAGTAAATTTAATGGGATCAGAGGCATATATATACACAAGTTGGTACAAATGATAAGTATGAGATAGGAGGCCAAGACATGCCTCTCCGTAATTGCAAACTGAAACGAACCTGGTATGAGGGCCAAAAACTTTGCAATATAGCGATGTCCATTTGTCCAGGAAGGAGTGTCCAAAACCAGTGTTCCAAAATCCAACATTTTCTCTATCACCCAAATTGTCCACATGTCGCAATATGATTGAAACACTTGGTCCAAGTGTGCACACGTATCATCTCTACACATAGTACTCCAATTCTTCTTCCAGTTTGCCTAAAAGTGTTCAGTGAGGCCATAAATTTTTCATACGTGGTCTGATTTCCTGCAAACAAGATATCGTTACGAAAGCTCGTATATTTTTTCTCCACGCAATGAAACTAACTGCAAAAATGATTTTGAGAAGATATTAGATCGAGTGTTTCTCTGGTGAGGATCCTATGGATAATTCCTCCCCACTGAGAAACTCTTAGACCCCAAAAGGTCAAATTAATTGGTGAATAGGTAAGGATACTTCTCCCTCAGCTTTCCAGTTTCCATCCATTTTGTCTTGTTCAGATGCATGAATTTGAACCCAACATGAAGATACTCAATGTCACCCCTTCACAAAGTTCTTACTTTCCTATCCAAAATGATGTGTTCCTGCAACTAATCAATATAATCAGGAGAAAAATCATCAATGGCAGGCATTATGATAGCATCATTATGATCAATGATCATAGGCGATTCATACAATCTTAAATTCTCAACATTTACAACTGAGTAGATTTGCATATATAGAGGTAAATCTAACCAGAAAGCTGTTGTTACCATTTTTTTTTCCAATATTTAGAATGGACCATACCATATAGGGTTTCATTTTTTTACCTTCACATATCAACCTTGCTTTGTTGATGTGAAGCCAAACTGAATCACTAACTTTGAACTTGTGATCAGTTCTATGTTTATCATGCCCGACTTTGTACTTAGCCTGGTTTTTCTCTAATTGTTCACAAACATATTGATGAACCAGCTGTATCCTTTACACAAATATTTTATCCTTGTCAAAATCACATAAACCATTAACAACAGTTTCATGTCTATAATATACATGTCTAAAGGAGAATTAGGAAGATATCCATAACAATTCTCAAATGGAGACTTCAAAGTAGAAGAATGTAAGGCATGATTATAAGCATGTTACACATAATAAAGATGTTCATCCCATAATTTAGGATGTTTACCAAAATAGCCCCTAAGAAAAAGTACCACTATGTGGTTTACAACCTTTGTTTGACCATCGGTCCGTGGATGAAAAGCAATGCTCTTTTTCAATTTTGTGTCCATTAACCCCCACAATGTTGACCAAAATTCCCCTAGAAATATGGAATCCCGATCAAATATAATTGAAGTAGGAAAACCAAAGTGAACCCAAACAAACTGAAAAAACAAAAGTGTAGTTACCTTCACCACTTATATGTTCTAGTACATGGAATCAACACACACATCTTGCTAAATCTGTCCACTACCACATATAAGTAGTGATGTTTATTTTGTGTCATGGGTAAGCCCTCCTACAAAGTCCATGGAAATTCTTTCCCAAGGCCTTTTTTGCACATAGGAAGAGGAGTGTAAAGTCCTAATTTCATGTTCTTAGATTTCTCATGGCACAAAGAAAACATCCTTTGATATACTTGGTTACATGCTCATGCATTCTAGGTCAATAACAATATTTCTGTAAATGTGTAACTATCTTACTAATAACTCTAAAATTCCCATAAAATAAGAGAAGTATGTGATTCCCTAATCATATGCACATGTTCATTTTTTGGAATGCAAAGTTGTACCAGAATGATATAACAATCCATCATACAAATGATAATATTTTTGCTCCTACTCCTTTCCCACTTATTAGATCCTCATACACTTCTTTAAAGTCTACATCATCAACATATTGTTCCTTATAACTAACGTGAGCCAAATAAATATGTTGTAAGAGAATACATTATACTACAACTGGTGGTTTAGATAGCATGAATGCAACCTTATTTTACCTTATTACAAGATGAAATTGCTGCAAAAACCCCATCCACCTGAAATGTCTAGACTGTTGTAACTTGGTTTGTGTTTGTAAGTACTGAAGCGACTAATGGTCAGTACGTATAATTGTTCCTTTGCCCATTAAATAATGCTTCCACTTTTTAACACTTTGAACCAAAACATATAAATCTTTATCATAAGTTGGATAGTTTCTTACCACACTTGTAAAGGTTTATGAATGGTAACATACATTGGCCATTTATTCTACATCAAAACTACCCCCACTGCATAGTCACTAGCATTTTTCTTAATCTCAAATGAATGCTGCAAATCTGGAAGTGCCAAGATTAGAGTAGTACTTATTTTCTCTTTCAGTGTATAAAAAGATTTATGTTTTTTTCCTCTCCATTGAATGACTCTGTTTAACACTTGTCAAATCATGCAAAGGAGCTATGCAATATATGAGAAATTAGCAGATGAATTTTCTCTAGTACTGAACTACACCTAGAAAACTCCTAACTTCCGTCACATTAGTGGGTCTAGGTCATTTCACAATAACCTCTATTTTTGCAGGATCAATTCTCAATTCTCCATTTCCTACAATATAACCCAAGTAAATTAAAGATGTTTTTCCAAATTCACATTTTGACATCTTCAAATACAATTTCTCTTTCCTAAGTGCATCTAAGACTTTCTGGATGTGTTTAACATGTTCATCCCATGACTTACTGAAAATAAGAATATCATCTAAGTAGATAATAACAAAATTATCAATGAATGGTCTAAAGATTTCATTCATAACTCTCATGAATGTTGCCGATGCATTGCACAAACCAAAAGGCATCACTAACCATTCAAACAATCCCTGTTTCGTTTTAAAATTAGTTTTCCACACATCACCTTCTGCAATTCTTACTTGGTGATAACCACTACTTAAGTCTAACTTAGTGAAATAAATTACATTCTTTAATTGATCCAGTAAATCATCTATTATAGGAAGAGGGTAGCGATTCTTTATAGTAATCTTATTTAAAGCACAGAAATCAACACACATTCGCCAAGTGCCATCCTTCTTAGGAACCAATATAATTAGAGAACCACATGGGGATGTACTTGGACGAATTATACCTTGAGCCAAAAGTTCCATTACCTGTCTCTTGATTTCCTGATTCTCTACTACTGGCAACATGTACATTCCGATATTGGGAAGAGGTGCATCCTAAAGCAACTGTATCTCATGTTGAACCCCTCTTTTGGGAGGTTGAGCTTGTGGATCCTAAAAAACATCATCAAAATGAGAAACAATTTTTACCAATTCATCCTTATGTTTCAGACCACAAGCCTCAAAAGCCATCTCATGTTCTTTCTCTTTGGCTTTGACTACCATGAGCACAAAACTTTTTCTTGAGTTTACAAGCCTTTTCATTTGACTTGCAGTTACCAAGGATAGATTATTCTTTTCACGGTGAGCTCTAGCAATAAACTCAATTCCATCCTTTACAAGCAAATATTTATTTTCTTCCCTATAGAAGATTGATTTACGATCATACAAATAAGGACTTCCCAAAACCACCCCACAAATATCCAAAGGAACTACATCCAATTCAACCTCATCAATAAACTTGTCTGTAATGGCAAATCTGAAAGTACAAGTTTTAGTTACCTGTAGTTTTGCATCATCACAAACCTAACCCAAAGGATAAGGCTTAGGATGTGGTTTAGTTTTGAGTCCTAGTTTCCTAACAACCTCCTCAGAAATTAGATTAGCTTAAGATCCACTATCAAAAAGAGTATCAATTTTCATATGCTTTGAAATTACTCTAATGGGGAAAAGCTCATTCCTTTTTTTTATCATCAGGTATAGTTTGTTTACTAGAAGAAGATGCAACATTTGTAGTGCTATTGTTGGAAATTGAAAGAGTTGATTTACCTTAAAAACTCATAGCTATGATTTTGGTTTCATCACCTGAATCAGAACCAAGATCTTGCACTACAGTGTTTGTTTTCTTTTCTTTTCCTTTCTTAACCATCCATCTAGGATTCTTTTCAGGATGTAATTTCTAACATTTAGACTCATCATGGTTTTTTTTACAATGATTACAAAATGGTTTTTCATCTTCTTTCTTAATAGTAGAGTTTTTTTTATGCTTACCCTTTCCTTTTCCTTGTTATTTCAAACCTTTTCCTTTAGATTGCTTGTTCTTTTGATTAAAAGAAGAGAAAGAGGAATCCTTTGTCATTTTCCCTCGTACTTCCAAAAGGGTTGCTTGAACAAATACTGCATCAAGATTAGTAGGACCCAAAACAAGTATCATATGTCTTAAATAACTATGCAATCCACCAATATATTTGAGCAGTGTTTCTTCTGTGTTTAGGGAAATTCCCAGAATTAGAGCCCTTTTCCTAAATTCTTGTGTGTATTCTTGAACACTTTTTCCCTTAGTTTTTATTAATGTTTGCCAATCCATCATAGCTTGTTGCTTATAACCAAGAGGATAAAATTGTTGCCTAAGATTTGAAACAAATTCAGACCAAGAAGTGATTTCTATACCTTTGGTTTCTTCCACTTCCTGAAGGTTACTCTCCCACCAAATGAGTGTTAAACTACCCATCCGAAGAGTTGTCAGATGAATATTTTCTTCATCATCAAAAATTCTTTGAACCTGGCAATATACTTCTATCTGCTTGACCCAGTTATCCAACTTCTCTGCATTTAGCTCTCTAGTATACATAGGCAATTCAAACTTGATATCTAACTTTAGTGAAGGAAAATCAGATTTTAAAGAGTCTCTTTTTGGAATATCAGAACTAGAGCTTTCTTCTTTCTTACCTTCTCTAGTTCCCTTTTCCCTTTGTCTACCTTGGTACATTTCTTCCACCATTTCCTTCATCTGTAGGAATGATTGACGAAAGTTTTCTTCCTCTCGATCCGCCATTGTAGGACTTCGAGATTGTCTGGTACCAATTTTGGGATCTCCTTCAACTAACTCTCCGTCACCCTTCTTAGATTGAGACCTTGTTAACATCCAACACACAACTTGTAATCCAAAACACGTTAATTTGAACCAAAAATAGGTCAAAACCAGCTCTGATACCAATGATCTGAAAATCAAATTTAACTAGCAATTATGCACACACATTTCTTTTTTTTGTATTGATTTTCAATGTAAAAATTGAGCATTATATCCTTTTGTATTTTTAATAAAAGAATTAAAAATGAAATTATTGTGTAAAAATAGAATATAAAGAGATGAATCACTAGCAATTTGACACAAGAATTGATAACAGAGTTCAGCACTTGTGGCCTACGTCTCTGGGTCCGGTTGAATGGGACCGATCTATTAAAATCTTGAAAATAAATATTTACAAAGATTTCTACAAGAATTTTATCTTCTCATCATGTTCCTATGCCAAAAATAATAGTAGTAACTTTTTCTTTCATCACAAAATTCCCTCCCTAGCTCAAGTTATGAGCATTTCAATATTTTACACAGACCCGAATGCCCTTCAAATACAATAACACTCCTTATATAATGTTTCCCAAGAAGTGGCGTGGCAGTCAAAGCCCTTATATTTTACCATGGAGACCATGGTTCAAATCCCCCCCATATCTCCCCTTCCTTCTCCTTAGGCGGATTTCAAGAGGTTTATCCCACATTGTGGGTGCGTGAATGAAGGGAGGTATTTAATAATGCAAAGGGGGCACTTTTGTATTGGCTTGTGAGCCACCTTAGCCACTTGGGATGTGGGTGCATTTTCTGGTTGGATAAGGATTCACATGCATGCATTGACATAGTTTTAGGTGCCTTGTTTAATAATGATTGTGGAGTTTTTAAATTAAATGCAATGATTATGGAGGAAGTTAAATAATGTGTGGAATTTGGAATTGGTCTTTGGTTTAATATGCACTTATCAATTAGTCCCACATGCGTAGCAAAAATGTAACCAGAGGCATATATATACACAAGTTGGTATAATGATAATATGAGAAGGAGGCCAAGACACCTCTCCATAATCAAGTGTGTCGAACCTGGCTGAGGGCCCCCAGCCAGTAAATAGCAGGGTCCATTTGTCCAGGAATGAGTGTCCAAGACCAGTGTTCCAAAAACCACTTTTTGTCTGTCACAAAAATTGTCCATGTGTCGCAATATGATTGAAACACTTAGCAAGCATGCACATGTCCAACCTGCACAAAACTCCAAATTTTTCTAGTTGCCCGAAAAATTCAGCGGGCTATAAATTTTGTAAACGAGCTCTGTTTCCTGCAAATGAGCTCCATTTCCTGCAAAGAAGATATCAACTGAATCATATAATTTTTCTCCACGCTTTAAAAATGACTGAAAATTATTCTGAGAAGATCTTAGATCGGTGTTTCTCTATGAGGATCCTTTGGATCAATGACTAAGGCGGTCATAAGGGAGAAGTTGAAGTTGTGTTCAACTTTGATTGGCCTTCATGGTTGATAATGAAGGGTTAAGAACTTTGCTCAATGGAAATAGTCTCCAAGTGGGAGATTGTTGGGGTGTGGAGCCTATTTTTTGGTCTTCTTGAATCAGTGTTGAAGTGCTAGATCTCAAACAATTAAGTTTGGAGACTCCAGGAAATTTCTGTAGTCGTCTGCTGTGACGTTGCTACGATGTTATTGTTAACATGTTGTTAACTGGCTGTCAATGTTGGGATTGTTTTTTCTAGCCGTGGTAAGTTGAAAGATCACGACTTTCAATCTTCTAGGGTCAGATTTATGGCTTCTTAGAAGGATTGCAATCCTATAAATAGAGGTGTTAGGGTATCTTAAACATATCTTGAGTGTTCAAGTGGTCTTGAGTCTTAGAGATCAAGAGGTGATCAAGAGTGATCAAGGTTATGCAATTGGGTGTCAGTTGTGGTTTAGATGTGGTTTAGCATCTTTGGAATTTTGGTGTGAGTTCATAACTAAGAGAAGACTGTAAGAGTTTTTTTACTCTTGTTGATAATAAAATCTGAGCAAGTTCTTGGTGGACGTAGCCCACATTGGGTGAACCACGTTAAATCTTGTCTTTTCTTCTTTTGTGCATTATTCATTTATGTTGTTATATTTCTGCAAGTATAATTCTTCTATATAGTTTCCTACTACTGTGGTTTGAGGAATTGTTTCTGCATATTTTTTCTCCAATTCCTAACATTTCCTACATAGAGCCCAACTATGAACAAACTACAACATCAAAACAGTTGTACCAAGAACAAGGAGACGACAACACTAATCAAACATATTTGTAAAAAAAAAATTAAAGAAACTCTGAGGGCCTGATGGAGCTTTAGTGCAATAGCAATAGTGGGGTCCTAATTTGAAGCTTTAAAAATTTTGGTAATCTTCTCGTTCTTCCATGCAAAGGCTGAAATGTTGTTGGAGTCACAAATCTAACGAATGTGGACTTGCATGAGATCCAGAATAGCACTATGCATGGCCATGTAATTTTTGTGTTTTTCCTCAAGGTCTTTTATCTTAGATTCCAGAGTGGAAATTTCCTCTTTGTGGTTGGGAATAGGATCAGGAGCTTATTCCTTGACAACAGACTTAAGAATAAAATCCACATTGTCCTCAAGGGTTTTCATAGTCTCAAATTGCATGATAAATTTATTCTCTAAAACAGAGGAGGTTTCATGTTCCATGGCAGGAAGAACAGTGGGGGGAATATCCTCCACACATATTTCTCTACCCTTCTGACCAATGTCAAGGATTTCCTTATCTTTCTTGCTATTATGAAGGATCATTTTAGGAGGTGGCTCAGAGGCAAAGTCATGACACATGGGGTTTTTAGAGTGAATGTGGGGATACTGAGGAAGAGGAGAGACCAAAGTGGGGCAAGGGTCATGGGCCACAACATCTGAGAAATATTGATTAATGAGGAAAATGAAACCCTGGTGAAGAGGAGTACTCTTTCAACTTTGAACTTCCAAAACAGACGTTTCCATTGAGTGCAGAATATAATGGGATAAACTCACCTTCACCTCACACCTGAAGTGATTTAGCAGAACCAAGTGATGTAGTGGAATGGTGGAGAATATTCCCTCAAGTGTGAGATATTGAACCATCATTCGGGAGACCTCATCAAAAGGTTGCGGGATTGAGGAAACTAAAATGCGTTCCTTCTTGATATCGATTTTTTCTCCTTCATCCAGAAAGACATTTTCCTCTATTTCCTTATCAAATTTATTCCTGAAGAATTTGTTTCCATCCATGCTTAAGCGAGTGACAAATGATATGAAATCCTCAGTGATAGTAAAAACTATGCCTTTGAAAGTAATGGTTCGGTCTTTCTAATTCTCCAAAAGTTGTAGAGAAATGTATTGGTCGTGCCCTTTGATTCTTTGGATAAAGTCTGTGAAACCCCCATTGTTGAGGGTTTCCCATAGCTCAATCTAATCCTACCACTATGGGTCAAATATGGGTTCTACTCAATATGGGGCTCCTCCCATTGTAATTACCTCCTGTGATTGCGAAGAGTTGGCCTGAAAGGAGTAGCCTGTAGTTCCTCCAATAGCCCTTTGACAACTTGCATTCTTGTGAGTTGCAGAGATAAAACTCGTTTCCTTCTCCCACACTTGTTCAATATGAAAAATGATTTCAATTTTTCGAAGTTAGGGGGGAATAAATTCAAGTGTACATGATCTACCTCAGAGATCCAATTAATTAATTACGCATGTGTAGGATCCACTGGCTGAGAAGTATTGATGAGAGTGTTTGCTTCATTTGTGATGATGTGTCTAACATCAGTATGTGTGTCATGTAAATCATTTCATTCCTTATAATCATTAATACAAACCCCCATATTTGCTTGTGAATCCACTGATTTTCCCCCTCCCTATGAACATGTTAGAAATTGATGTTTATACCATTGCATAAGGCATGGGATTCATTGATGAAATCTCCAATGGTCTAACTATGTATTAGGGATTTGGAAATATTATTGACAATGTTCATTGAATCACCTTAGATAATGATATTACCCATGTTGAGGTTCCTAGTAAGTATGATTCCCCAAAGAGTAGCTAGGGCCTCTGAATAGTAATTATTTTTCTTACCCATAGGACCAGCATACAGTGTAATTAGATGACCCTTGTGGTTTCTGATTAGACCACTGCCACTTCCTGAACTAGGGTTACCTTTGGAGGCACCATCAAGTTTTAGCTTATACCAGTGTTTAGAAGGGGAAATCTATTGCACAAGATACCTATCAATGCTTTGAATGGGGGTAGTAAACTATTGTATATCAATATTTCATGCTTTGAGATATTTAACCTCCTCTTGAGGATACATGAATTTTTTAGGAGATTTGAATTTCAAAATGTTTTCCTTCGCAGCCACAGTGATTTCATTTAGGATACTTTTGATGGTCCTGTGAGTATCTTTGAATATGATTAAGTTGCGAGCTTTCCATATTCTCCAGATGGTGTGAGGGAAGTTAATTTTCCAAATCATGTGAAGAAGAGAAAGCTTAAAAGGTGGATTCCATTGCAACTAGGCATATATAATATCCTCTGGAAAAGACCATTTAGCTTTAAACATGTTAAAAATGTGCTTTCATAGAGAGCTAGTAATCAGACAGTGCAACAGAAGGTGTTGGATAGTTTCATTATCCCTTTTGCAATGATAACATCTATTCGACATGGTATATAATATTTTAATGAGATTTTCAATGGTGAGTATGCTTTTATTTAGCACAAACCAAAGGAATTGGTTTATTTTAGGAGTAAGCTTTTTGAACCAGATCTTGTTCCAAGGGAAGTTACTGATAGGTTCATTGACATATAATTGATACTCTGATCTTAATTAATAATTACCATCAAAAGATGAAACCCAGTTGAATTCATCTTGTTTCTAGATTTGACTAATGGGAATGTGACTTAGGGTATTTTTAAGTTCCCCAAGAAGCTCCTTGTGATTAGGGATAATAGTCCCCAAATTTTTAAAATTGTAGTTTGCCTTTAGTGTTTTGAATATAGTTGTAAACTTGTTGTACCAAGGATGCAGTGAGGTTGTTTTTGAGCTGCTACCTCTAGTCATTATTTGTAAAAGTGTTGAAGTTGAAAGAGCATTTAAAACCCGCAAGAGAGGATCATGAGGGATGATGTGCACATCAATAGACGTGTGAATGGCAGCGTGAAGAGATCTCAGGAGGAGCGAGCATCAACCGAATTTGCATGCAAATATTTGAAACATGGGCAGAACCTAGTTAAGCCATAAAACTCTCCTCTATCTCATAGATCAAATGGGGTGTACATATAGGAGGTGCTGAGTAACCCCCAATGCTACAATCATGACAACTAAAGTAGAGAGGGGGAGTTACATTCCCAGAATAGAAGTGTAACTCCCAATGATGCATATGATGCACTGATGGGTAAGGGAATCTCATAATGACCTCTAAATGACACATGGACCTACGATCTCACCTAAGTGAGATGACTCACCTAATGATGTGGAAAATACACACACCAACACCCCCCCTTCATCGTAACTTAGGATGAGGAAACAAGTCAGAAATGAGAAATGGGTCCCGGCATAAAGCCTGATGAGGTACCCATGCACAAGAAAAAGGTCCCAAGTAGTGAAGGAAAACCCAATGGGAAAAACATCCACCACAAGAGAAAAAAACACTCTCTAATCTAAGAAAGATGCCAAATATGGGTCCTGACCACAGAAAAGCTTGAAAGGGTACCCATGTACAAAGAGGTAATCTCTCAGAAAGAAGAAGAAGAAAGAAGAAGAGGGAGATGAGAGGAATGCAGAAGATGCCATGGACGGATCTGAAGTCTGCAGCTCTAGAAGGTCTCCCAGAAGAATGTCGATGACGAGATCCTCTTCCTCTAGATTGAAGAAGAGCCACCCACAATGAACTGTGTGTCTGCCCTTAGGAAGGATATAAATGACGTGCTAGAAGTCCGCCCACTCCACAAAGGAAACTGAAGGAAACAACACGAAGAACTCTGAGTCTGGTGCACGAAAGTGTGACATAGGTCTAGCGAGTGATTGCCAAGGAACCGAAGGTAATGCCACATGCGTAGAACTGTCGGAGTGAAAAAGAGGAACACCCACAGAAAGGATGTCCAAGTGATGTGAAAGGAAAAAAACATCCTCCATAATAGAAAAGGGATCCATAGCTGAGGGTGGATCAATGAAGGTCTCTGAAAATGTGGAAGTTCCATGATTCCCGAAAGGGGCACTCCCAACAACAGAGATGATGAACTCCTCTAAAACACATGTAGATGGATGAGGGACTTGTAGAGCATCACAAGTGGACTCTGCGAAAAGATGACAAAGGTCAGGTAGATACTCATCCCAATGAGGGGGCTCAATAAATAAAAGAGCAATGTCAGATAGGTATGAGTCATCCAATGAAGGTAGAGGAGTGTAAGGGGCCTCACACACTGGAAGTGGAAAGGAGGCAAGTGTGATGACGGTATGAGGCTAAGTAGAAGACTGCTCGATATCTGATGAGATGTGGGGGTGACAACACTGTCTGGAATAGTGAGAGAAAGAGGAGAGAAGTCCTTTATAATGCTCTCGACATCAGAACTGGGTGCACAATCCTCATCATCAGAAGTAGAACCAAGTGAGTCTATGTCAGCGGAACTATCATCACACAAAGAAATGGAGGAGATGAATGAATCAACAGCAGCAAAAATGGTGGCAGAATGTGAAGGGTCTCCATAGAGGGACTAAAGAATGCTCCAGACATGATGAGGTGGATCTAAGTCTGCCACATGAAACCAAAGAGAACAAGAGACATGCATCATCATGTGACCATAGATGTGGTTGCAAGTGTAAAGGAAGTCCTCTAGATGATGATGATTAGTGGGTGCGGGAACTGGCCCAAGCAAGAAGGGTAAAAGACCCTCATGGGCGAAGTAACGTTCCATGGAAGCACGTCAGGATGAATAGGTCCCTCTCCCTGTGAGAAGTGGTGGAGGCTGTAAAGTGATCCTACGATGCTCAAGTCTAGAAAGAGAATTCTCCATGATGAAAAAAAAGAAAGATGCAAGGTGCACGAAAGCAAGACGTCGGACTCGGTTGATAATGCATCTGCGTGCGAAAACCCAAGAGTACAAGCAACCCCCAGAATGTGGCACTTTATAAATTTAGTGCATTTATAAAATTGGCAATGCCATCACGTAAAGTGTGAAAAATTATGCAACTTTGACTAAAGAAGCACTCAGAAACAAGCAGCGAGTCAAAAGTTATGGCATTAAAACAATTCCCGCAACTGATGGAAAAATACACTACATGTTGCAAACGCATTAAAAAAGTACACGAGATGGGTGCAAAGGGTATCGTGTGGGTGCTCATTGGAATTGGCACGGAATTTTAATAGGGGTTTTTTTTACTACGAGGGGGGGTTAGCCTCCTTCCAACCCCGGACCTCGCCCTTCGTCTTCGACAAGCGTAGGAGGGGATTTAATACAAGCCAAAATTAAGAACCCAAAAATTAAAATGTTACAATGCCAATGAATGTTTTTTTAAATCTTAAAACATTAAAAAAAGATGGAAAGAGGGCCCATGTTGGAAGAGTGGACTATTCAAGCTCCTGTCAAGGACCACGTGCTGGTTGTGCAGCAGAAAACATCCAAAAGACAGCTATACAGGTCATTGGAGGTCGCTGGAGGCTAAATGAGGGGGCTAATGCCATGTGGAGGTGCGTGCAGGTCTGCAAGGACTGAAGGAGATGCCAAGCACCAAAGCTGCAAAAAACATTGAACCCATGCAAAAAAAACGTTCCAATCCCATACAAAAATGTTTGAGGACAACGAAGAATGGTGGAGCAGCAATGGAGTCACAAGTTTGAGTTTGATATGGCCGTTGTGTGCAAAGAAAATACTTCTGAGCCCTAGCATGAGTTTGAAAAGGGCACTGTGTGTATAAAAACGTCCAAGGAAGACTACAAATAAAAAAAAAAATTCCAATACTGAGCAGCAAAAAACATTTTTTCACACATGTGGCTGGATGAAAACGGCTGGAGCAAGTCTAAAGATAATAATGGCATTGCAAAACACGAGCTGGCATGAGTTGTAATGGTGCTGCACAGTTCCCAAGCTAGAAATGGAGAAATCCTTCGAGCAGGGAGCACATAAACAAAGGAGGCACGAGAAAATGAAGCAAATAAATCAACGTATCATCAGATATCAACGAGCCAAGCCTAAGCGGAAATAGGTGATTGGTTTTATATGGCGCCAGTCCTCAAACAAGCCAAAGAAATCATGAGTCTAAGATGGCACGCGCCAAAAGAACATGAAGAAGTTTGTAAATTAATACAACATGAGCCAAGACAGCAAGGCGAGATAACAGTCGAAGACCCCTTTAAATAACTTCAATACAGGTAGTAAAGCTGATCTGCAACCTTGAAACCATAAAAGAAGAACCCGAATGGAGGTATAAACACTCAAAATCAATGCATTGAAGCACATAACGGAATATCCATTATGACACATGCAATGAAAACCGTAAATCATGCTGGAAGCCAAAAAACACACACAGAAATGACGATGAGTGCACAAATCCACAAGATCCGCTCTGATACCATGAAAGAGGGTTTAAAACCCGTAAGCGAGGATAATGAGGGATGACGTGCACATCAATGGACGTGCGAACAGAAATGTGAAGAGATCTCGGGAGGAGTGAGCATCAACTGAATGTGCATGCAAAGATTTGAAATATGGGCAAAACCTGGTTAAGCCATAAAACTCTCCTCTATCTCATAGATCAAATGGGGTGTACATATAGGAGGTGTTGAGTAACCCCCAGTGCTGCAATCATGACAACTCGAGTAGAGAGGGGGAGTTACATTCCCAGAATAGAAGTGTAACTCCCAATGATGCATATGACGCACTGACGTGCTAACACACTAATGCATAAGGGAATCTCATAATGATTCCTAAATGACACATGGACCTACGATCTCACCTAAGTGAGATGACTCACCTAATGATGTGGAAAATACACACACCAATAGAAGTCAGCCTAGCTGTCTTTCCAGAAATTAATGCTTTCTCCCATGCCCAGAATCCATTTGCAACTTGTCACAAGATCTTTTTTGATCTTGACTAGATTGTTCCAAAATATTGATCCCAGGGGGTGACTGATATTATTAAAGTAGTCCATAATACTACCTTGGTTAAGGTATTTGGATTTAATGAGATTGACCCAAGGATGTTCTTCTCTAGCAAATCTCCATCCCATTTTAGAAACAAGTGTTATATTCATGACGTGGATTTTTTTATGTCTATGCCTCCTACTTTCTTGTTATTACAGGCCTTGTCCCATGCCACCAAGTGCATCCTATTATTTTCTTCTGTTCCTATCAAGAGAATTTTTTTTTGAATTCTTTCTATTTTTTCCATGAAAGAAGCTGGAATAAAGAATGGGATCATGATATAAATCGACATATTTTGAAGTGTGATTTTAATAAGAAGGTATTTCCCAACACTTGAAAGGATAGAGCCCTTCCAGCCAACAAGCTTTCTCTGTAACCTATCCAAAAAAGAATTTCAAACATTCATATGAAACTTATTAGTGCCAAGAGGAAGACCAAGGTAAGTAGTAGGCAAAGAGTTAATCTCATAGCCTAGGATTTGTGCAATTTTCCTTTGCCGGGAAGGTGGAGTATTGAAGAAGTATAAAGAGATTTTATCAAAGTTAATTTTTTTCCCAAATGCTTCTTCATAGAGCTGCAGAATGTGCTTCATAGTTTTGGCTCTTGGAATAAAAGCAAGGAGGAGCAGGATAGTGTCATCAGAAAACTACTGATGGGAGACCGTGATGTCAAAGGACGAGGGTCTGAAGCCATTGAGATAGCCCAAGGAAACAACTCTATTAATGATACAACTAAGACTGTTCGCCATAATAATAACAAGAATGGGAGAGATTGGGTCACCTTGATGGATGCCATGGCTACTAGGGAAGAATCCCACTAGGCTGTCATCAACGATCGCCGATAATCTGGGAGAAGAAATACATATCCAAATGATCCTTCTAAAGTTATCATCAAAGCTAAATCTTTCCAGCACTTTATCTAGAAATGACCAAGATACTCTATCAAAATATTTGTTCATATCAAGATTTAAAACCATGCCTACCTTTTTACTTTTCTCCATCGAGTGTATGGTTTCATGAACCATGACAAATCCATCTTGGATAAGTCTTCCTTTTACGAATCCTCCCTGTTGGCTTTCGATAATACTCAGAAGTAGTGGTTGAATCCCAGAGGTGAAGATTTTGGTGAATATTTTATATAGGACATAGGAAAGACTTATGGGTCTAAAGTTCTTGAATTCCTTCGACCCTACTTTTTAGGAATCAAGACAATTAAAGTGTTATTTATTTCTTTTAGTATCTTACCTATCCTGAAGAATTCATTAACTAGTTTGAGGAGATCTTCAACACAAATATCCCAACATTTTTAATATAATTAGGATATTATGTAGATTAATTAAATTTGTTTTCACTCATTACTTAGGTAATTATTAATTATTTACTTCATTTGTTTGTTTAATTAATTAATTTTTTTAATTAACTTGATTAGGTCTTTTCACTACATTAGACCTCTTTAATTATTATTTTCATTATTTTTTGTGTATTATCTTCTCTCACACTTGTTACAAGAGATCTTGAGAATCAGAAATGTGAATTTGTTGTTTTTCATTATTTTCTCTTTGTCTACCTTGGGAAAACTACTAACACTTGTTTATAGGATCGTATTACAAAGACCACATCAAAAATACAAACTGTAGGTTGCCTCGATCACAAGCTAAGCAAAGTACTAATTCTTTGTGTGTAGGGAACCTCTTTAATAAAGATACAATGAACAATTCACATTGTATTTGTAGTTGTAGTTGACAAGGATATTTACCAACTTCTATAGCTTTGGGAAGAATTTTGTCTTAATCCATAAAAATCATTTGAGGAGCACCATAGGAACCCCAAAGTACTCAGAAAATTGAGTGAGTTGGCTGACAAAACGGGTACCTTTTATACCAACTGACTAGTATGCATGTGAGATTAGAGTCATGGGTATCTAGTAGTGGCGACCCCTGTGTAATTAATTTGAGAAATATATTTTCTCATTGTTTCAAAGGGGGTAAAGTAAAGTTGGTAGCTAGCAATAGCATTGCGCTCACTCAGGTATACTACTGACACCTAGTTTATAGAACTACCTTGGAAGACACACCTTGACCAAGCCAATCTAAGGTAGAGGCCAACTTTCACTACATCATTTTTCATTTTTCTTACGTGTTACATACTTGTGTTTCACTCTTTTCATTTTTTCTCTCTCATCCACCTTGTCACTTTGTAAACAAGTCTAAGTCTTGAGTTGTGGACATCTACATCCCCACTTAAGAACTTTAATCAAATTTCCATCTAAGTATTGACACCGTGATACTCAATTTATCATGGCCAAGCACCATCATGATCACTTTGATCACTCATTTTCATAAGTCTTAAGTTTAACATTATCTTGTTGAAATTTAAGCATTCCATCATCTTACATCGTCACATTTCACATTCACTTTGTTGAATTGTCGACATCTTCAATATCTCTCCCCCAGCATCCTACCTCATCATACTTCGCATTCACTTTGTTGCATTGTTGACATCATTATCATTCCTTCATTCCTCTCCTTTAAATCATCCATTTTTTTCTAAATTGAGGACCTTCATCAATCACTTTCTTTTTGTCTCTTATCTCCACTTTTGTGAGATTCAGACCTTCTCATCATCATTTTTTTCACTTCTTGTGACGACATTCACTTTGTTGTTCTTTAAGTGCTCCCGTTTCTTTGTTGTGTCTCCTCTTTTAACATAATTTTGTTAATATTTGACATCCCTCATCATCTATTTAAGTCTTTTCCCTCTTAATATACATTTGGTTAAGAATAGAGCATTTTCATCACATTTTCTAAGTGTTTTCCTTCTCAACACTACTTTTTGTTAAGAGTTGAGCATCTTTCATCGTGTCTCTAAGTATCTTCTTATAGCACTCATTTTATCGTAATTTGATCAAACTAACTTTATTTCATCTCTTCCCTCTTTATATTCACGTTTTAAAGGGTTGTGAAGCCTTTCAAACCCCTTCATATTTCTTAGCACTCATTTTTCTAAGAGATATTTAAACTAAAATTTCAATCCCTTCTTCTACCTTAACACTATTCATTTTTTAAGTGTTGAGAAGTCATCCATTTTTCGTTCTCTCTTAACACTCATTGTGTTAAGAGTTAAGATTTTTCACATATTTTCGTCACTCTTATCACTCATTTTGTTAAGATTTTGTCACATTCACCTTGTTAAATCTCTTCTCCCTTAACATCCATTTTTGTTAAAGAGTAGAGCACGACTAACCCCTTTAAGTCCCTTTTCTCTTAATTCTCATTTTGCTAGGATTCGGGAATTCAACTCGCCTCCTCCCTCTTAGCACTCATTTTGTTAAATTCAAGCATTTCCTTATTTTCCCCTCTTCCATCTTAGCATTCACTTTTCCAAGGATTGAGTTTTCTATCACACCTCTTTTTGTTCCTCCCCTCTTTCAAAAATGGTGAGAACATGACATCACGATTATATTCCCTTTCTATAGAAGGAAAGAAATCATTTCCACTTTAGTTTGGAAGAAGAGGATGAAGACAAAATTGAATTTTTTTTCCATGGAGGACACTTTATGAAAAAACAAAGACCAATTTCTATTTTTTCTTCTTTCCATGGGATAAAGATTGACCTCAAATTTTAATGAGGATGATTTGAAAACATTAAAAGGACAACCAAAATTCCCCAAGGTTCCACTATCTGAGTCAAAAAAATATGACAACACAAGACCAAGTAAAACAAACACTGATAATAAAGGCAAAACTAGTGCTTTGTCCCCTAATCCCAACCAAGCCTTGCTCAATCAAATTAATGCAATGGTGAAACAATTATCTCTCATATCCTCTACAGTCACTAATAATAATACCAAATGTACTAAAGACATGAAAAAAAGTGACGTCACCTTCAAAATTCATTCTGAGACAAATAATGAGAACAACAATCATAAGAATGATATTTCATAATTTATCACACAAACCGATTCACCATTTTCTCAAGAGTGGAAAATGATGAAATACATTATTTTAGGTATGAAAAAATAATGCAAACAATTTGATTTTGTTTAATTGTGTCCTTACCCTTTCTACTTATATATCTTATGCATACCCTTCCCACACTCTTTCAAGACGCCCAAATTTGAAAAATACAAGGTTAAAACTGATCCTAGAGAGCATGTCAAAGAATTCTTCATGGCATGCCAAGAGGTTGCTTATAATGATATATTTCTCTTGCGCCTCTTTTCTAAGAGTCTAGGAAGACAAACTTTGGACTAATTTTTACAACTTCCAAAGTGATCTATCTCTACCTTTGTGGGCCTCTAAGAGAAGTTCATTAAACATTTTTCTTTCAACCTTGAATATGAGGTCACACTCATGGATTTTTACAATGTCAAAAACAACCAAATGAGAGCTTTGCACAATTTTTACAATGATGGCAAGGAATCATAAGTCAATTTCCATGTTAAATTCCTGAAAAATAGATGGTCAACATCTTCATCCCAAACCTTAATGGTGATTTTTCCTTTCACATGCAGATGCACTGCCTTAACAGTTTTGAGGAAGTTATCGAAAAGGGAACTCAAATATAAAAAACCCTCATTTATAAAGGCTTTATCAAGCATCATTATAAATACAATGGGCATAATCATACTAACAACAACCCTAGCACTTCTCATGATAAATCTAAGTATATCAACTGCAATCAAAATGTTGTCCATGACAATGTCACGAAAAATCACAACATACAAAACATACATAATAATAAATTTAAATAGACTAATTATAACCATCCATCACTATTCCAAGAAGAGAAAATCCTCCTCCTCATGACTAGAAAGAAAAACAATATACGTATTTTGGGGATCTATTTCAAGTGTTTTACAATTGGTAAGTACCAATATGGTCACTTACCCTATCACTCAACCCTTTCCTGAAGGGGAACTTAATTCAGATTGGTATAGACCTAACATATATTGTGATTTTCATTGCATTGATGTTCATCAAATAGATAGATGAAAATAAATTTAAAACTACATCCAAGACCTTATTGATAACGGAGACATAATGGCCAAAAACCTAACATCTACCAAAACACCAAATGATAATCTAAAGGTGTTTTCTAATCCATTTCCTATCCATGGTACAAATGGTAAAGCTCACAAACTTGGTGAATCTTTGAACAAAATTGATTATAAATCCATCATATCTTGTATCGTAGACACTACTCCACACAAATTTGAATGTAATTTTACACCCCTCGAAGAGAGTCTTTCTAGTTTATTTCAATAATTAGAAAAGGCTAACATGATTGAATATCTGACTACGAGACCCTTTTCTAATGGGGAAACCAAGCCTACGTGGTATAAAGCATCTAAATATTGTGAATACCACCACATCGAAGGTCATTCTACTGATCATTTTACACTTCTTCATCATTATGTTCAAGACTTAATTGACGATGAAGCCATTTCCATAGATCATGATGATGAAGCTCTCGCAACTGATGACACGTCAACTTCCACAACTTCAAATGAAGAGTTGAACATTTTCCCCATTTCTATACATATTGAAATTTAACGAGATCACGATGAAGGTAAAGTATATCTCCCTCAAAACTAATATATTTCTTCTCCAAATTTTCTTTCATTTTTCTGAAAATACATTGAACCTATTTCGAACAATAACCTTCTAACACCAAATGAGATTTTGACCTTTCTTCAAGACTCCCTTTCAACTTTAGCTACTACAAAAGAGGATTCATCATCAAGCTCCTTTGAGCTTGATTATATTCTTTCACTTCCATCTCCTATGCCTCATATCTCTCTAGCATTGTATTCAAAACACAACCACAACAAGTTTGGACACTTGCGATGATGTATCCTTCTATGTCCATTATACCTCACATGACTAATATTATAGGCATCTCATCTATGATGATTCCTACATGTCAATAAATCTTCATGTCTAAAATATGCAAGGTACGTATACCCAGGAATATCCTTATACAAAATTTTCATGCTTTAATTGTGAATATTTTGTCAAATCAAATAATTCACAACCTAGAAGGAGAAACATTGAATATTTACTTTGTGTGGCCTATACAGAACCTTGGAGATACATCTAGAGATCAATCCTTCTTTCCTCGCACTCTTCCATTCAAGGATGAATATGAATCCCAACATATTATCCACCTAAATAATCCTCCTCTAACATCACATAGGTCTTCCAATCCCATCAAAGATCTATCTAATCACACATCCTTTGACTTGGAACCTGTCCACCCAAGTCTTGTACTTTAAGACCTCTCAAGTTTTTTGATTCCCTCATTTGACTTGGAACCCATCTACCCAAGTATCCTAACTCAGGAATTATTGAATCATTTTATTTTATCCTTTGACTTGGATCCTGTCTACCCAAGTATCGTAACTAAGGATTCATTGAATCATTCGATTCACTCCTTCGACTTAGATCTGGTTTGCCCAAGTCTCGTACTTCAAGACCTATAGAATATTTTGATTCTCTCTCTTGAATTGGAACTCATCCACCCAAGTCTTACAATTCAAGATCATTCAAATTTAATCAACATGGACCTCTTTTTTTATGATTCCATTTCAAACCCTCATCCGCTAAAATTTAGAAAATTTAAAAAAAATAAAAAAGAGAATAAAACTCCATATTAAATCATTCCTTAAAGAATCATTGGCAAATCAGAAGAGGAAAGTGAGCACAAATAATATAAAGCATTCCATCTATTGGAAGATATGTTAATCATATCTTCACATTCGTCGCCTATTACGACATAGGTTAACCTTGTTCCTATTGGGCATTATGTGTCTCATTCATGTTATGGTTTCTACCATTTTAAATATTTTTACCTATGGTTTTGTCTCTATGATTACTGATGGAAACTCCTCCTTTCAAATAAGCTTGAGCTCTTTAACAGAAAGATCAAAATTCTTTACCTGATCCTTTTTGACCTTCCATCTTAGTCTACAGTGTTGAGCCCTTATGTCCTACTAGTCACATGAGGCTGAGACTTAGGGGTAGAATGTTCCTTCCCAACAAGCACATTATCAACACACAAGAAAAAATTAATGTAAAAATAAAAATAAACTATAAAATCATTACACCTTTTGTCCTTCACAATCTTTGGTGATAATCCCATACTTCTCACTAGTAGTATGAGACTAGGAACAAAAGAATATGTCCTTACTCACTTACATTTTGTCGTTGATGTTGAGCCCTTGTCTCTTACTAGTGACATGGGGCATGATGTAGGGGGTCCCTTTCAAAAATAGAAAAAACCATTAACCAATAAAGCCTTTATAAATCTTAATCAAAAATTTCATAATCAAAAATATCCTAAGAATTTTCTTATGTTACGAGAGACAACAATTCCTTCAACCAGATCTTGTCAATAGTAGGCTATCAATGGACCTAAGTCTAGTAAAAAACTATAAAGTGGAATCATATTATAATTAGTCAGTTAATCTTGACTAGAGATCAGTTACATTTTTTTCATATGGATCATTGTTATACCTTGTGTCTTTGCATCCATCATCTTCACTTTCATATCATTATTCATCTATTTTTCATGTCCTTCTTGGCTCTCGGTGATGATCCCTCGCATCTTCCTAGTTGTGTGGTGTCACGAGTGGAGTGAAACATCCTATCATTTTACCATCTACATTTCTACCAATGGAATGGAATGCTTCTAATTATTTACACTTATGTTCAAGAAGCACATCCCTTTACCGATTTTAAAAATACCAAAAACATTAAAAAATGTTTCAAAAACAACTTACAAACATTCAAATATGTTTCATAAAAAACATTCAAATATGTTCAAAATTCAAAAACAATATAAAATTTCTCAAAACTCCACAAATAATATAAAACTATCAAAAATAAAACATTCAAATAATGTTTGACCAACTTTCAACAACTGGATAACACAGTTTAAAAATTTCACCATATAACAATGCTCCTTAATGATTGTTCTAGATCATATTTTTATAATCATCTTTATCATCCGTGGTTTATATCTATGCTCAAGGCAATCATTTACCCTTTCACAATATAACTTTACTTGCGGCACATTTTTATTTCACATTTTAATCTAATACAGATCAAACTTCAATGAGATCCGACAAGAGTATCTTTTGGAGTATCTAAGTATCACTTCACTCTTCGACTTGATGCAATCCCCTCATGTTCTAAGCTATCACTTGAGGGAATTCATATCTTTCTATTTCTTCAATATGGAACACATTCAAAGTGTCATTAGATGTCGTTATTACAAATTATATTGTATTGTTGCGGTTTTTCAACATTGTGACAATGTTTTTACTTCTTTCAGTTTGTTATGTTATACTTTGTTTACTGTTATTGTAGACAAATTGTAGGAAAATCCTTGGCATCTTAGTTCACATATAACTTTGGTGTCATTCATTCATGTTCATATTGGGTTTATTTGCAATTATTGTCTTGTGTCTTTGTGTCTCTTGCACATGTTGTGTTTTCATCCTAGCTTATTAAATAAGCCATGGCATGTTTTCCTTTTTGTTGTGTATTCAAGTATTTTTACATTTCTTTGCATTATAATTCAATTTTTTCTTAAAAACTCATAAAAATCCAAAAAAAATCATATATTTCAAAAAATTATAAAAAATTTCAAACAAAAATTCACTTATCACAAAAATCCTATGATTGGAAAACATTGAAGTGTATTTTTCAACATTTTAACAAAATCTTGATAATGTCATACCTTTATCTATAACCTTAGTGATTATTCCAATCTTACAACTATCACTTTTTCCCCTTTGCATGGTTACTAACTCTGTTTGGGGTAAGTCACAATATTTTTCCTTCATGATATAACTTCACCTGGGGAAGTCTCTCTTAGATCATTTACGAAATGGATCCCACAAGAGTGTCATAAGGAGTATATAACTATACTTCACTCTTCTAGTCTGATCTTATTGCCAAGCCTTTCATAAGTTTAAGTGTTTGGGGGTATTTACATCTACTTAATCATCATTGTGGCATACATGTTGTTCATGTTTATTTTTTGGATGAATTACACATAATGTGATAACATCCTAATTCCTACACCTACTTTGTTTATTGGTTTTGTTTTCCTTTTTATCTTTTCTTTGTTGCGTGTGTGTTTGTTTACGCACATCTAGGTTACCCATCTTGATTCTTTCATAATCATGATGACAACTCTATTGTGAAACAACAACAAAAAGTTTGATCTAAATTTTTATTGTCTAAATGACACTCATGTTATGAGCACATTCATTCCTATCCTTGTTCAAAATCCCTTGTCTTCTTCATATTAAGTGGTTGTCCACCACTTTTCTACATCACCCATCTACTTGAGGGGGTATTCCCTTACCATCATTTTTGTGGGTTATCCAAATGCTTCATTGTCTTCTAATCTGCATATGTCTACTATCTTTAAAATGTTCTTACTTCATAACAACACTTTAAATAGGGGAAATGTAAACCCTCAAAAATCACTCACTCATTCCCAGTATTATCCCAGTACATCATGTTGTTCATCCTCTTATGATTGATCAATTAAATTGATTAATCATGCACATTACACCCCTTTGGATCAATTAAATTAATCTTTAATACACCTTTACCTAGTTTAATTATCATTTATTAAATAAATGATTAATTAGTTAGTTTACACATTATAGCTAGTTAAATTATTTATCTAATTAGGAAAGTAGACCTATTTTCCTAGTCAATTGCCACTTGGACTCCACTTCACTAGTCTATTCAAATTAGGTTCTAGAATCCAAGAAATGTGGGAGAAATTAAATTACACGCACAACCACCTTTATGGATGTAACTTCTGCCAATTAAATCCATTTATTACCCCTTAATGGAATTTATCATCCTGAAACCATTTAAATTCCCTCAAATGATATTTTTAGCATGTGCATTCAACCACTTCTAGACCACTAATAAGCCTCTATAAAAGATCATGTTTATGCCTTTAAAAATCCTCTTGACTCTGTTACATTTCCTGTACACTTACTCTTTCAATTTTTCTCTCCAATATCTGCATATTGCAAGCTTTGTATTTGTGTTTATAGCCATTTGCGTCCCCATTTGGATGTCATTCAAGAGTACCCACAATCAAATATTTGTAATATTTCACAAGTTTAAAGCTTCTACAATCTTGCTAAGGTTTGTAAGGAAATGTCTAAGGAAGGTTTGCAAAGTGTTTTTCTTTATATTTGTCAGGACTGCTTGGAGTCCTTGGTTCGGTTCTTGAAGTAACCTGGATGCAACTTCCAACATGTAGAGTCAGTCAGACCATTGATATCACACTTATCTGCAAAAATTCTTGGGATCTTACAAGTATTATAGGAGTGAAAGATTGGATGTGTGTTACATTTTTCCTTTTCCATACTCTTATTATCTTGTTTGCCCATAATCCTTTTTCTACGGATTGTCTAATGTTTAACCCTCCAGCTCTACTTTCCTACTTTTTCTCCTCATTTAGTAGTAAGTATACGTGTACACATGTTCCCTTCAGATCCTTGGGCTTTGTGAGATTGAACTTTTATTCGAGGGGAGTGTGGAATCTCCCAGACTTGGTAAGAATATCCTATCCTCCAAATAATGTTTAGCAACATGGCTTGCCTCTAAAACTTGTAGATAGTCTGTTTACACTTTTGACAATGCCTTGTCTACATATGCCATTTATCATTATGTAAGTTGATGGCAATAGGATAGAAGTTAGCTCTAAGTAATTCCTAAATTCTTTCCAGACTTCCAATAGGGATGCTTCTTCTTTCACAAGTAGTAGATGAGGGTTTTCCCACCAACACTAGAGCATGTCCCTCCATTTGAAGAATTCCCAGACGCCTCACGCTACCCCTTCCACTACCAACCTGTAATAACCTTCCTACACCCCACACCTAACCACCTCCCAAACCACTCTCAATCTTGCATAATCCCTACCCCACCTCCTGACCAAGTACAAACCTCTTCCGACACTCTCCCTCATACGTCGAACCTACTTTTGTATCACAATTAACAGCCAGATCTAACCCTCCACACCCCACCCTCCCCTACACCCACTCACTCCCACTCCCCCGCCCTCACCAATCCCCAGCCCTCTCCTATCCAACATTACTCCTCCTATCTACTATCAACAGCCTAACGACTAACATCTTCCCATCTTCCCATTATTCCTAAGTCCCCCAACTTATCAATCGCCCCCCACATCCCCCCCCCTCCCCCCCCCCAAAGCCATCTCACTCTCTTTCCCACATCACATCCCCACGTACCCTAAACCCCCCACACGCTCCCGCCTACACCCCCACCCCACTTCCACCCTACCTCCCCGTATGTACTTCGCGCACCCCCTTCCTCTCATCCTCTCACCACCTCTTTCCGACACCTTTCACCCCTCCCCATCCCCCAACTCGAGAGAAAGCTTTCCCCCCACCTAAATAGGGCATTGTCCTCCATTTTTGAGATGTGCAAAGGGTGTAGATCCTTGTGCTCTCAGTACATTATGGATGCAAAATAGAACACCTTCTAACTCTTTCAACCATTTATCTACCAGTTAAAGTGCAGTGCTGTTCCTTCAAATCTTTGATTTCAACTTTAGTCTTAACTTTAAAAGGAGCATGGTTAGATTTTACCTTTTTCTTGTGTTTTAGAAAGTCTCTCTTAATGCTCTTATACAAATTTCCTCATGGTGGCCCCCCTTTTCCTATACCCAAATTTTTCAGCTCAAGCCTCAAAACATGAGTCCAGGGATTCTCTTGACGGAAGTTGTCTTATGCAACATTTTTTAAGTTCCTCTTGAATCTAAACATCTACCATATGGTCTCTGCATCTGATTCTACAGGACCAAGTTATCTTCTCCATTTCTCCCCAATTCTCTATTTCCATTCTTGTGAACTCTCTAGATTGAAAGGCCGTTTTCTTCACATTTAAGATCTTGTCACTGTGCATACAAATTCAAGAATGAAATACTATAGTCATGGATTACTTGTTAGATTGATACCAAAATGATCGTAAACTCTTCAAAGATTTGGCAGTATTCACAAATTCACAATTAATCGGTGTTTGTACTTTCTATTAGAAAATAACAGAGATGGCTAGTGAATGAATTATTGTGCTTAGAATCAAAAAAATATAGTAAAGGAAAGAATATACGCTCATAACACCCAACAAATTTACTGGAAAACTTCCAAGGAGGAAAAACTAGCAAGAAGGGCAATACTTCTTTCTTCCAACTTCAATATCGCACAATTCAAATCAAAAGTACAAAACTTACAATAAGTAGCAAGGGAAGTAGATAATATCTACAACACTCGGCAATAATGTTTCTCTGTCTTAAAACTCTTCTTCTACAACAATAAAATTTCTAGAAATATGACTAAGAACTTCTACTCACTTTCTCTCATGCTTCGATGATCTCTACACTTCTACAAAATCATATATTTTAAAGTCTTCTCATGTCCTCTATGCACTGGAGGAATGGGAACAAGGTCATGAATCGAGAAAGGAGAAAAGAACATCCTTTCAAATTTCAAGGTTGTTCGTTTCAAATGTTGTTTTCTGTCCATAATTGGCCAGACCCGCAACATATGCAAAACCGGTGGTCACATGACCGCCACCCTATAGGTGGTGGTAGTTCTATACCGTTGCCCTGCACCGGGCAACGGTATGTTACTTACAAGCAAAAACCTCCGTTTATGGTTTTTTTTATTATTTTGTGACGTTTTTTTTATGAAGAAGTAGAGTTTATTTGGATCACTATCGATCAATAGGTCCCCTCATTTATATAGGGGAGAGAGGGGGTTGTGTGATATGATATCTATGATGCCCTATTGTATTATGGCATTGATGAACCCATATTCATATGTCTATATATTATGGTGTTTATAGGGACGATGTTCTGCCTCTATAATGGTGGTTTGGGTAATCTGAACGATGTTTGGAAGCATGTACTCCTAAATAGAACAAGATGAAACATCATTTGCACTAGATCTATAAGCAAAAATAGTTGCAATTATTTAAGGTTATCCATATTTCAAAGGCTAACAATTCGTTGTGTAAAATAAAAAACTACAAAATGAAAAAAAAAATGTGTGCCAGAGAAGAAAGGAAATGATTACGGAAATGGAACAGACTATTACATTTGCGTCACAATTTGGGTTTTTATCCTGAGATAATGTAATGTCATTTTTAATGATTGTGTTTCAATCATGGCACTCAAACAATTAGTAACACCTTTAGATGAACTAGCCTGGGATAAGAATGATGGAAAATAAAAGTGGTGCAAAGGAGGAGGTAAAATCATACTTGAAAGGAACATATTTAAGGTCGTTACACTAAAATATGGTGAAGGTTAGTGATGGAGGAAAACATAGAAAAATTATGGATTTATCCTGAAATAACATACCTCACATTTCAAACTCTTTTATTTCAATCATGAACTAAAAAATTCTCAATATTGTAAAATTTGAAAATATACAATAAACAAATAAGAAGGAAATATGATCCTATGTGGGTTTTTAATTAATTCTTCTTATTAGAATGTGCCAATAAAGTTATGGAGTTAAGCTCACAGAATCTATGAAGTAATTGGGCACTAAAAAGTCTTAGGCTAGAAAAAGATTAACGAAAAAAAGAACAAGAGGGGGGAACAAAAAACAAGGGTACAAACGCAAAGGTGGGAAATGGAGCAGGGCCCGAGGGTGGGGAGGGCGAGCGTAATAGGAGAAGACAAAACACCGAAGCATGGAGCCGAGACGCAAGACAGAGGACTGCATCTCTCTCCCAAACTTGTGTATTCCATACCTATTGATATGTCGTAAGTTTTTAATAAAAATCTGTAAAAGAATTCTGAAACCTTTTATCATCATGGTGAATACACTTCCACAAATTTTATCCAACCCATCTCTCCGTCTAAAAATTACAGCAAATTCAGGATGTGAAATCCAGTTCTAGTTGACTATAAAGCTTAGAGTGAAGAACGCGGAGAAGAGACGGGGAAAAGGGAAGAAACCGCGGTGGCGTCGGGCGAGGGCGCCCTACCCACCCACCCACCATCACTCTTTCCCCTTCAATATCTCCCTTCCCCACACCACCAACCTTCAATCGAAATATCTTTCTTGACACTCCACCCCCCGCAGTCTTATAGGCCCTCCTTCCTGCACCTAACCTTCACTTCCTTCCTCTCACCTCCCCCCTCACCCACCCTTCTTCCCCGCCCTTCCCTCACAAACTTTTCACAATGTAATCTTCTTGGAGCACCCTTCGCATGAGGATTTCCTTCAGAACCCTATCTAAACAAGTGAATACCTCATATCACCTAAAAAAATATATAACAAATACCTTGACCTGCCACATGTTAACTACAACCAAAAGGCACTATGATACCCTAAACTCTTCCCAAAAGTTATGCACATCCATTCGGGTAACACTACTATAATTATAAAAAAACTCAACCAGTCAAGGAGTTTAGCGTCAAACTTCAAGCACACTAAGGTCCTATTCAAGTATTAGAAAGAGTTACAGTGCCTCTCAAGCATATGACAAGGGTTCAATGTCCTATACTAACATTTATATAAAGAGTATATGCTAGTGGAAGAAATACGTTGTGGGTAGAGACCTCATCACAGGAGAGTGCCGACATTAAGTAGTGACAACACGAGGAATTTCAATCAACCAAACAAGAACCTTTTTGCACGGTCTCCCACACATGTTAGGTGTGAGTGTGATGCCACTGATTCTATTATGGTTTGGGAATTTGATGTGCGCGGACACTTGGTGGGAAAAGGAACAATTTTTAGGGCACTGAAGGACATAACAGTTATAGAACCCAAAAACAAAAAGTCCAAGATCGTACAATAGGTGACATGGACCATATATCCATTCATGATAGACAAATGGAGGTTTTTAAAACCAAATATGATCTCCCAATTGGATAGTCTTAGAAATGAAGTTTTTTAGTATTTTCTCTCATAGATTCTTTAGTGGTGCACCCAAATTCATCTTTGTACAATCTTGATGTAGCTAAGTACATCTTCCCTTTGTGTGTTTTATCTTGTGCATATTATAAAAACTGGTATTAAGTTAAATAATTTATTCTAATATTGTGTAATTAAGTAGAAGTTAATAATCATTAATAACTCTAGTTTACAACCTTGTTTCATTTGTATTGTTGTGCATCCATAAATAATATAATTAGAAGTGATCTAAAAATGTCTGTAAACTTTTAGTGAACAGATTTTGCACCTTCTTTCAAATCCTATTGTATAGGGTCAAGTATTTACAGTGGTGTATCCAAAATCCAAACCTTCATTTTTAGCCCTCACTTGGCTCTGAAATCGTATGTGTAAAAAATTTCCCAGGTAGGCAGGGGCGAGGGCGAGCCACGGAGGCGCGGAGGCCGGCTCGAAGGGGGGAAAGCCACGGGCAGGGAGGGGGCGCAAGAGGAAGGCGCGAGGGGGCAAAGGCGCGAAGGGGGGAGGCAGGTGATTGAGGGAAACCAAACAAGGGGGAGGGGCCGAAGGAGGCTCAGTACAGTTAAAGATTCAAAAACTACTATTTTTAGTATTTAGGGGGGAAATCATAAAAGAAATTACAGTTCTTGCAAATTCCTTGGAGGTTTTATTTCCGATATTCAGTCATTAAAGCATTCTCTCTTGAGTTTTTTTTGTAAATTCATCTTTTATCTAGAATATTTAGTTTTAATTACATGGTTATTTTTTGCTAAGGACTTGCCATTGGGCATACTTTATTGTGGGGATAATTCTAAAAAAAACGACTCTTATGTTCAAATCCCCTCTCTGTTTTCATAATTTTTTTTGGAATATAAATGAAACTTATTTTTTTGCTTCCAAAAAATTAAGCACACTTATCATAAATACAAAGTACTAGTTTGAGTATAAGGGGAAAATATATTGTTTTTGTGTTTTAAAATCCCCGGATTTTTTTTTCCCAATAGCCATACCTAAAAATCTCTGGGTTTTTTCAATTAAAATTCAACATTCGAATATTTTGTTTAAATATAGTCATTTTTTTCATTTGAAGATGAATATTTTTGGTTAAACCTCCTTGGGTTTCTTCCCTTTAGTAGTATATTTCTTATAGGCCTCAATTCATAATGTGTGTATACCATTGATTTCTAAGATAGATTTTACTTTTTTAATAATAAGGGTTCTTATAATGATCCACTATTTATTCCTTAACTTTCTCAAACTGTTAATCTTTACATGTAAGGGATAAAATCTCTTAAGGTCTTTCGAAGTTAACCATCCTAGCACCTCTCTTAATTATGTATGTAACATATTCATGTGAAGGTTTATTTTTTTTTAAGAGAATCCAATCTATTTTCAGTTCTATGCATCTACCTCTTCAATAGGCCATAAACAATTATCTCCCCTTTTATATTGAAAGAGGGATGCACAAAAAGTGTAAGCAGTAGTCATGTAAATAGGATCTAACCTCCACTATTTGTAGCATATCATTCCTTAATATATTGGCAACTTAGTGCATAACTTACAATGAGATAAAGATATGGTTTCAATAATGAGTCCCACTATGCGCTTGGATGAAATCAAATAAATTACATATTATTTCTGGGCAACAAACCCTTGATACTATTTTCCATCTATGCCTCATGAAACTATAATTCAATATCTTAAGGGAAATTTCCTTCAATACATGGACATTGAATGTTTCTTCCATACACTTCTTTACCATCATCTCACTCAAATACACCTATCAAGGGGTTGTGTTTTTGTATATACTTTCCCTGATAATCCGCCCATTTTAAGGATGTGGGGTGGAACATAGCCTAAATGGGATAAGCGGCGGCACCAACCACAAGCGAGGGCGCCCGACGCGAAATCTCCAGACCAAAGGCGTATTGTGCTGACTCAAATAGCCCATCCACAATGCTATGTGCTCCTACTGCAAAGAGCCAGAACACAAGAGAGGACGCAGGGAGCAGGACCAAAGTGAGGAGGGCGACGCAAAAAGCCCCATGCCAAAAATTCTATTGATCCCACTCGAATATTCATACCCTAAGCCACCCTACTTCCTTCTAATTCTATGGGACTGGACTATTAGTATTGAAAACTAGGACTTCAATGGACATGGACTTGGTCCTAGCACAAGGTATTTGAATCCCATTACATTTAATACCTCTATCGAATGACAATGGTGGTATTGATACAAGGACTAATATCTGACATAATGTGTATTCCGGGTATGTCTCCAACCATGGTATAGCTCCCTAGGATACCATTTGATCATTTCTCCAATGTATGGCTTTTAGACATCGAGTTACAAAAAATGCTTAAATCTACAAACAAACCATCTGAGTACACCTAATTTTCTAATGAGAAAGTAATATCTGGTACCCTAAACTAAATTAATAAGCAGGCATCTTTGGAATATAAAGTGAGAAAAATCCTCAATCCAATTTAATCACAGATTTTGTCATGCAACTGATATTCACTATGTCGCTAAAGCCCTTCTCGAATAATAGGGGAAATATGGTGATATCCGTCATTTCAACAAGAATAGGTTTTGAGCGCTTTCCACACTACCTCAATGAAGCAATGCCTACGTTATGGTTGTTAATATTTATAATTCTACATGTAGGGTGTTTTCTGTCGGTTGGATTATAATTCCACTGCCTACAGTACGGATTCTAATATCATATATCACTCAATTCAAACAGTAAAAACATTCAAAAAATAGTTGTAAAAAAAAACAAAATCAATACTTGTGTACAAGCGTGAGTTTCTTAGCACTTTACAATACATAATCTTTTTTCACTTGGTTGATTGATAACAGTTTTTCTATCTTTACACATATGTGTGGTTATGAGGTATATTGAAGCTTGATCTGACACATAGATACATTACCAGATGATAATAAGACATATCTTTGTCTACTACATTTATTTATACTTGGAGGCATCCCTCCACGCTATGCAAATGCTTAGTATTATTATAATCATGTCGACTTCCTCATTATGCCTGATAACATATCTTGTGGTAAATGTTAGATTTGGGCTAACATGAATAACACATGTTTCGTATATGATTATTATAGACATCAAATTAATTAAATTTAATATTTGACACTAATATTTTGGCATTAATCTCTCACGAAAACAAGTGCACTTACTCATTCTCAATTGGTACATCTCTAGGGATCTGTCTAGCTTACTGATCATACACACTCATTTGGCGATCCTTTTTCTGATAATGAATGATGAAATCTATTAACAAACTTGTTTGGTCATCTTCCAAAAGTCACACTTGCAAATTTATATCTCTAGGGTTCAAGATGTACACTAGGGGAAGGAAAGCCAACACGTAATGAGCCTAGTGTACAGTTTTTCCTTACTCACTTTTTATCATAAAACATTCAGTTACACATTATTCTTTGTTGTAATTATCTAATCAAATTTGTAGCTTAAATAACCAAAAAAAAAACCTTAATAAGAACTTAGTAAGAACAGCGAAACTCAATTATTTAAGTACTTAACACTCTGGATGGACCTTATTACAAAATCTCGTACAAAGGCACCCAAATTTTCTTTTTTCTTTTTGTTCTCTCTACACTTGCAAATAACCTATACACATTCATGTAGGTTACTCAATCTATAAGTAGGAAAGCTTCCCACTAGGCATAGGCGGAACGACTTCTTAATATGAAAGCACTAAATTTAACTAACTCAATTAGATTGTAAGAGGGAAAATCAACTAAAGTTTTTCATAGAAAGGATGTCAAAGTCTGGTGCACTACAAATAGATATAAAATTCTAGTGGAGAATGACATGGGGATGGCCTCGTTGAAGTAGTTCAAACCTCGTCGGTGCATGGGGTGGTACCACACAACCCAGCTAATGTTTGTTTTATAGGGCTAAATCACCATGGTTATGGTTTGAATTGAATTGAAATATTGAGCAAGCATTCTTGAGATACATTAGTTGTGACAAACAATGTTGATTAGAGGAGTGATGAATATATTCAGCCAAATGACAAACAGAGAAGGTATAGGTCATAGTGATGAGACATGGTTCAAGACACATAAAAATAGTTAGGACTGTATATACACTCCCACCTCTATTGTATGGTCCCACATACGAGGACATTAAATCATTGTTTCAGTCTCAAGGGACTCTCAGGTAAAAGATTTATGTTTCTATCATTCAGATCACCAAACAGTCTAGCATCATCTATAATAAGCTACATTGACACTCAATCCCTTGTGTTTTGAACTTGTAGTGTATCTTGTATGATTTGCAAGATGATACATTTCTAATATGAATTAGTAAGGTTGGAAATTAAATTAATTCATAAATACCCCCTTGTAGCTTATATTTTCATTCCTTTTTTTATGTGTAATTAATCAAATATAAAAATGATTAAAACATTTGGTTGATGAAACCCGAATCTTGAATTCAAAACATCATGTTAAAACCCCTAGTGGTAATAATTATTTTATTTATTTATTGTTGTTGGATTATTGTTGCTTTATCATGATGGATCTGAGGGATAATTATTGAGTATCTAGTATGCTTTCCCACATGCTAATTTCCCTTACTCCCGTTTACCCGCTCTTGTGCCAAGTCCATGTGAAATATTTGTTAATTCTATTTTGACTAGCAATGTTGATCATGCACAAGGTGCTGGTTCAAAACTCACTCTGAAACTCAGACCAAGACCTAATAATGATGATGCAGAAGAATATTCCACCATTTTACAAGCCCATCCTCAACTTTGAAATCCTCGTATACACACACGAGCTCAATTAAGCATGTTCTCATATAATTAAGAAACATATACTCTTCTGGATATATGGTATCCACAGCTTAGGGAATATAACATTTTGAGAAAAAGTCTCTATTCCTATCATGCAGCACTATTGATCTAACCTCCATATCTAATGTTTGACAGGATTATTCATCCTGAACACAAGATTTTGAAACCATTGGTCACACATACAGCTTAAAATCGTACAATTGCAACAATGTGTATCTATTATCCTCATGTATGGAATCCACTCAATGAATCGATAAGCCAACTAGTTCTTGAGGCAGCATTTACCCTTTTCCTCTTATTTTGAAACTAAATACTATCTATGATGGCAAAGGTGATCCGCATAACAGTTTCTTAAGTCATTTAGGTGGCTTGTATTTATTATACTTCTTATGACATTGTGTTTACTAAGTTGTTCTAGGATCATAAGGACTTTGCATGCAATGTTTTACCTTATGATATAACCACACATTATAGATTCTTTCACTACATGGCAATTCAATTGTTTGCACTTCTATAACACTAGGGATAAGGTTTATTATTAAAAAAATTCTAAGCTAAGCAAGCCTATAATGAACAAATCAATGATTATGTCGTGCATTACAGACCTGCCATTATTCATCTTAAGGGTGGGTGAATATCCAGTTGTAGTGGACTTGCAGTAGTACCTTTTTACACAAATCTTAATTCTTCCTTTGTAAGAATCAATATTGTTTAACAATTTAGATAATTTGACCATCTATATCATACACTAAAGAGTACCAAGAATAAGTTATTATCATTTGAATAAGCTCAAATATGTTCCAAAACTCTCCCTAACACATCTAATGACATATTTCAAAGAAAAAAAAATACTACATTGTAGGGAATATAATGATGTGTAAGCTTACTTCTCAGAAATGTTAATGTTATTAATCAACCTACTACTTATACAACCCATATGACGATAGTTAGAAGTTCGACCATGGGCTCCTCTATTTTCTTAAATATTTAATTCAACATGCAAACTTGTGTCTCTTCCCGCCACCATTTGAGGTGATGAAAGTATCCTTAGTAAGAGTTTTTAGTGCCAAAGCCTATTGTGACTATCAGCGGTATTTCCATTCTACGAAAAAATGAAGAAATCTTTGTTATGTTATTAGACGTTATTGCCTCTAAGACAATTGAATGGGATTAAGCCATGGAATCTTCTAAACCAAAAAATAACAATTCTAAGTTAAATAATTCAATGATCCACTCCGTTAATCCTACAAGTGATAATTCTACTTCTAAAGTGATAATCTCATCGTGATAACACCACTTCCCTTTAGGATCTCTCTTAGATGGTATGATCAGTATTATTACTTGTATATTTCTTCTAAACTATGCGTTACTTCAATGAATTCTGTAGAATGACCATGTTTTTATTATGATACATGTCTTATCTTGTATTTATTTATCAAATACTTTACATGTTGTATTGGTTGATCTGCACAAGAAATATAATATGTGTGTCCATAGTCAGTTTGATCTCTTGGTATATGTGTACTTAGACGTTTCATTTTGATTCTGATCTCGTTATCATCATATCCATGTACCTAACACGGTTGGTAATTACCACCCCGATTTTCATGTTGGTGTTAGTTCTATTTAGTTGGTTCCTTACATTCAATCTCCCTTGGTTACATGAATTAAGGTTGTCCCGTTAGTATGCACAAGTGTGTAATCAACGTTAATCATAATTATCACGGGTTAATATTCAGGTAATCATGTTGAGGATAGTCTCATAGCATGCCGAGTCATTCTTCCACAATTTCTACCCATAAATCTATTACCAATGCAAGGTATGTAGTTTCAACAAACTAATTCACATACCTTAATATTCCTAGGTTGTTGACCTCTTAGGTCTTGTATTTAATAAGTGATTCACATAGCTCTAGCCTACTATTAGCGCATTTGATTTTAATGGTGATACCTTAGCTCTAGTCCTACTATTAGGCATTAGGTGTTGATGTTCGTAATTAACCATAGCTCAAGGTTCCTTCCCAAACTTTGGCTCGCCTTCAGCACAAACTATTTCTCAGTGACTACATACTAATAGGATTCCCCATCGCATCTTTAGTGAAAATATTCACTCACATACTCCTCCTTGAGTCTTCGAGAGTTATAGTTCTTCTAGTCCAACTAAAAGATCTCATACACACAATACTAGTCATGTTTCTATGATTTTATATTTCTTAGGCCCTTTTTGAGCATATTACTACACCATTCCATTAAGCAATTAGTTCAACTATTTGCACATTAAGGCTAGGACTCACATCATCTTCGATGGTTGATTAAACTTTCTTAGGAGATCTTTCATTAAATATATTTCATGTTTGTACCATTTCTTTATACTATTATGCACTGAAAATTATAAATAAAATAAACCAATATAATCACAAAAAGTAAAAATATTCACATTTTTTAAATTTAAAAATCCGACTGTTTCTTCTAGCCTTACAATGTTAGCCCTTGCATGATACATGTTGGTTTGATAGATATTCCATTTTCTTTTTACAAAAATGCATTCATGGGGTATATTGAGAGATTACGACACACAGATCGAGACATGATTATGGGATGATATCATAGTTCCTACATATTTTTCCAGGGGCATCCCCTCCATATGATCTAGCGTGTAATTATTTCATACGTTTACCTTTTTGCCATTCTCTTACACTTGATATATACATAATGATTTTTTTCTTCTAAACTAAATGACGCACACACATGATTGATTATGGTGAAACTATTATTGTCAATGCTTATATATGTCACTGGACTATGTTATTTGAAAACATTAGGTACTTTGTCTTTTATACATGCTTTCTAGTTGTGTGTGTAGTTATTTTTTGTGAAAATGATTCTGGCCAGGGCCTTGATTCTCTTGTTGACATATGTGTGTCTTAGTTTATGGATCTCGGAATTTCTTATAGGACAGTTCTTGCTTGTAGGAGAGGGCCTTCATTATCTTTATGCCATCGTGGGTGTCCCATGTTTGAAGTGATAGCCTTTTTGGTAACATTGTTTGTATGGTTATATTTGTACTTGGTTTAGACTTACATTTTGCCCATACTATCTTTTGTTGTTACTAGTTATATTATGATATTTTTTCTATATTATTCTTAGTTACTGGTTTCTCTGTTACATAGCATGGTCTACACCTGCACATCCTCTTTGTGGAATAATATATTCTTGGTGGCATCCCTTTATGTGCTTTCTAACAGAGTTAGAATTTATTACATGGTAAACATCTATTCTTTTGATCCACGTGCTAAAAATAATTATCACACACATCTTAAAGGGGGGAATTATCCAGAACTTTCCACACCTACCAATAGACATGCGAAAAAATCTGACTTCAAAAAGGAAGGAACAAGACAAAAAGTATTCAGAAAACAACTCAGGGACTGAATTAATACAAAAAAAATAACACAAGGTAAAAAATGTTTATTATATTAGGAAAGTACGGTCATGAAGGTATCTAATACGATCCTACAAGCTCTTGTAAGTATTTCATAATTACCTCTTTACACTTAAGGGGAACAAATCAGAGTTTGAATGACTTGATACAAATTATGTCTTCCGCATGAGGTGCTTCAGCTCTTCATTCTTTTCTTCACTTTGGCAGTTCCTTAGCACAATTAGGATTGGTAACTGACGACCAAAAATGAGGGTACGCAAACACCTGAAAGATGTACGAAGCCCCAATGATTATACAGGTCTCCCACAATGGTGTTTGGATAAATAAAAGCTCACCAAGTATTATGTTTGTTACCCCATATGGACTACCTGCCTCCAGTGCTTTATTACCCTCTTCACCCTTTTTCCTTACATTTGGTCTTAAGTGATGAGACCACTACCCTGTCAGGTGGCGGTCGCAAGAAGCCACGATGACAGGGTAGCGGTCTTGTTCATGTTTTCCAGAAAGTAACACGATCACGTCAAACATAAATTTTCAAATTCTACCACATTTTTAGCTACTTTGCTTTGCATTTCTGTGTTTTGGCCACCCTGGGAATAGTGTTTTCACTTGTGTAATGGTTAAAGATTCCATTCCAAGTTACCTTCTAGTGACGAATTGCTATAAATAGCCAGTTTTAAACAAATGAGCCCCTATCCTTGTCGTTAATCATTCAGTATCTTGAGTTTCTTTCTTAGAATTCCAATCGTTTCATGTTTGAATCATTTTGGTCTTCCTTTGTTGTTTAGAGGTCATTCAATATTCTTGTTTCATTCTTGCTCATTGTTGTTCCATACAAGTCAGGTTTAGAATAAGATAGTTTCATTCTTAGATTGGAAACCTTTCAGAATTACAGATTTTGTCTAATCAAAAGATAGTTTCTAAAATTCTCGGTGCCTTTGTGTTGTTCTTCCGCAATTAAATCCCGCTAGGGAATTAAATAATCAAGCTCGATTCATGCACTATCTCTCTCTTAATTGCATTGTATTCGGTCTATATCCAAATTTTCCATTGTTCAAGTGTCTTATTCTACTAATAACTATTCATATACATACTTTTTGGATTCAAGAGAAACATGAGCGATATGAGGAGATCACAATGAGGGGAAAAACGTCAACACACCTAGATTTACCATGTTCTCTTAAAACGCAGGCTGAGATATCAAAGTTCTCGTTACAAAGTATCAAATAGAGTAGTAACTTAAAGTTTTCTTTAGTCAAAGCTCACTCGTGATATCCCCCAGGGAGAAGCTGTCGGAGATTGAAGTTTTGAGAAACTGGATTATTCCTAACTTGCGGTGAGGATCAAGAATCTTTCAGTTGTAAATCATAGTAACTTAGATACTAGGATTAAATTCACAAATGCACAAGAAAATAGCCACCACCAAGCTACTTTTTTTATTTTAATTCTGTTTCTGATTAGTTTTGTCCCTTTTCAATATAAATTAGGAATAACATACTCTTTTAATTTTGTTGAAAACTTCCTCGAAAATACAAAAATAAAGGAAATAATACATAGTGGAGAACATATTCTTCATAATTAGTTATTAATTTTAGTTAAAAGTTTAACTCATTTTGCATGACCAATCACATGACCAGAGATCCTAGAGAATACATATTGAACCAATAGTGCATCAACCAAATCTCCCACAACACTAGCCTGATATAGATCAAGACCTTAGGATGACAGGTCCTTAGCGAGCAATGTAAAACCTATGGACATAATTAATGAACAATTGAGAGAGTTAATATTGAAGATGAACAAGCATAAACATGGGTCAAATCATCCTTAACTATAGAACTGCCTTGATAGGATATCCGTATGACTGTAAAGGATCAAAGGAGAACTCAAAGTATGGATTTGGTTATGATCCTTTAGTTCCACAACCTAATGCAGAAGACCTCCTCCGTTAACATAAATACTAGCTTAGTTTCATTCACAGTGCCAGAACACCTGTGAAGGTATTCTAAGAAAAATTACCAGCTTTATAGTCTACACATAGAGGCTGAAAAGGGCACATGATTTGGCTAATCAGACGGATGGTTAACTCTTCAATGACAATAGGAGGTCCAAAAAACCATGAACTTAGGGGTGTGCTCCAACAGGTCCCATAACCAACGGGACTACTAATCATAAGACATTGATGTTGGTACGAACAATAGTATTTAGGTCCTCACAACTTCTAAAGACATTATACACAATTCTCTACGCCTTACTAAAATAGTAGCCAATCAAGGTAAGATTTGGACTAGACCAAAGAATTCATCCATAAACCCTGGAGGATCACTACACCTCCCTATCACCATTTTCCTGACCCTTGTTTGTGGCAATATACACCGAAGCTCCATAGTCATTTCCACTACCCAACAGCCACTATAAAACAGGATCTGGCAGAGCTCGACATTGATTAGAGCCTCGAATCGATATTATATCATGAATGATCCATTAAACAATCAGGTTAGGATGGCCTTCTCCACTTCGTTCCAGATTCCATTTGGTTATTGAGTATATAAGATTTAACCAAACTGAGTTTGTTCACATTCAATATATATGCCAAATTCAATGGACAGTCTCAGCAAGACCTGATCGAGGTCATGTATGAGGAAAGAGGTTACTTGTAGACTGACCAATGCTCGCTATGTCACTTTTCCCCTCATCAAAATGGTGAACCCAACGGAAACAAACATATTCCTTTTATTTTATTAATTTTAATCACCTTAACTCTTTCCCATATTAAGAGGGTATTAATATACCACCCCGAAATATGTCGGGATTACGCTGCATATGGTAGGCGCTCGTAGGTCTTGAAGCAAGTGATGTTAAAAACAATAGACAGCCCTAAACCTCATGTCTCACATGGGCTGATAACTATTCAAGTAATTATTGTCATCCCAAATCCCCCCCCCCCAAAAGAACTGTTCTAGTTCTTCTATTCTTATTAAGGAGTTGGACAGCTGCACAAAACAAAACAACCAAATCCCTTAGTGCTCTAACAAATGAAATTTAATGGAGAATACATTTACCTCTCAGGTCTTCGTTCAAACCACAGATAAGTCAGACAGTAGATCCACTCCATTTTGGAGAGAGATTGCACACTATAATAGAAGCGAACACATTTCCTTTCCAAAACTAGTACCCGCCTATAGGGAGCTTGCCAATACAATCTGTACCCTACTCCAAGAAAACAACACCTGCCTTCCATCTATGGGAAATGCCCACCGTGAAGCTTGGGCAAGTGGTACTGATCCAATCTAGCATGTACCACCTTATACCCTCAGGTGTACACAAAAAACACCATTTAAGGCACAACACCTGACTTCACCAATAGAGGTCATGTTAGATTAGTTGAGGAGGTCTACGAGAATGGAACTGAACAAGCAAACAACTTCATATTTGGGGCAAACAGAATCCCCAACCCTCCACATCAACCCCATGTCAATTGCCCTCTTAGAGGAAACGGCACATTAGGCATGGCCTCCTAAAAGAACTGGATAATTACCCACAACAAAACACCAACTAGGACACATTTTTCAAATGTCGTCAGTTGAAAAATATGCTACCTCCTGGCTTGGCACTAAGGCAACCCAGACTAGAACAATGCTCCGCCCTACTTCAACATTTATTCAAATACCCACAAGGATAACATGTTCTCTTTCCTTGGTTTGTTCAAACACAGGGATTTCCTTATGTCCCTTGCAAAATACGATGGCCATTTTTGTCATATCAACAAACCATGCCACCAAACCCCCTCAGCAAGCACAATCGATGGTCAAGCGCCTATGTGTTAGGGAATTATTCAAAATATTTAAACGAGCCCTCGGAACTTCACTATGAGTGTTATGCTGCTAAGGCTCTTACTGATTTACCCAAATACAAAGGGGAAGGCGATCCCAAATACACCTTAATGCCTATGACACAACCAAGGGAATCAATTCCTTTGGGTTGGGTGTTGCTAGGATATTCATAAACCTAGAGTGGTATTGCCTGATTGGTATTAACAATAATACTGAAGCCTCGATAACACTCATTTAAAAAAATACATGTCATAGCTTTTTCATCAAGCTTTTGATATGAACAAATTGTTAAGCAGAATCAGGGAATTCTTGCATATTAAACAAGAACATCATGAATTTGTTTCTCATTTTATTCAAAGGTGGTTCGGTGTATGGTCTCTAATCAGCAGAAGTTCTCCAAAATGTGATAAGATGAAAACTATGTGATTTGTGATTTATTCCTTCATTCCTCAATACAGAGCTAAAGAAGATGTCTAGAAGTTCACATTAAGAACTTACGAGGACACAGTATTCCACAGTGCTCCTGAATCGACCCCAAGCAGTGATACATCGGGTAGTAGAAAATTATGGGAGAGAAATAGGAAATTATCCCTCCCACTCAACACCCCCGGCCTCGCCTACCCACGGGAATGCGAATCAAGGAACCTAAGGCTGAACCGGGAACCCAGAGGGACAACATCTGGAGTAACGACCAACCTCCCAGAGCCCCGTTGTAAACAGGGCACCCGGCGAAGAAGCAACGAAAGCAAAAAGGGGGAAGCAACAATCATATATAATTATTCCAATCGCATCAAAATGGGTGTGATTTTTAATTCGTCCACCCCAATAACAACAAAACTACGAAAAATCCAACACCAAGTCCAAATCAAAAACCCCCCCCCAAACTAGACATTGAGTCAAAACAAAAGGCAAAATTAAAATTTTAACTCTAACAACCAAAACCCTACCAGAATTTTGTGGCCACAACAGGATTAAAATAAGCAACCTCAAATTATAATCCAATTTGTGATTGGGGCTTCAAACAAACATTCAAGGCAAGATACTGGACTTTTTCTGACTACAAAGTCATGCAGAGTGCTTGCAAAAGATCCCAAAAAAACTCTTTGTATAGATATGTTTTAGAATAGAAACATTATAGAGGACCCACACCAAACACTTATAAGGGGCTAGGTCACCTCAAAATTCCACCCCTCAAGAGACTTTAAGACCCACTCCACCAACCATTAATAACCAATAACTAGGCGAGATCCTAGGACAACAAAAAAAGGGTGTTAATAATAAGAAAACAATGATCATGAAGCTGAAACCTCATTAAATCTACTGTTGAACCCTAACTAGGAACCGACCCCAAACTAAGATAGTTGGTCTAGTGGAGTTGACCTGACTCCCGTAGAAGATAGATAGAAACCATAAAAAGAACAAATGATTTATTCTTCTCAACCAACACCTCCAAGTTATCCTGTTAAGAACTAGAAAAATTTAAACACATTGGTAAAAACCCATGGTCCCTATGATTTATTTAATTAATTAACTAACTTATCTCAAATCTCCTTTTGGGATTTGTTTAACAAATCGCACCGACCAGAGGGCTGCCCTTTAGAAGCATTAGGCCTTGGTCATTTAATCAACATCATCCTCTAGAAACGCCAGTAAACCAGTAAGACTGCTTGTCTCCCCTATAGGGCAGCCAGATAGGCCACGAATTTATATTTGATATAAGAAAAATTCCAATAGACTTACGAGATTACAAAAAGAGGCGACCAAATTAACTTTACACGGAATCGATTTACATAATTATGTAAATGCACCATGATTGATGATGGGTTAGCACTTTAATATAGTCCCCTTGCTTTCTTCAAAAGTTAGATATGGAAGAGATAAACTTATTCCACAACATGAAATACGCTAAGAGGTATGATAGCCTCAAGGCCATTCAATTGGAAACATAGTTTTACAGTCAATTAGGATCCCAAGACGGTCTCCCAAATTTTATATTTATAGATCAGGAAACCAAACTATAATCTGATCATAGGTCGACATGGATACACCGTATGAAGGTAATCCCTTCCAATTATTCCAAGAAATAATATTGTCTACACTTAAGAAAAATATTTATGGCACAAAGGTGACGAAAACCCTTCGATATAAACCGAGATTGATTTGAAGAAAATACCAGGCATTCATCTGAGTTTAAATACTGACCAAAAAAAGAAAATCAACTCATCAAACCAATTAATTCAACCAAAGATAAGTCTAATACCACAAAAGAATTGGAAATTACAAATCTAAGCCAATGACATTTCCAGTACTAAAAATGGACCACCGTCATAGAAACCAGTGTCAATAGGGACTACCACAAAAATTGTGGGAGGTTGCTAGACAGAATTGCCTATTATCCTAACCATTTAATTTAAGGGTATGGGATGCCCATGGGAATGATCTCTTCAAAGACAAGTTTTATGGTAGACCTTAGAAGTGACGAAGCAAAAAGAAATAGATACAGCCATCAACCTCCACTTTACATGGGCTGAGAACTATTCAAGTGAGTAATACTTGGTCATCCCAAACTCCCCCCCCCCCCAAAGAACTAGTTCTAGTTCTTTATTCTTAATTAAGGAGTTGGATCAGCTTGCACAAACACAACAACCAAATCCCTTAGGCTCTAACAATATGAAATTTATTGGAGAATCCCTTTCACCTCCTCAAGTCTTGTTCAAACCACAGATCAGTAGACAGTCAGATCCACTCCCATTTTTGGATGAGGAGTACTTAGCACACTATACTAGAAGCGAACAACACTTCCAAAATATGTACCCCGCCTATAGGGAGCTTGCAAATACAATCTGATACCCTACTCCAAGAAAACAACCCCCATTCCTCCATCTATGGGAAATGCCCTTAGTGAAGCTTGGCAAGGTACTGATCAATTCATAGCAATGTATCATACCCCTTTATAACCTCAAGGTGTACAAAAAACACCATTAAGGCAAAACACTCTGACTTCACCAATAGAGGTCATTTTAGCTTTAGTTGAGAAGGTTAGATGACTGGAACTTGCACAAGCAAACCAAAATTCATATTTTGGGCAAACAGGAATCCCCAACCCTCCACATCACCCCAGTCAAGTTGACCTCCTTACAGGAACAGGCACATTAGGCATGCCTCCTCAACAACTGTATAATTACCCACAAAAAACACCAACTAGGACCACATTTTCAAATGTCGCTCCAGTTGAAAATATGATACCTCCTGGCTTGGCACTAAGCAACCCATACTAGAACAATGCTCCTCCCTACTTCAACATTTATTCAAAATCACCACAAGGATACATGTTCTCTTCTCCTGGGATGTCCGTTCAACCACAGGGATTTCCTTATGTCCCTGCAAATACATATGCCATGTCATATCAACAAACCATGCCACCCCCCCACCCCCTCAGCCAGCACCATCCATGGTCAAGGCCTATGTGTTAGGGACTTATTCAAAATATTTAAAAGAGCCCCTAGAATTCACCATATGAAGTGTTATGCTTCTAAGGCCTCTTCCCGATTTACCCAAATACAAAGGGGAAGGAGATCCAAATACACACATTAATGCCTATGCCACAACCATATGGGAATCACTTCCTTGGGATGCGATTGTTGCTAAGATATTCCCTAAAACCTTAGAGGGTATTGCCCCTTGATTGGTATTACAAAATACCTGAAGCCTCGATAAACTCATTTAAAAAAATAATGTCATAGTTCATCAAAGCTTTTGATATGAACAAATTGTTAAAGACATGAATCAGGGAATTCTTGCATATTAAACAAGAACATAATGAATTTGTTTCTCATTTTATTCAAAGGTGGTGTATGGTTCTCTACTCATCAGCAAGTTCTCCAAACATGGATCAGATGAAACTATGTGATTTATTCCTTCATTCTCTCAATACAGAGATAAAGGAAGAAGTCTAGAAGTTCCCATTAAGAACTTACGATGAAGTATCCAAAAGTGCTCTCTGAATCGACCAAGCAGTGATACATAGTGGTCGTAAGACATATGGGAGAAATAGGAAATTAATCACTCCCAATCAAAACACCACGGCCTAGCCTAACACCGGGAATGCTAATCAAGGACCTAAGATCCTTAACAGGAACCACAGAGTTACAAAATATGGAGTAACTGACCAAACTAAAAGAGAAAACGTTGTAAACATTTCACCACTTATTAATAATCAACGAAATAAAAATTTTACTCCAACAATCAACATGGTGGATTTTAATCGTCCACCACAATCACAACAACAACGACGACAAATCCAAACACAAGGTCCAAATCAAAACCCAACTAGATATTAGAGTCAAAACCAAAGGCAACAACTTCAAAATTTTAACTCTAACAACCAACAACCTTACCAGAATTTTGGGCCACAACAGGATTCAAATCAGCAACATCAAAACTATAATCCCAATTTGTATTGTGGCTTCCACAAAATTCAAGGCCACGATACTAGGACTTTTCGTGACTACAATAAATTCATGCAGTGCTTGCCAAAAGATCAAAAACAACTCTTTATAGATATGTTTTTAGAAAATTATCTAGTACCCACACCAAACACTTATACAGGGGTAGTTTCCCCTCAAAATTCACCCCTCAAGATCTTTAATGACCCACTCCCAAACCATTATAACAATAATAGGCTAGATCCTAGCGAAACAAACAAGGGTGTTATAATAGAAAACAATGATCATGAAGCTGCAACCTCATTAAATCTACTAGTTGCACCCTAACTAGGAACTCGACCCCAAACTAAGATAGTTGGTCTAGTGGAGTTAGACACTGAACTACCCGTAGAAACCATAACAAGAACACATGATTATTCTTCTCAACCAACTCCAAGTTATCCATTAGAACTAGAAAACATTAAAAAAACATTGGTAAAACCCATAGGCACCTATGATTTAATTAATTACTTAACTAAAACCTTCTCTCACATCTCCTTTTTGGATTTTTTAAACAAATCGCCCGCCCATAGGGCTGCCCTTTTAGAAGCATTAGGCCTTGGTCATTTAATCAACATCACTCCTCCCTCAGAAACGCAAGTAAACCATGTAGACTTTGATGTCTACCCTCTAGGGCAGCCAGATAGGGACACTAATTTTATATTTGATATAAGAAAAATTCCAATAGACTCCGAGATTACACAAAGAGGCGACCCAAATTTACATTTACAAGTATCGATTTACAATAATTATGTTAAATGCACAATGATTGATGATGGGTTAGCATTTAACATAGTCCCCTTTGCTTTTCTTCAAAATTTAGGATATGGAGAGATAAACTATTCCACAACATGAAATACGCTAAGAGGTTATGATAGCCTCAAGGCCACTTCAATTGGAACCATAGTTTTACTAGTCACTTTAGGACCCAAGACGGTCCTCACCAAATTTTATATTATAGATCAGGAAACCAACTATAATATGATCCTCGGTCGGCCATGGATACACCGTATGAAGGTAATCCCTTCCACATTATTCCAAGAAATAATATTTCTACACTTAAGAAAAATATTTATGGCACAAGGTGACTGAAAACCCTTCGATATACACCTAGCTGATTTGAAGAAAATACCAGGCATTCACTCTGAGTTTAAACTCCCAACAAATCAACTCATCAAACCAATTAATTCAAAACCAAAAGATAAGTTAATACCCACCACAGAATTGGAAATTACAAATCTAGCCAATGACATTCCAGTACTAAAAAATGAGACCAACGTCATAGAAACAGTGTCATTAGGGACTACCACAAAAATTGTTGAGTTGCTAGACAGACTTGCCTATTCTCCTACCATTTCATTCTACGGGTATGGGATGCACCCTGGGAATTGATTCTCTTCCATCAGACAAAGTTTTTATGGTAGAAGTGACCGAAGCAAAAGAAATAGATACAACAAATACCCCAACTTCCATTTTCCAAGCAAATATTGGACTCTTCACTTCGATGGAGCTAGATGTCACTTTGGAGCTGGGGCAGGAGTGATCTTTACTTCACCTGAGGGAAAGATCCTACCTTTCACCTTTAAATTAAAATTTGAATGTAAAAACAATGGGGTTGAGTATGAAGCTCTCCTCCTTAGCCTCATCCTAGCCAAAAGAATGGGTGTCGATAACATTAGAGTGCTAGGAGACTCGCAACTAATTGCAAACCAAGTCTCTGAGGTGTACAAAACTAGGGCTGAACATTTACAACTCTATAAAGCAACGGTGTTGGATCTAAGAAAGGGATTTAACTTCATATCAATTGAAGCAATCCCACAAGAGCAGAACCTTCTCACTGACTCAATAGAAACCTCGGCTTCCCATTTCACTCCAAACAGTGAGTTGGAAGATACAAATTTCATGGTATCACTTCGTACCAAACCATTAGTGCGTAAAATGCCAACAAAGCCACTCCTGACTCATGGAGAAGCTGAGGATAATTTTTATATTATGGATCACTCTGAAAATGATAGAGTCACTCTCAAATATCTAAACACCTATGCGGAGCTACACCTTGCTTACCGCATAGTGGATCTTTCCCTAATACCACATTCCTCTTCCTATTTTGGAAATCCCATGGTAGAGTCTCCTCCACAAAAGGATCTCGATATCTATGAGATAGAAGATGGAGAAATATTGGAACTATCTCTAGCCCCACTTGAATTTGAAGAAGGTAACGCTTCTTTAATAGAAGAAACCATTGATATAAACATCGAAACGGAGGAAGAACCAAAATTTTTGAAGTTGGGATCCTTGTTAACTCCAGAGGAGATAGAAATACACACCCAAATCCTCAAATAACATCAAAAGGCCTTCACATTTAACTATAAAGAAATGACAGGCATCGCACCACACATCGTTGTACATAATCTTGTCATTAAACCAGATACAAGACCAATTAAACAAAAATCAAGACCAATGAAGCCAAAAGTGGCTCTCATAGTAAAAGAGGAAGTAATAAAAATTATCCAAGTGGGATTCATCAAACCCATTGACTATTCACAATGGGTATCTAATATCGTCCCTGTTCTCAAAAAGAATGGGAAGATACGCATCTGTATAGATTTTTGGGATATTAACAAAGCTTGTCCCAAGGATGACTTCTCGTTACCATCCATTAACATTATTTTTGATGCAACAGCTAGATTTGAACTGTTGTCCCTCATGGATGGGTTCTCAGGGTATAATCAGATTAAAATATCTGAACATGATCAAGCCAAAACTACATTCATAACTCCCTAGGGAACTTATTGCTATGGTGTCATGCCATTCGTCCTTAAGAACGATGGTGCTACGTATCAGCGGGAAATGACATACATATTCCATGATCTTATCCATAAAATTGTGGAATCCTATGTGGACGACTTATTGGCCAAGGCCAAGAAGCGTTGTGATCATCCAGAAGTACTTTGTATCATCCTCTCACAATTAATTGAATATGGTGTCACATTAAACCTAGAGAAGTGTGTGTTTGGTGTGATAGGAGGCAAAATTTTGGGCTACATTATATCTTCACGAGGGATCGATGTCGATCTGGCCAAAATCTGGGTTTTTCTTGAATTGATTCCACCATCAAACGAGTCTAGAATCAGGTCATTTCTTGGGAAACTCAGTGCAATCCGAAGGTTCATCCCAAATTTAAGTTTTTTCATTCATCCAATCAACAATCTATTAAAGAAAGATTATAGCATTGATTGGACTAAATAATGCAACGAGGCCTTTGAAGCAGTTAAACAATTCTTGTTGTCTCCACCCATGCTAATGCCTCCCAGACCAGACCACCCTTTGATCCTATACTCACAGACCACTGATGTCTTGCTAGCCTACATGCTGGCTCAAGAAGACAATGATAAATGAGAACATGTGGTCTATTTCATTAGCCAAACGTTGCTCAATTATGAAACACGTTATACACAGGCAGAGAGAGAATGTGTTGCCATAGTTTTTACAACAAAATGTTTAATACATTACATGTTGAACCAAGAAACAAGGGTCATTGTAAAGACAGATCATTTACGAAAATTCCTCATGCAAGGATATTTATTTGAAAAGGTTAGGTGTTTCATAACCTTAATGGGCAAATTTGAGTTAACATTTGTAAACCAAAAATTCATTAAGGGACAAATCATCGTAGACTGGTTAGCTAACAATCCACTAGATGGAGGCAATCTGGTAAATCTAGAATTCTTGATGAGTCAAAACACCATATATATATAATGGGACCATTTTCCTATTCATTTGTGTGTGTTGATTTGATAGTTTTTGAGCTCTGGGACCCACGGTGATGGTTTTCAACGAGATTATAGTTGAAACGTTCGTATCAAGATAGCGATCATGCCTCTGCGAGCAGAACCTCAACCCGCGAGATCTCAGGTTAGTTCTTCTCGATTTAACATTTTTGCACCTAAAATGTAAAATGATGAAAACTTTTTCGTTGGGGGGTTATTTTTAGAAATGTCAATTTTAAATGTGTCTCTTAGGGGGGTGCCTAATGGGTAGGCTTTTGTTTTAGCTAAAATAGTCAATTTTTGTATTTTTAAGCATTTTTAGGGCATGTGACCCATTTTTAGTCGCGGGACAAGACCACTGCCCTGAGCAGGGTGGCAGTTACATGACTGCCACCTTTTAAGGTGGTGGTTACGGAACCGCCTCCCTACTCAGGGTAGCAGTTCTCTACAGAGTGTCAAAACAACACTAGTTTTAGTTTATTTTTGAATTTTTAGTATTCTTACTTACTTTGATGATTTTTCTAATGCAATATTGATGCTAACTTGCTTATTTTTGCATTTTTTTGGGTGTTTTGCAGAAGAAGGAAGAGTGCATTAGATGGAGCCAAGAGAGTGAGAGTGATTAGCTTCTAGCAGTGTTAGATGCTCTCTCTCAGGCTGAACAAGATACTCTTTAGAGGGTAGGTATATTAAGGATCACACGGGTCCCCCACGTTGCACCTACCAGTCACATACTATGTGACTTATTTTCTTACTCGGATGCAGATAGGAACACTTTCTGATTTCCAGGTGCTAGGGGTGAGTGGACTATCACCCTAGAGGATGTCTACCACATTTTGGGAGTCCCAATTATTGGGAGGAGACTTTCATTTGATACAGCAGTATCCAGAGCTTAGGTGACTCAGTGGGCCACCTATATGGGAGACACATTTGTCTCCACTGGTTCGAAGAAGGGGGTGAAGGTCTGTTCTATTCCTGGCTTGCCCATCCCTCTGATCCGTCAAGACATTATGGGCATCCTTGCTTCAATATTGATCGGATACAAGGGAGGGGATACTTTTCTCTACTGTTGGGCCCCCATCATCACACAGATTGAGGCACATGGTCATATTTATGCCTGGGGAGCCGATATACTTAGGACCACCTATCACAACTTATACAGGGTGGTTCGATTACAGGGACAGTCGCTGAGCCATCCGACCTTAGTTATGAGCTGGGTCTATGAGCGCATCATCCCTTATGGGAGAGGCATAGAGGTGGAGGATCCTGGGGCCATGAGGGCAGCTAGATGGATAGAGATGATGGTGCTTAGAGCACCCCACCAGCCAGTTGCTTCCCTGACTACTGAGGATATGGAGGCCACACCTTATCAGGCCATGTAGGGTTGTGGGGTGAGGAGACCTTTACTTTGATTTCCTTGCTCTACTACAGGGCAGCTTGTGGATAGGACAGGGAAGGTAGAGACACACCCCTTTGATCAAGTGCCTCAGTAGTTTGGCCTTTCTTACATTGACATGCTTCCCCCAGTGGTGCCAGTGTTCAGATCAGTTCAGGAGGCTAGGGGAGGTCCTAGAGGCTGGGGTTGGACCGTTATTACTCTTGGCATCCCTATTATAGCCAAGATGGTGGTATGCACTCGAGAGAGAGCCGGTGCTCCTCAGGCACCTCTACTTCGGATTACCGCCGGTCCTGCCCATAGCAGTGATGACCCCATTGATATAGACTCTGAGTCTGAGGAGTTCACAGGGGGAGAGATGGAGGAGGAGACTGAGGACATGGAGATTAGTGAGTTGGGTGGGGAAGAGGATAGCGATCCCGAGTGGCATGACACTCAGGAGATCTTACAGGCTGAGAGGGCAGAGCAGAGCATGGAGAGGGTGACTCTAGTCTCAGAGGAGTTACTTTCTCGAGACCTAGGCGGAGAGGATGAGTCCGTGGTAGGACGCCATGTTATCCTAGACATAGGAGGATGACATCAGTCAGTGGCGGTGTCCGTTGCAGGTGTGGATCCTAGAGATCCTTCTTGGAGGCCCAGAGATCCGAGTGATTTTTCACTCTTCTTTTGATATTTGTTTTTAGCTAGGATTGCCTTAGTTTCTATCTCTCTTTTTGTTCATCCTTGGTTTCACCTTTTGATAATTTTCTAATTTGTTTTCTCCTTTGCTTGCAGATATTGCTGATGAGTGGCGAGACTTGATTCATCAGGTATGTACTGATACCCTGATGCTCCCCACAGAGAAGACTCATCTTGAGCTATCCGTGGATGCAAGGGAGCCTTCAGTAGTTGGTAGGCATACCCATGTTTTTGCCCATGTCTGGCATGTGGCCAAGATGGTGACCTCCCTCCGTACCGAGTTAGCTGGGTATAGGACTACAGAGTGCCTGATGAGGAGGAGCCGCTCTCATAGCAAGGCTACAGCTACTATTCGGGACTGCGAGCCCTTAGTGCACTCAGAGCACCGGTGTAGCCAGAGTCCTAGACGTGATCGTGTGCCTTCTGAGGGATCCCATAGGGATTGAGAGGCTACTTGGCTCTTTTTGTAGTGACCTTTGTTAGGTTGTTTATACGAGTATTTTTGTACTTTCTGGGCTCATTGAGCATTTTGACCATGCCTAGTGCATGATGGCATTGTACATGAAACCTAATTATATATATATATATATATATATATATATATATTATATATATATATATCTTTGGATCTAAACTCTTGGTATCTTGAATTTTGTGACTCATTTTCTAAATGTGTTTTTAGATGTTTTTAGAATATTTTCTTTTCATGTTTCCAGAATGTATGCAATGGACAACAAATGATAGTAAATAGAATGTTTTACTTTATATGTTTTTTTTTGTAGTGTTGATATGAGATGATACTAACATATGGTAGTATTGAACTTTTGAACTCTTTAGGCAATGTTTGTGATTCCTTCTTATATTGGTAGAATGTGATGAATGCATAGTGATAAAGAGATGAACTTGCCCCAATCCCAAATCCACGCAACTAGTAGACACGAGGGCTCAACACCAAGAATTAGGAAGGGCACAAGTTGTATGAGTTTGATTGAACGGAATGATGAGAGACAGACAAACCAAGAACAAGAACCAAATTTGGACCTACACACCTACCCTACTCAGAACTACTACCAAGCTTAGAAGGCCACTTACTTTTTAGTTTATCTAGACTTAGATTCATAAATGGCAACCTGGTTGACAAAATCTGGTTTTGAGGATTTGATCTCCTTGGAATTTGGATATTTTCCTTTTCTTAACAGAATTTGACTTGTGTTTCTTAGCATACCAAGATTTGTTAGTTTGTGTGACTGGACCCCCCACACCCTGCCTCACGCCACTAGTAAGAAGCATGGGTTTGTCACCAAAGGCAAGATACAGGTGAGTAAGGGCACTTCTTTCCTTTCCCAACCTCACATCACCAGTAAGAGATGTGGGCTTATCACCGAAGGTTGATGGGGCAAAGAAGTGTGTAAAAATAAAATATTTTGTTTGCTTGGTGCTTTTGATTTCATTTGATTTTGACATTTCTGATCTAAGACTTTGGGACATCCTTTCATTCCAAGATATTTTAAGAGGGATAGATGTGACACCAAGAAGCTTCCAGAACAGACCGTAGGCAAGGACAACTTTACCTAGTAGAAAGAAAGAGCAAAGCCAAGTATGCAGGTCTTGGTATGGTTTCCGTCAATGTTTGTCTGTTGAAATTGATGAGAAGATTTGAAAATATTTGATGATGTTTGAAGAGATGTGATATGAATATTTTTTCCAATATCTTCAGAAATTTGTAACAGATTGTTTTAAGAGTAAGCTCCTGGACTATCATTTTTACGAGATGGACAGAATGAAGCAGCTAAAAGACTAATGCAATGTAGGTAGCTATAATGTACTAGCAATGACTTTGACATTTTATGCGTAAAACCGCTTAAGGTGCAAGGAATTGACAGTTTCACCAAATTCCTCACCTTCTAGTGTGCACAAGAGATACGCACCATTTCCGTAGTCCTTCATGACTTGATATGGGCCCAACCATTTGGGCCGGAACTTTCTTCCTTCACCGGTTTTCTTATCGATCCGGTTGTCTAGTCTTAGAACTAGATCTCCTTCATATATTTCTCGCTCATAGACTTTTTTGTTATACTACCGGCACATCCGGTCAGCATAGGCTCTGTGCCATTGTTTGGCATTTAACCTGGCCTTGTCTAGGCTTTCTAGTTGGGAGAGGCATGCCTCCCTATAAGCTTCTTCGTCCAGAATCCCTTGTAATGAGATGCGGAGACTGGGTATTTCAACCTCAAGTGGGAGAACTGCTTCTGCCCTGAATACTAGTGAGAAAGGAGTTGCTCTTGTTGGTGTTCTTATTGAGGTTCGGTGGGCCCACAAGGCTGGATATAATTTTAAATGCCAATCTTGTTTGTTTTCCTTTACCATTTTGAGGAGAATAGCTTTCAACATTTTGTTTGTCGCTTCAGCCTGCCCATTGGCTTGAGGGTAGTAAAGAGAGGCTGTGTGATGGTTTATCTTGAACTTGTTACATAACTCATGAACCTCGTCATTCTTAAAGGACGTGCCATTATCTGAGATAATGACTTGTGGGACACCATACCTACAGATAATTTGGTTCAAAATGAATTTGGCAATCACCGAACCTGGTACAGTGGTGAGAGGCATGGCCTCCACCCATTTGGTAAAATATTTCATGGCTGTGATTATAAAATTATGGCCATCGGTTGATGAGGGAGAGAATTTCCCTATTAAGTCTAGACCCCAAGTGGAGAAGGGCCACGGAGTCGCTATTGGTTGCAGGGATTGTGCTGGCATGTGAATCTCGTGAGAGAATTCTTGACATTTGTGGCATTTGCGTACAAATTCCACTATGTCATGTTCGAGAGTGGGCCAAAAATAGCCCATCCGATGTATTTTGTGAGTGGTGGCGTGACCACCGAAGTGGCCCCCACATATCCCACTGTGGGATTCATGAAGAATCCTCTTGGATTCTTCTATGTCGACGCATCTTAGAAGCATGCCGTTGAAGGCTCTACGATAGAGCACTTGGTCTAAAACAACATATTTAGTGGCAATAATGCATAACCACCTTCTTTGTTGTGACGTGGCACTTTCTGGGTATGTATGGTCCATGATAAAATTGATGATATCAATATACCAGGGACATGTAGAAATGGGGGGTCTGGTTTCGACAAAGTATACACATTCATTGGGAAAGTCTAGATCTACCAGCTCACCCCCATCTAGTGGATTGTCAGCTAACCAGTCTGCAATGATTTTTCCTTTAATGGACTTTTGGTTTATGAATGTTAACTCAAATTCTCCCATTAGGGTTATGAAATGGCCATCTTTTTTAGATAAAGATCCTTGTGTGAGAAATGTTTGTAAATGGTTTGTCTTTACAATGACCCTTGTTTCCTGGTTTAACATGTAATGTCTCAAACGTTTTGTTGCAAAAATTATGGCAAGGCATTCTCTCTCTGCCTGTGTGTAACGTGTTTCATAATCAAGCAACGTTTGGCTAATGAAATAGATCACAGTTGGTTATCATCTTCTTGAGCCAGCATGCAGGCCAGCGAGACATGAGTGGCTCGTGAGTATAGGATTAGAGGATGGTCTGGCTTGGGAGGCATTAGCATGGGTGGTGACAACAAGAAGCGCTTAACTGCTTCGAAGGCCTCTTTGCAATCTTCAGTCCAATCGATACTATAATCTTTCTTGAGTAGATTGTTGATTGGATGAATGGCAAAGCTTAAATCTGGGATGAACCTTCAGATTGCACCAAGTTTCCCAAGAAATGACCTGATTCCAGACTCATCCAAAGGTGGGATCATTTCGAGAACAGCCCGTATTTTGGCCGGATCAACATCAATCCCTCGTGAAGATATAATGTATCCTAAAAGTTTGCCTCCTGTTACACCGAACACGCACTTCTCTGGGTTTAATGTGACACCATACTCAATTAGTCGTGAGAGGATGATACGGAGCACCTCCGGATGATCACAACATTTCTTGGCCTTGGCTAACAAGTCATCCACATATGATTCCACAATTTTATGGATAAGATCATGGAATATATAAGTCATTGCTCACTGATACGTAGTGCCAGCGTTCTTAAGACCAAATGGCATGACAACATAACAATAAGTTCCCCAGGGAGTTATAAATGTGGTTTTGGCTTGATCTTGTTTAGATATTTTAATCTGATTGTACCCTGAGAACCCATCCATGAGGGACATTAGTTCAAATCCAGCTGTTGCATCAATGATAACGTCAATGGATGGTAATGGGAAATCATCCTTGGGACAAGCTTTGTTAATATCCTGAAAGTCTATACAAATGTGTATCTTCCCATTCTTTTTAAGGATGGGAATGATATTAGACACCCATTGTGAATAGTCAACGGGCTTGATGAATCCTACTTGGAGAAGTTTTACTACTTCCTCTTTTACCATGAGAGCCACTTTTGGCTTCATTGGTCTTGACTTCTGTTTAATTGGCTTTGCATCTAGTTTAGTGACAAGATTATGTACCACAACTTGTGGTGCGATACCTGTCATTTCTTTATAATTAAATGCAAAAGCCTTTTGATGTTCTTTGAGGATTTGGGTGTGTATTTCTATTTCTTCCGGAGTTAGCAAGGATCCCAACTTCAAAATTCTTGGTTCTTCCTCCATTCCAATGTTTATGTCAATGGTTTCTTCTATCAAAGAAGCATTACCTTCTTCAAATTCAGGTGGGGCTGGAGGTAGTTCCAAGCTTTCTCCATTTTCTATCTCGTAGATATCGAGATCCTTCTGTGGAGGAGACTCTACCGTGGGATTTCCAAAGTAGGAAGAGGAGTGTGGTATTAGGGAAAGATCAACTATAGGGTGAGCAAGGTGTAGCTCTGCATAGGTGTTTAGATATTTGAGAGTGACTTTATCACTGTCAACATGATGTAAGATAGGAGATTCATTCTCAGTTGTATGTGTTAGAAGAGGGTTCATTGATATTTTCTTCACCAATGGTTCAGTACGAAGTGATACCTTGAAACTTGTATCTTCCAACTCATTACTTGGGGTAAAACGTGAAGCTGAGGTTGCTATTGAATCTATGAGAAGGTTCTATTCTCGTGGGATTGCCTCAATGGATATGAAGTTGAATCCTTTGCTTAGATCTAATACCGCTGTTTTATAGAGCTGTAAGTGCTCATCTCTAGTCTCATATACTTCAGAGACTTGGTTTGCAACTAATTGCGAGTCTCCTAACACTCTGATGTCATTAACACCAATCCTTTTGGCTATGAGGAGGCCAAGGAGGAGGGCTTCGTACTCAGCGCCGTTGTTTGTACATTCAAAGTTCAACTTAAAATCAAAAGGTAGGATCTTTCCCTCAAGGGAAGTAAAGATCACACCTACCCCAGCTCCATAGCGACATCTAGCTCCATCGAAGTGGAAATTCCAACATTTACTAGGAAAGATGGATGTTGGGACATTCTTTACATTTGTTTCTTCTGTTTCAGTTACTTCTACCATGCAAAGTTCCTTTGCTGGAAGAGAACCAACTCCTAGGGTACATCCCATACCTGTGGAATCAAATGGTAGGAAAATTGGTAGATCTTGTTCCAGTAACTCAACAATTTTTGCAGTAGTTCCTAATGACACTGTTTCTACAACGTTAGCTTCATCCTTGAGGGCTGGGATGCCCTTGACTAGGTTCGTAATTTCTAGCTCTATTGTAGGTATTAATTTTTCTTCCGGTTTTGAGTCGATTGGTTTGTTAAGTTGGTTTGTTGGGAGTTCAAACTCAGAGTGAACGCCTGGTCTTTTCTTCAGGTCTGCTAGGTGTATGTCAAATGGTTTTGGGTCACCTTTTGCTACGAATATCTTTCCTAGGTGTAAAAATCTTATTTCCTGGAATAACGTAGAAGGGATTGCTTTCATGCGATGTATCCATGGTCGACCGAGGATCATATTATAGTTGGTTTCCTGATCTATGATATAAAACTCGGTGAGGATTGTCTTGGGTCCTAAGGTGACTGGTAGTATTATAGTCCCAATTGAAGTAGCTTTAAGGCTATCATAACCTCTTAGCGTATTTCTTGTTGTGGAATAGTTTGTTTCTCCATATCCTAGCTTTTGAAGGAAAGAGAAGGGGACAATATTAACTACTACCCCATCGTCCACCATTGCATGTTTAACGTAATTATTGTAAACCCACACCTATAAATGCAAGGCCGGATCACCTCTGCATGCAATTTCAGCATCTGTTGGCATTTTGTTTATGTTGAATATAAACTCAGTAGCCCTATCTGGCTGCCTTGGAGGGTGGATATTGAAGTCTATGTGGTTTACTTGTGTTTCGGGAGGTGGAGTGATGTTAATTAAATGACCTAGACCCAGTGCTTATAAAAGAGCAACACTATGGGCAAGAGAGTTTTTCAATAAGTCGAAAAAGGAGATGTGAGAGAAGGTCTTTGTTAAGTCATTAATTAAATCATAAGCACCCATGGGTTTTACCAACGTTTGTTGAATGTTATCTGGCTCTAGTGGATAGATTGGATTTGGTTGAGAAGAATATTCTCGTGCTCTTGTTATGGCTTCTATGTGCAGCTCAGTATCTAACTCCACTAGACCAACTATCTTGGTTCATGGCTGATTTCCTAATTGTGGTGCGACAGGTGGATTTAGTGAAGTTGAGGCTTCATGATCGTTATTTCCTGTCATTATACCTTTGTTCGTCCCATTTGGATTTGATTCATTATTGTTATTGTGATTTGGAAGTGGATCATTGAAGATCTTAAGAGGTGCGTTTTGAGGGGAGACTGCCCCTGTGAAAGTATTTGGCATAGGTGTCACAGAATCTGTTAAGAACATATCTATGAAGAGTTGTCTTTGTTCTTCTAGCAAACGTTGCATGAACTTATTGTAATCGCAACAAGTCCTAGTGTCATGGCCTCAAATTTTGTGGAAACCACAATACGAGTTGGGATTATAACTCCTAGGTTGTTGGTTTGGCACGTGTTGTGGTCCAAAACTCTGATTAAACTGTTGATTATTAGGATTAAAGTTTTGCGTTTGTTGTCTTTGGTTTTGGTTTTGATATCCAGTTGAGTTTTGACTTGGACCCTGTGTCTGGATCTGTCATTTTTGTTGTTATTGTTGTCATTGGGGATGATTAAAATCCACCGCATTGATTGTTGGGGTAAAATTGTTGTTTCGTTGATTGTTAACTGGTGGTGGAACATTTACAATGTTTGCTTTTTTTGTTTGGTCAGTCACTCCATCTGTTGTCACTCCATGGTTTTTGTTAAGGATTTTAGGTCCTTGATTGGTGTTTGTGGTAGTAGGATAAGTCGTAGTATTTTGGTTGGGGATGATTAACCTCCCATTTGTTCCATATGTCTTGCGACCACTATCTATTGCAGCTTGATCTATTCGGAGAGCGCTCTCGAGCACTTCATCATAAGTTCTTAGTGGGAACTTCTGGACTTCTTCCTTTATCTCTCTGCTGAGAGAATGAAGGAATAAATCACATAGTTCCATCTGATCCATGTTTGGAGCACTTGCTGAAGAATAGAGGACTGTACGCCATCTTTGGATGAAATGAGCAACAGATTCATTGTGTTCTTGTTTAATATGCAAGAATTCCCTGATTCCTGTTCTCAACAATTTGTTCATGTCGAATGCCTTGATGAACTCTGAAATGAGTTGTTTAAATGAATGTATTGAGGCTTCAGGTATTCTGTAATACCAATCGAGGGTGATACCCTCTAAAGTTTTGGGGAATATTTTAGCAACAACTCCATCCCAAGGGAGCAGTTCTCGAATGGCTGTGGCATAGGCCTTAATATGTGCATTTGGGTCTCCCTCTCCTTTGTACTTGGGTAGATCGGGGAGAGGTCTTGGAAGCATGACGCTTCATATAGTGAAGTCTAAAGGTTCTTTCAAATATTCTGAATAAGTCCCTATCGCATAGGTTTCGACCATTGATGGTGCTTACTGAGGGGGTGAAGGTGGAATGGGTTGTTGATATGGCATAGCATATGTATTTACAGGGGCATAAGGGAATCCCTGTGGTTGAGTGAACATGCCGGGAGAAGAGAACATATATCCCTGTGGTGATTTGGAATACATGTTTAAGTATGGAGGAGCATTTCTTAGGAATGGATTGTTTTGTACTAAACTGGGAGGTATTATATTTTCAACTAGAGCGGCATTAGAAAACATAGTTCTAGTTGGCATTTGTTGTGAATACTGAGGAGGCATGCCCAATGTGCCTGTTCCTATGAGGAGGTCTACTTGGCTAGGATGATGTGGAGGATTGGAAGTTCTTGCCTGCATGAACTATGAATTTTGACTTGCTTGAGCAAGTTCCAACCCTCTAACCTTCTCAACTAAGGCTGAGATGACCTCATTTGGTGAAGACACGGTATTTTTCCTTAGTGGTGTTTGTTGTATACCTTGAGGTTGTATAGGCATATGGTACCCTGCTATGAATTGATCGGTGCCCTGCCAAGTTTCACCGAGGGCATTTCCTATAGGTGGAGGAATGGGGGTGTTTTCTTGGAACGAGACCTCGTGTTGTGTTTGCAAAACTCCTATAGGTGGGTACATATTTTGAGAGCATTGTTCACTCCTAGCATAACATGCTAAGTATTCATCATCTAAAAATGGATATGGATCTGACTGTCTACTAATTTGTGGTCTAAGCAACACCTGAGGAGATGAACCAGATTCTCCAGTGAGCATCATGTTGTTTGAGCCTGAAGGCTCTAGTTGTTGAGTTTGAGTGAGCTGATCCAACTCCTCTATTTGGAAAGAAGAACTGTATCTAGTCCTTTGAGGTGGAGTTTGTGTTGAAAATTGGTTAGTTGAATAGTTGTCACCCCATGCTGAGAGTGAGGGTGATGGTTGTCTATTTAGTTGATCGTAGTATGCTTCAAGACCTAGGAGAGGTCTGCCATATGCATCGTATCCGACATATTCGGGGGGTATATGAATACCCACAGAATAATGGGAAAGAGCAAAGGTGGATGAAAGAATAGAAAACAAAGGAGGAAAATTAGTTTGAGTTCACGTCAGGTTCACCAATTTTGTTGGTGAAGCTGATGTGGAAGGCTAATGAGGTGGAAAAGATAGAAAAGTGAAGCAGTTGTCTGTTCACTCGGGTTCACCAATTTTGTTGGTGAAGAACAAGTTCACCAAATGAAGACTGATGTGAAGGCTCAGGTAGAGAAGATGAAACAGTTGTCTATTCACATTGGGTTCACTAATTTTGTACGATGGAAAAGTGACATGCGAGCATGAGAATCTACAAGTAACTCTTCCTCGCACCCGACCTCCTGAGGTCATGCCAAGACAGCCGGTGGGGATGGAATACACGTGGGATGTAGATAAGCTAGTTAGGTAATCTTATGTCTTCAACACGCAATAGTGGGATCTGTGAATCTAAGGCAAAGAAGGCCCTCCTAACCTAAACCGGTGTGATAGATCGTTCGGTGAGGATAGCTGCTCGAAGGCTCCAATCAATATCGAGCTCTACTGTGATCCGATCTATGGGTTGTGGAATACGTGGAAGATGACCTGTGGGTGCTTCGTATATGTCTCCCGACAAGGTCATGAAAATGAATGGCTAAATGTGTAATTGATCTTTTGGTGTTTTATGGATGATTCTCTGGTCTAGTCCAGAAATCTTTAGCTTGATTAGCTGCTACGTTTAATAATGATAGTTGTGTGATAATGTCTGGTGGAAGTGGAGAGGACCTAAATACTAATATTCGCAAACCAGCATCAACATCGGATTGATTTGTAGGCCCGTTGGGTTGTGGGACCTGTGGATCACAACCGTAAGTTCATGGTTATTGTGGACCTTCTATGGTCATATGAAGAGTCAACCCCTGATTCCGAGTATCCAGTAGTCGTATGCCTTTTCGGCCTCTACGTTTAGAACTAGAAGTTGCATGATTTTCTTGGAGTACCTAACAGGTGTTCTGGCAACTTGGATACGTAAGCTAGTGTCTATATCAACGAGGAGGTCTCCTGCATCTGGCTGTGGGACTAGTGGATCACAACCGAATGTTTTCTCTCTTTCAGGTCCTTCTACAGTCATACGGATATCTATCAAGGTAGTCTATAATTTGGCTGATTTGACCAGAATGTGTGTGCTTTGTCATCTTCTATGTTTAATACTCTTAGCTGTGTGCTGATTTCTTGTAGGTCTGTTGTTGCTCGGAAGACTTGAATTCTGAGATTTTGGTCTATGTCAGTTAATGCTAAAACAAGATTTGGTTGAGGCACGATTGGCTCAAAAACGTATTCCCTAGGTCCCGTGATTGTCATACAAGATCAATATAAGTCTAACTGAAATGAAATAAACTAATTATGCAAGATATATCTACAACATATATATATATATATATATATATATTCCTCTATTTTTGTATTTTTGATAGAATTTTGAATAGAATTGAAAGAGAAACTAATCTAATACATTCAGAAAATGACAACTAATCTAATAACAAAATTAAAACAAGCAAGGTAGCCCAGTGTAGCTACTTGCCTGTGCAGTTGTGAGTTTATCCTAAATAACTAGATAGTTGATTAACTTAATTGAAAGATTCTCGATCCTACCTCAGAAGTGAGGAATGAATCATAGTTTCTCAGAAACTATCAATCCCCACAGCTTCCCTGGCAATATCAAAAATGAAACTTAATTGAAATGAAATATTTCACTACTCTATTTGATATGTTTTAACTAGAACTTTGACAGATAAAACCTGGAATTTGCAGAACAGTGGCGAATCCAGTAGTGTATGATTTTGTCCCCTCAGAATGATCTCCTCATTCCTTCATGTTCACGTGAGTCCAGAAGAGCGTGTATATGCTAGCATCAACAGAAAAAGGTATTTTGAACAATGGCAGCTTTGGATATAGACCGAATATAATGTGAGTAGGAGAGGGATAGCGCAAGTGACAGAGCTTGGCATATGCAATTCCTAGCAGGATTTATTGTGGGAATACAACACAAGTGTACCAAGAGATTCTAGAATCTACCTTCTGTGAAGAACACAACCTACAACTCTAATGGATTCAATCTACAAATGACACTACTCTGCTCTAAACTAATTTGTATGAACAACAATGAACAAGACTGAAGCAAGAAGATCGAATGGCTTCCAACAGCAAAGGAAAACTAGCATGGATGCAAACATGAAAACAAAATGAGCTCTAAACAAGAAATTGAAAGACTAAACAATGGAAATGAGAAGTTGAGGGGCCATTTGCTTGAAAACAAGCTGGATACTTATAGATTTCACATTCACCCAAAGGTAATTCCTATTAGAACTCTTTTACCATTAAACAATGAAGAAACACTATTCCAGGGAACATAAAACATTAATACGAGCTAAGGCAGTTGAGAAAAGCTAGTGAAAGTTGAAAAATTACACAAGTCGTGATCAAAGGAGCATGCTGGAAAATGCGTGAAGGACCACCACCCTAAGCAGGGTGACGATGACAGAACCGTTGCCCTGACAGGTCGGTAGTTTCATCACTGAAGGACAAAAAGCTTAGAAAAGAAAGGTAGAGGAATAAAACAAAGCACAAGGAACTTGGATAAAGCATTTGGGATGCTAACATATACTTCGTGAGCTTCTCTGGATCTGAACACCTTATGAGGTGACATGTATCATCATTAGGGCATGTGTAACATCGTTTCGGCGGTATAGTACCCTACAATTTTGGGTACATACATTGTCCCACAAGTCATTATCTCAGATAATGGCACATCCTTTAAAAATGATGAGGTCCATGAGTTATGCAGCAAATTAAAAATAAACCATCACACGACCTCTCTTTACTACCCTCAAGCCAATGGGAAAGCTGAAGTAACAAACAAAACATTAAAGGCTATTCTTCTCAAAACAATCAAGGAGAACAAGCGAGATTAACATTTAAAACTATATTTGACCTTGTGGGCCCATCAAACCTCAATAAAAACAACGACAAGAGTAACCCCTTTCTCATTGGTATTTGAGGCAGAAGCAATTCTCCCACTTGAGGTTGAAATACCCAGTCTCCGCATCTCATTACAAGGGATTTTGGATGAAGAAGCTTACAGGGAGGCACGCCTCTCTCAACTAGAAATCCTTGACGAGGCTAGGCTAAATGCCGAACAAAGACACAGAGCCTATGCTAACCGGATGTGCTGGAAGTATAACAAAAAAGTCTATGAGCAAGAAATATATGAGGGAGATCTAGTTCTAAGACTAGATAGCCGGATTTGTTCAGAAAACCGGCGAAGGAAGGAAGTTCCAACCCAAGTGGTTGGGCCTATATCGAGTCATGAAAGACTACAGAAATGGTGTGTATCTCTTATGCACACTAAAAGGTGAGGAATTCAATGAAACTGTCAATTCCTTGCATCTTAAACGATTTTCCACATGAGACATTGGAACCACCACTTGTACATTATAACTCCCTACATTGCATTAGTCATCTTGTTGTTTCATTTTGTTCACTCATTTTGTAAAAATTGTAGTCAAGGAACTTACTCTTAAGCAATATTTTACAAATTTATGAAAATATTGGCAAAAGCATTCAAATCACATCTCTTCAAACATCATCAAGCAATTTCAAATCTTCTCATTAAGTTTGACAGACAAGTATTGATGAAAACCATACCAAGGCCTGCATACTTGGTTTTTCTCTTTCTTTCTACTAGGTGAAGTTGTCCTTACCTACGGTCTGTTCTAGAAGCTTCTTGGTGTCACATCTATCCCTCTTAAATCTCTTTGAAAGAAAGGATATCCCAAAGTCACAAATCAAATGTCAAAGTCAAATAAAATGAAAAGTGCCAAGCAAACAGAATATTTTATTTTACACACTTCTTTGCCCCACCAACCTTCGGTGATAAGCCCGCATCTCTTACCGGTGGTGTGAGGTTGGGAAAGGAAAGAAGTGCCCTTACTCGCCTATATCCTACCTTTGGTGACAAACCCCATGCTTCTTACTAGTGGCATGAGGTAGGGTGTGGGGGATCCATTCACACAAATTAACAAATCTTGGTATTCTAGAAATACAAATCAAATTATATTAAGAGAAAACAAATGTCCAAATTCCAAAGAGATCAAATCCTCAAAACCAGATTTTGTCAACCAGGTTGCCATTTATAAATCTAAGTCTAGATAAACTAGAAAGTAAGTGGCCTTCTGAGCTTGGTGGTAGTTACTAAGTAGGGTAAGTGTGTAGGTCTAAGTTTGGTTTCTGTCATTGCGTTTGTCTATCTCTCATTTTCCATTCAGTCAAACTCATACGACATATTGTGCCCTAGCGCTCACTCTTGGTGTAGAGCCCTCACATCGTTAATTGGTTACATTAAGCTAATTGGGAATTAAGTTCATCTCTTTATCACTATACATATACATCACGTAATTAATGCCAACATAAGAAGAAATCACAGACACCTTTTTCCCAAAGAGTCTAATTAAGTTCATTACTACATTAATGTATCCTCCATATCAACATTACAAAATCAATAAAGTAAAACATCTATGTTTAATTGGTTTATCATTTGTCATCCATCACATACACTCTGAATCAGCACTAAAAACAAATACTCTAAAAACATCTATATACAATGGAAACGAGCACATGTATTCTAGGCATTAATCAGTTTAGATTAATTAATGCACCCCCTATATATATATATGATATATATAAATGGTGTTTCATGTACTAATGCCATCTTAATGCTAACTCAACCCCATCATAAACACTCAATGAGCCTTAAAATCCATAACTAACTATACAAATATCTAACCATTTAGGTCCTACAAAAATTCATGAGGATGTGTTGAATCCTTTATCCTTTGGGCTATATAAAGAGCCCTCCTCCTACCTTTATACCTACACCTAAATCTCTCAAGAGACAAAAGTAAGCACATAGTTTCATCACTAATGCGAGCCTTTTCTCATTCTTGCTCCCTCCATATCTCCACCTCTGCTAAGGGAGCTAAGCCTCACACCCAAGCATCCATTGAAGGATCAAAGCAAGAAATTATAATTTGATTGCCATTGGACTACTTAGGTCCATTTTAATGCTTAAATTAGGCAATTAAGGGAGAATAGAGTTCATGCATTTACATTGAATGTCTTGATTAGATTCAAAATTATTAATGTTAAAAAGGTAGGACTTGCTCACTTCTTCAGAAATGATGGTCCACATTTCCCATTTTTAACTAGGTTACAAAGCTATTTTTAGGTGGTAGCTTTCTTGCTTTAAGTTTGGTTAAATTTGTAGAAACACTTACACACATTTGGCACGCCCGGTGGGACCCTTAGTTCCATGGCATTTTACTTTAAATTTCATTGTTTTGGCTAACTTTTGATATGCACATGTAGTAATTAATGTCCATTTTCTTGGAATTTTAAATCTCATTTGATATGTGTAACTTCATGTTCATAGCTAAATTTTAATGGGTTATTGCCATTTTTAATCTAACTTGTCAAAAAATTGAGATATTGTGAGTTTTCTTATGTTTGCTGCCGTATTTTTGTTGCAGGTCTGACGCATGCAAGATTTTAGGAGTGCAGGCATGATTTTCATGGCATAGGCATGGTATTCAGGGCACACACGTCTCTCTAGTGGTGCAGGCATACTGTTTAAATCTATCATTCTGTCTGTTGATCCCTGCGCATGCACACTAACCCTGGTGCACATACCCTAACCAGCACACAGGTGCACTAACCCAGGCATACACGTCATTTTGTATTGTATCTTCACTGCATACTGAAACCTGTCAGATCGACACACATTCCCTAACTAGGGCACACATGTAGTTTTAGTGGCACAGGTATATTTTTCTAGTAATGCGGTTATTCTGTCTATTTTTCTCATAGTAGTGCATATGATGTTTTTGTGGCGCACACATCTCTCTGGTGGCACAGGTGTTTAATAGATCTAAAAATTCCACAGAGTGGCACAAGTACTGTTTTAGGGGCGCAGGCACTATTTTCGTGGCGCACACATCTCTCAGGTGGCACAGGTACCCTGTGTACCGAAAACAACCTTTGGTGGTGCATATGCCCTAACCTGCGCACAGGTGTTGAAAAAGGGGCGCAAGCATCCTTTACTCTTTTTTTTGAAATTAACATGTTGATGTGCTAACATTCTTACAGGTTTATCTAATCATATATTTGTCTTTGTAGGCTATTTTTACATGTTTGTATTTGACTAGGAAATATTTTGCATTGTTTACTTATAGGATTAAGATCGCGTATGCTCTTCCCTCACGTCCCTTGGGGTGATCTTGGGAATCAGAAACGATTATTAAGTCATTTTAATACTTTGAGATTGCTAAGGGTATTTCATTTGGAATTGGTTAATTTGGCATAGTTGAATTAAAAGTGTTTTTCCATTTGATATATTTTTAGGTATTTGGAAGACAATCATGTATGCTCTTCTCTTGCGTCCTTGGATGATCTAGAGAATCAGAAATGATACCTTCTCTTTTGATGGAAAACTAATAAACATCTTCATACAGGACCAAAACACTTGTCAAAGAAAGGAGGAATCGAAACAAAAGTCATAAAACTACTAATACAGTTGTTATACAAGTTGTCAAATGGTGTTCGAGCAAACCACATCTAATTTAAAACGATAAAAAGAACAACATATTCAAAACACTGTATTGCAGGTTTTGAAAAAGGGTACGTCCCTCTCCACTCAACTAAAACTATCATCACCAATCCGGCACTATGATAATTCTCCACCGGGAACTCCTCGTGCTATGATTATTTACTAATGCACAGCTTTTAGTTTGGTGGATGTAATCTGGAAACACAACAACAAACATAACACAAGAATACCATAGACTATGATACGAAGGAATGATGACAAATCTGAAATATAAGTGTAAATTATAATATCAACATGAAATTGTTACAATCTCACCCATGAGGTACTTCAAGTGTTACTAACTTCACTTGCCTTCCAACAATAACTATGGGAGAAACTTCACAATTACACCTCTTAATGGCTTCTTTAACACACCTTCTAAATGATGGCTTCCTTTACACACTTACTCATACAATATTTCTCACTACTTCCTTCTATGCTAAATGAGGGGGGTGGCCTCTCTATTTATAGAACTTTCAGGCTTATCCACCTTATCTCTAAGATAGGATAAGAAATCTACTCTGACGAATCATATTCCATACCTTAACTCTTATCTTTACATGTAAGCTTATCTTTTAAGATAAGATAAACCTTATCATTTCACATGGGTTCCACATTTTTAGACTTTTTACAAATAAAATACACAAAATATTTATGACCTCACTCCTTGTCCTTATTACCAATATAATATTTCTAATTCCTAATCATGTAGACCCTACTTCTCTACTTACCCTAACTTTGACATTTTAACATTACCGAACCACTTACGACAAATATTTACTTTTTACCACAACATTCCTATTGTACTTTGACTGTTACCGTACTATACATTATTGGCGGCGTCGTACCGGCAGTGCCGTTATCTTCTATCGGACGCTACTACTAATTATACTTAACAACATCCTATTCCTAATACATACATTAATGAAATAGAAATTACGGAGGAAAATTTTAGTGTCGACATCTTCCCCCTTCCTAGCTTCTACTCCGTCCTCGGAGTAGACTATTCTGGTGCTTGGAAAATCTTTAACTTGTCGTGGTTGACCCATTTCGTAATGGGAGTGCCATCCAATTCCTCCAGTCGATATGTACCATTTTCATGCACAGCTACTATTTTGTAGGGCCCCATCCATTTGGGAAGAAATTTTCTCTGCCTTCTTTTTTTGTATCTGGAATCATATACTAGAACCAAGTCATTCACATGAAATGGAGACCAACGGATCTTTTGATCAAAGTATTCCTTCTGCTTCATTTTCTTCTTATAGCTTGTATCCTTTGCTATTTCTCTCATTTCCTCTAGCAAATGAAGATGTACCAACCTTTCTTTTACTGAATCACTTTCATCCATCCTTTCATTTTTCATAACTCTCACAGTGGGAATATCAAACTCAATAGGAAGAACTGGATCAATGCCATAAGCCAACTGAAATGGGGAGTATCATGTTGCTGACTTTGATGTTGCCCTATATGCCCACAATGTTGCATGAATCCTTTTATCCCACTTATGTACCTGCAAGGCTGCATCTTTTGCTAGAATTTGACACAACACAAAATTTGTTCGTTCCACCTGTCCATTTGTGCTTGGCTTGTATGTTGTTGCCTTCCTGTGCTTAATAGAAAACTTGTTGACTAGGGCTTCTACCACCTCATTAATGAAGTGGCTTCCTTGATCTGTTACAATTTCTAATGGACAACCAAATCTGGTGACAATGCGTTCATATATGAACCTTGCCACTTCATCCATGGAAGTTGTTTTCAATGGCCTAGCTTCAACCCACTTGGTTAAATAATCTGTGGCAACTACAATATACTTATTTTGGCGTGGGGTAGTTGGAAGTGGACCTACAATATCTATTCCCCACTTTTCAAAGGGACCAAGTGGAAGAATAGGGCATAATGGAGCTGATGAAGTCTTACGGTTACCATGTGTTTGACAAATATCACATGTCTTACAATAATTATAACAATCTCTAAAAAGAGTGGGCCAGTGATAACCTGCATCCAAGATCCTTCTTGTTGTAAGTTGTCCAGAGAAGTGTCCTCCACATGTACCATTGTGGAATTCTTCTATCAGCTCCTTCCCTTGATCACGTCCAACTACCCTCTTGTACTGTCCATCAGGTCCTATTCGAAATAATACTCCATGCAGAATAGAATATGGATGACTGGCTTGAGTAATCTTCCTCTTAGTCTTTGCATTGGCACCATCAGGAAACTTGAATTCATTCAGATAATTCCAAATATCTATGTATTCACTAGGGATTGTGTCAAGGGATAACAATGTTGCATCTGGGAAATCATCATCATCACAAGATGAACCTAAACCATCATAGGCTCAAGAGAGTGCATCTGCATTGACATGCTTCTTTCCTGGCCTATCTATAATATCAAATTCAAATTCTTGTAGCAAAATTATCCATCTTGCTATCCTCCCTGATGGGTTAGGCTTATTTACAATATATTTTAGAGCCTGATGATCTGTTACAACTATAAATTTCTACCCTAGCAAGTAATTTCTAAACTTCTTTACAGCAAAAATGATAGCTAGAGCCTCTTTTTCAGTTACAGTATAATTTACCTCAGCACTGCTCATTTGTCTGCTCCCAAAGTAAACTGGATGATCATTCCCATTTTCATCCTTTTGGCTCAGAGTACTTCCTAGTGCTGCATCTGAGGCATCAGTATACACAATGAATGGCTTGCTCCAATCTGGATTCTTTAAAATAGGTGAAGACACCAAAGCTTCCTTCAGTTGTTCAAAAGCTTCATGTGCCTTATTTCCTGGTTCATAAGTAACATCCTTCTTCAAGAACTGGGTTAGTGGCTGTGCAATCTTTGAGAAATTCTTGATGAACCTTCTATAGTAACCCACATGGCCTAAAAATGATCTCAACTTACTTCTATTCATAGGAAATGGTAACTCTTTGATTTTTGAAACTTTATCAGGATCAGTACCAATACCATCTCTGGATACAACATGCCCTAACAAAACGCCTTTAGAACATCCAAAGACACACTTTGTAGGGTTTAGTGAGGCTTGTGCTTCATCTAACCTTTGAAATGTTGTCTCCATCTGGTGCAGGTGGTCCATCTTGCTCCCATAGATGCAAAAATCATCCAGAAATACTCTGATGAAGTTTCCAATGTAGGGTTCAAACACCCTATTCATCAAATGTTGGAACGTTGCCGGAGCATTACACAACCCAAAAGGCATAACTCTATAAGCAAACGTTCCCCAAGGAGTGGTGAACGTGGTCTTCAGCTGATCTTTCTCTGCTATACGAACTTGGTTGTATCCACTATATCCATCAGCAAAACTATAGCACTCCTGGCCAGCTACTTCGTCCAAGATCTGATCTGAGAATGGAAGAGGGTAATGATCCTTCTTTGTTGCCTTGTTGAGCTTCCTATAATCAACACAAATGCGTAGCTTCCCATTCTTTTTTATTGAGATCACAATGGGAGAAACCCATTCTGAATTCTCCACAGCAAATATGAATCCTGCATCAAGCAACTTATCTATTTCTTCTTTTACAGTCTTGGAAAAATTAGGATTCATTCTATATGGCATTTGCTTTATGGGCTTAGCACCATCTACCAGCTCAATAGAATGTTCTACCCAACTTACTTGACGGAGTTCCTTGTAATCAAAAGTGAATAGGTGTATGTACCTTCGAAAGAGCTGGAGGTAGGATTCCTTCTCACTCTCCATCACAGCATCACCAATCTTTATTTGTTGGAGACGATCATCAATTTCTTCTTCAGATAATTTTATGGGTTCATGAGTCGGTGTGACTGGAAGGATATCCATGACTGAAACATCAACCTCACTTTCTTCATCTTCTGTGTCCACTTCACTGGTACTAGAGTAATCAGAGGATGTCCAATCATCAGTTTCATCACTTGAATCCACAGGTTCTGCCTTATGATGCCGAGGGATCACGTTTATCTTCACCCTCTCTCTGCCACGTCCAAGTGTCATGAAGCCTTCATTCCAGTAGTTTCTTGCATGAACTCTCCTTAGCCATGGCCTTCCCAACAACATTGGGTATGCAACAGTACCATTTTTCATCACCTGAAAGTCTACCACACATACAACACCCATAACAGATATTGCCACATTTGAAACAACACCTTCTGGTTTAGTTTTTCCCTTATTTAATGACCTTAACATAAGTGTTGAGGGGCGATCAATTTTTAAACCCAACATATTCATTACAGACTCGGTCATTACATTAACTGCAGCACCTCCATCAACTAAGACATCATGAATTGAAATACCATTACATAATACCTCAGCTTGTGGAGCGTAGGGATCCGCCTCTACCTCCAAAACAGGGACCTCAACCTCCTTCCTTTGTCGAGCATTGAGTCCACTTCGCAGCTCCCGCCTCTTCTCAGAAGACATAGCCAAAAGTTGACCATATGTAATATTTGCAGGCCTTTTGGACAGATCTTCTAAGATGGAGTATGGTCCTTGTCCCTGTGAAATTAGAAAATCCTGCACACCCAACTTTCTTCTCCTATGTTTCTTACTAGTTTCTCCTTTCATCTTCTTAGGATCATTTCCATCTTGGTTATCTTTTTCTTTCTTTCTTTTTGTTACAAACACATCTGCTTCATTATTTATGCTCCTATCTACTACATCAAAAGAATTCACAGGTGCTTTTCCTTTATCATTATCTCTTGTACCAGATGTAGAAGCTCTATCTGGACAATTATACTTATAATGACCCTTTTTATGACAACCATAACATACAACTTCAGAAATATTTCTTTTTGGACCTCTATCTCCTCCCTGAGAACTAAATTCTTTTCCTTGAAGAAGATTAATAGTTAACTGGCCCATCTTCCTGAGCAGATCTTCATACTCAGTAGATGTACTAGGAGAAATATTTGTGCTCACTGAGAGTGGTTGTGGATTCTGGACCAAAGGTGTTGGTGTAGGCTCTACCTTAGCAACAATTTCTTTGGGCTCTTCTTCCATGCTTTCTTCTTGCCTTCTTGCAATCTCCTTTGCTTGTTCGAGGGTCGCTGGGTGGTCATACTTCACTCGTTGTCTGATCTCTGGCTTCATCCCAAGAATGAAGTGCTTACAGAGGAGATTATCCATGCCATTCATCAACCCATCCGCTAATCCTTCCTTCCGGATCTGGGCATCGAGCTTCCTCCTTAGCTCTAGAACACGAGCATGATAATCCCTTATCTTCTCCTTCTCTCCTTGGGATAGCTTTGTGATATCGATCATGAGATCTGCATATTTCTGTTGTTCACCAAATTCTTCAAGAAAACTTTCAGTTAATAAATCCCATGAGTTTTTCACATTATCACCTAGTGTTTCAAACCACCTAAGGGCTGAACCATCCAAAAAGGTAGGAAAAAATTCAGTCCATTGTTCCCTTCTTATGAGGCCATTACAAATACAAGATCGTTTAAACTCTTGAATGAAAGAGGAAGCATCTTCATTAGATTGGGCTGAAAAAATAGGAATCTTCCCCATTTTCAAAAGTAACCACAGTGAAATACCAACCCACAAGTACAATCAACAAGACTTATGTGCACAAATAATTGGAATCACTATAATAGAAAGTGACTTTACACCTTTCTACAGTAAAATAGGAATGACCACGGTAAACTATGGTAAAACTTGACTTACTCACGGTAAAAACTGACTTTACTGTGGTAAACACTATTTACGGTAAAAAGTGAAGTTACTGTGGTAAATACTATTCACGGTAAAAAGTGAAGTTACTGTGGTAAATACTATTCACGGTAAAAAGTGACTTTACCATGGTAACTACTATGCACAGTAAAAACAAGGTTACCCTCCAAATGATTTCTGACTAAGTGGGAATATCTCTCCAGAAAATCCACCAACGAGGAATGGTCCCGGCAACGGAACCAAAATGTCATCACCAATCTGGCACTATGATAATTCTCCACCGGGAACTCCTCGTGCTATGATTATTTACTAATGCACAACTTTTAGTTTGGTGGATGTAATCTGGAAACACAACAACAAACATAACACAAGAATACCATAGACTATGATACGAAGGAATGATGACAAATCTGAAATATAAGTGTAAATTATAATATCAACATGAAATTGTTACAATCTCACCCATGAGGTACTTCAAGTGTTACTAACTTCACTTGCCTTCCAACAATAACTATGGGAGAAACTTCACAATTACACCTCTTAATGGCTTCTTTAACACACCTTCTAAATGATGGCTTCCTTTACACACTTACTCATACAATATTTCTCACTACTTCCTTCTATGCTAAATGAGGGGGGTGGCCTCTCTATTTATAGAACTTTCAGGCTTATCCACCTTATCTCTAAGATAGGATAAGAAATCTACTCTGACGAATCATATTCCATACCTTAACTCTTATCTTTACATGTAAGCTTATCTTTTAAGATAAGATAAACCTTATCATTTCACATGGGTTCCACATTTTTAGACTTTTTACAAATAAAATACACAAAATATTTATGACCTCACTCCTTGTCCTTATTACCAATATAATATTTCTAATTCCTAATCATGTAGACCCTACTTCTCTACTTACCCTAACTTTGACATTTTAACATTACCGAACCACTTACGACAAATATTTACTTTTTACCACAACATTCCTATTGTACTTTGACTGTTACCGTACTATACATTATTGGTGGCATGTTGTACCGACAGCGCCGTTATCTTCTATCAGACGCTACTACTAATTATACTTAACAACATCCTATTCCTAATACATACATTAATGAAATATAAATTACGGAGGAAAATTTTAGGCCAGGAGCCCACTTTGACCATTCTAAAAGAGTGTTGAGTTGTGAACCATATTTTCATTGAGAAACGTGTGACGCGTTACTTTCGCTTAGTTTTTACTTGCCTTAGGGCGAGGCAAAACTCTGCTGAAGTGAAGCCAGCATTTTTTATCCTTTTTTTTATTTGCTTCCTTCACTTTCTTTTGACACTTTGTTGATCAGAAGAGGTGTGATTACCTTTGTGTTACCAATCGACTGTTTATGTCACTTTTATGTCTGTTTACGCCCATCCATGTTTGCGGCTGGGTTATTTAAACGTCTAAAGTGTGCAAAGGCGTTTTCATGTCATTGGTAGCCATTGTGATCTTGATACCCACATCAAGATCGTCATTTTAGTTAGGCGTGGTTCATCACCACGAACTTCCTTAGAAGAGTTAGCTTGTTTGTATCGTATCACTACAATTTCGATATTTACGTCTTGTTTCTTATAAACTCAACATAAATACCTATATTGTAAGTTTATGTTGCACACATTTTTAACTATTATTAGCTATACTTTGAGATTTTTAGTTTGATTCTATTATTACTTAGATTTCAAAGAGTGCTAGGTGTTACCATTTGTGTGTGTTATATCAATAACACCTCGATATCAATACTTCACTTTCTCGCAAAGTTGGTTAACATATCTTGGTGATATTGTTGTGTCATTCGCGAAGTGTAATTGGCACTTTTTAAGATATAGGTCTTAATCGAGTTTGAGCTCACTTCATCATATATCTTGATTGGGAGATCGCATTGACTTCTTTTATTTACTTACATTTGGTTCATTTCCTTGAATTTGGCATGAGTGAAGACATCTTGTTAATCATCTTGTGACGTAAACTACTCTTTGAAATGTAGTTTAGGAGGTACTTCATTTCAATAGGTTTCAATACCAAACGCTTGTATCATGGGTGATTTATCACTCTATCACATTGGTATTCTCACATTGTTGATTTATTCATACTCTTAATAAACACATCTTGTATTTCACTGAGGGGTGATCACTAAGCTTTGAACACATTTATAACTTACCCTAGTGAATGTATCACGAAAACATGGCTCCTAAAACATGTCTAGGGTCAAAGAAATAGACATATGAGGAACAACAGGTGCAAGCTTGGGAAACCTCTAATAGACAAGGGTCAAACCCCTTCATTGGACATGACCTAGGACCACTGTTTTCTGAAGAAAAGGAAACAGAAGAGATGGTCGATCATAGTGGAAATGAGTTAGAATCACCACACACAGACTTTGATTTTGACCCCACTCTACTAGATGAATTTCTTCTTAGAAACAAAGATAGAGTGTTGGCATGGGTCGTGGAATTAGGGGCCAAATTGCCCACCAAGAATGAACCAATATTACCTACAAATGACGCTACTGAGAAAGAACGTCCCCTTATCAATATGGAAGATATTTTAATAGGTAGACATGCTTCCACTTCTTATGCAAGAAATGATAAAGTGGTAGGGCATAGAATACCCTTTTATCAAACTACCATGAAGAAACAAGATAAAACATGAGATGGGAGAAGAACCTCCACAGTACGAAGAGGAGGAACCTTTAGAAGAAGAATCCACAAACCAAGCCACAATCCAACAACAAATCAGTAACCTAAGCCGACAACTATGCTTTGCTTACTTCCCATGTACAGAAAGACGCAAACAAGAACGTTCAAAATTTGAGGCTGAAGGTTAAGATTAATGAACTCCATCGGGAAAACCAAGGAGAAGAAGACACAGGGTATCATCACGTATACATCCCCGCTTCTCCCACTAAAGAACAATTACTTGCACATGAAGTGCAATCTATGAAAGTGATGCTTGTGAGCTTACAAGAAAGCAATATAGGGATCATTAGGAAATATCAATATGAAGAATTATGCCCCTATCCTTTTGACAAAACAATAACCCTTCAACCCTTTCCAAAGAAATTTGATATGCCAAAATTTGACAAATACAAAGGAAAGGGAGACCCCAGGGATCATGTTAAAGATTTATACATGGCATGTCAAGAGGTGTCTTATAGTGACAATTACCTCATCAGACTTTTTCCCAAGAGTCTAGGAGGTCAAGCATTGGAATGGTTTACACGCTTACCACGAGGATCAATTTTCACCTAGCTAAAATTGGCAGAAAGATTTATGCATCACTTCTCATATAACATAGAGAGTGACGTCACCATGGCAAACTTGTGTGAAGCAAAGCAATGCCCAAATGAGACCTTTTCCAGTTTCCCCCAATGGTGGAGAGGGATAGCTAGTTACTTCCCTTGCGCTTTCCCTGAAAAGTAGCTGGTCAGTATTTTCGTTCCCAATCTCAACTCAGATATAGCTTTCCACCTCCAAATGCATTATGTCCGTACTTTTGAGGAGGTTATCGAGAAAGGGATTTAGATAGAAAAGGCTCTCATTTCCAAAGGCACCCTCAAAACCCAACCTAAAGACAACCAAAGTGTCAAACCCATGGAAAACCCAAAGATCTTTAACAAAAACAAAAATGTGGTGGGAGACGGAATCAATGATTCCAAACGTGTTCAAACGGTCCAAACTGGTCAACCTTTTAAACTGACCAAGGGCCCAATTCAACCATCACCAAAGTGAAGAACATTCACCTCTCTCAATGAATCATTTTCATTCATACTAAAATAGTTAGATGTGGCCCACATGATGACCTATCCTACCACACAACCATTTGACAACAACGCTCTGAAACCTTCATGGTGTAAGGAGCATGAATATTGTGAAATGCATCGCGTTAAAGGACATAAGATAGACAAATGTTTGTGGCTTTGCCACTATATTCAAGACCTCATTGACAATGGGGAGATAGAGGTGGTAAACCCTAGCAAAACACAAACACCAAACGAGAAAATGGGGATATACAAAGAAACATTCCCCAAGCATGATAAGTCAGAAAAGACAAATCTGAATCAGGGAGAGTCATCCCAAACCTATAAATCCGTGAATTACTTGTATACCAAAAGAGATAACAATCATTATGATTCGCTTATTAGATGTATTCTCTCTCCTGCTGACTATGTCAATACCATCCGGATCAAGGGAAAGGACTGCGCTGCAGTAACAAGGCGTGCCCGCCTCGTGATTCCGGAACCCTCTCCGTTGACCCCACAAACTGGTAAATATAACCTTTTAGAACAACTTGAGAAGACGTCTGCTAAGATTTTGATCTTAGATCTTCTCAAGATATCCAATGTGCATAAGGACATTCTGTACCAAACTCTTCAGGGGTTGGGAGTGTCTTTAGAAGTCAATCTTACACACCTTCAAGCCACGGTGGCAAACATTGCACCAAGTGAGCATCTCACTTTCAACCATAAGGAGATCCCTACCAAGAATCCTACACATAATCTTCCCTTATACATTGAGGTAGTTCTCACCCGCAGGAAAATCAAACGAGTGCTTGTGGATAACAGATCTGAGTTAAACATCTGCACGCTTAAGTTGGTCAAATAATTGGGACATACGGAAGAAGATCTTGAGTCCCATATTATCATTATCACCACATACAACAACATGGAAAGAGAGTTAGCAGCCACCATCATGCTGCCCATGGAGGTGGACCCCACTTGTCATCAGACAAAGTTTCACGTCCTAGACTTGGAACTTCCATATAACATGCTTCTAGGCCAACCATGGATTCATGCCATGCAGATTGTGCCATCAACATTTCATCAATGCATCAAGTTGAAGCATGAAGGACACACAGTTACAATACTAGGAGATTCAGAGCCCTTTGCTCATTGTATAGCTCTCAATAGCTTTGTAAGAAAGGGTACATACACATGTCCCTCCGCAGATATAGCTATCTCTCTTCAGTCTGAGGCAATGGAATCCTGGGTAGATTCGGATTCTCTTAGTTCTTGCGCTCATGGGGCGTCTACTTCAACATCTCCATTTCATTCATTAGAGATGAAAATCCTAGAATATGGCTATGGGGAGTATAATGTACAACAAGCACTCTAGGTGTCAGACCTCTCTTTATCACCCAAGACTAGGGGTCAACCCAACTACCGCTTCAGGAGACCTAGAGAGGAACACACTATTAGGTCATTCATACCTAGAGGCTTGTTAGCTGATGATAAATTGCTTGATCCACCTACTACTTGGGTCTCGGAGGACACTCAACCATCTTGTTATTGAACCCTAGAATATGAAAAATCTAGCATAACAATGTACTCCATGGACTACAAAGGCCTAGGATGTGGGAGGGAACGAATAAGGACAAAAGAGAACTAGTCCCTCTTCCACATTTCAAAATAGAAAGATACAACATTGGGATTCACCCTTATGGAGCGCACCCCAATGATCAAGATGTGACTTGTTCTGAGCGTGAGGATAGTTCTAACTATCTAGACAGCGATATGGATTCCCATTGTAGCCAATATGAGGATCTAGCCTCCACGAACCTTTTCATGAACAACGCTGTCCTAACTTTAACCCCCATGGAGCCAACCCTTGACGTTGTATACCCTTCCCTTGTTGAATGGGACCAACAACATCATGTGCCACTATATTTATTTGAGAATGACAAGCCTATTGCAGAGTTCATGGGGCATGAGGGATATAATTCCCTTTGGAGATCACAAGAAGGGGTTTCTTTATTGACTTAGACACCTTGCACCTACTTCGGCGAGGATACTAAACTTCGTGGGTCAACAAAAATTTAAAGAAAAGCAAGGGAAAAAGTTCTAAAGAAAAGCCTAAAAAAAAATTTGAAGTCCAAGTCGTACAATGAAAACCTCTTTTGAGGCACTGGCTGATAAAACAAATAACAAAATCAAAGGATAAACAAAGTCGACCACGCCAAGGCATGAAAATCTCATAGAGACATCCTTGGATGAAGATATCAACCTGCCTCCTGATCCTACGCATATAGAGGATTTATCAAAATCGTTAGTCGAAGAAACAATTGATGTCAATATTGGTACTGAAGAAGATCCCAAGATAGTAAAATTGGGAGCTTCACTCTCGGTTAGAGAACAAAAGACGTTCACTATGCTACTATGGGATTTTATTGATGTGTTCACATGGTCTTACAAAGACATGCCTGGCTTAGTTCCAACTTTGGTCGTACACAACTAGGTTGTGCATGCAGATGCTAAGACTATCAAGCAAAAGCTCTGAGAGATGCACCCAGGATTGGCATTATTGGTTAAAGAAGAGTTGGAAAGATTTCTTGCAGCATGATTCATTAGACCAATTAATTATTCTAAATGGATATTGAACATTGTTCCCGTACAGAAGAAACCTATCAGTATCTGAATCTGCACAGATTTTAGGGACACCAATAAGGCTTTCCCTAAAGATGACTTTCCATTTCCCAACATTGATATGATTGTTGACTCAACAGTAGGGTACAAAATGCTATCACTCATGGATGGATTTTCAGATTATAATCAAAATAAGATTGCTAAGGAGGACCAACACAAAACAACTTTTACAACTCCTTGGGGCACCTTCTACTATCAGGTAATGCCATTTGGCCTCAAGAATGTAGGAGAAACTTATCAGCGGGCCATGACAGTGATTTTTGATGATATGATTCATGACATCATGGAAGACTACGTCGATACATCTTGGGAAAGTCTGAAACAAGAGAGGATCATCCAGTTATTTTACTGCATATCTTTGAACACCTGCATGAATACAAAGTCAGGCTGAATCCAAAAAAGTGTGTCTTCGGTGTGCTATCTGGGAAACTATTGGGCTTCATTGTGTCAAGACAAGGTATTGAGGTAGACCCTACTAAAGTGTCTGATATTACTTAAATGCCTCCACCTGAGAATATCAAGCAACTTCATAGCTTCCAGGGGAAAATTCAAGCCATTCGCCGCTTCATCTCCCAACTTGTAGATAAATGTCACTCATTCACCCATTTTCTTAAAAAGTACATCGCTTTCCTCTAGGGACCCGAGAAACAGCAAGCCTTTTATTTTCTTAAACAGTACCTGGCTAATCCACCTGTCCTCATGCCTCCCACTCCAGGAGAACCACTTTTGCTCTATATTTCCGCTACACAATTTGCTATTGGTGCACTACTCACCCAATACGACCTTAGCCATAAGGAGAAAGTGGTGTACTATCTGAGTCACACCCTCATTGCTTATGAGCTTAATTATCCTCAGATTGAAAAGTCTTGCTTGGACGTTGTTTTTACCTTTCAAAAAAATTTCCATTACCTGCTGAATACTAAGAACAAGCTCATATCCAAGGTCGACCCACTCAAGTATTTGTTGTCCAAACCCACCCTCATGGGAAGAATGGCTAATTGGATCATTCTACTCAGTGATTTTGACATAGAATTTGTCCATCAAAAATTAGTTAAAGGACAAGTACTTGCAAACCAGCTAGTGGAAGCACCCTTGCAAAGCACGGAACCTTTGAGTCTGGATCTGCTAGATGCCTCCTTGCTCTGCATCGAAGAATCTGTCATGTGGTAGATACATTTTGATAGATCATTTACGTTTCATGGTTCAGGTGTAGGAGTGGTCCGTATTACTCCTTCGGGTGATCCTATACCGTAGTTTTTTTGCCTGGGCTTCCCTTGCACGAACAACATTACAAAATATGAGGCACTCAGTGCAGGGATGAAACTATCCATCAAGTGGAATGTTCATCATCTTAAGGTCGTAGGTGATTCACAGTTAATCATCAAACAGGTTAATGATGAATATAAGGTTAAGGATGACAAGCTCATACCTTACAAAAATTTAGTGGAAACTCTAAAGGAGTATTTTGTGCGCATTACCTTTTAGAAAATCCCAAGAACATAGAACATATCGGTGGATGCCATGGCAACGGTGGGATCTATGCTTCATATTTCATTGGGGAACAATGATATGTCATTATTCGTAGAAAATATACGTTAGCCCGCATATGACATGCCAGAATCTTGCCTAGCTTGTGAGGTTTTTGGTCCCCATTCCCCATGGTACGAACCCTTTTACACCTATCTTAAGGATAGCACATTCCCTCCCGATATCTCCCATTCTGAAAAGTAAAGCCTGATTCGCCAGATAGCCCATTACACCCTTTTAGGAGGTACACTTTATCATTGTGGCTACGATGGGAATCTATTATGTTGTCTGGATGTGACGGAGTCAATCCAGGCAATCAAAGAAGTGCATGAAGGGGTATGCGGAGCACATACAAACGGAATGGTCTTGGCTAAGAAACTGTTGAGAGTAGGCTACTATTAGCCTACAATGGAAACTGATTGTTATAATTATGTTAGAAAATGTGTACTTTTCCAAAAGTATGGAAATTTCATCCATTCTCTGTCGCAACCATTACAACCTATCACTACCCTGTGGCCATTCTCCAAGTGGGGACTTGATCTAATAGGAAAACTTACTCCTACCTTATATGATGGTCATACACATATCATCACAGCCATAGAATATTTTACAAAATTGGTAAAGGTTGTCCCTTTAACCTATGTCACAAGAGAACATATTTCTAAATTCATCATTTGTCATTATGGTATTCCTACAGCCATTGTTACAGATAATGGGAAGTCATTTAAGAACAAAACTGTGAAAGGTCTTTGCCAACGATTCCAAATCAGATTAAAATGGTCCACACCATATTTCCCTCAGGGTAATGGACAAGCTGAGGCAACAAACAAGACTTTGGTAAGGATTATGGAGAAGATGGTCAACAAGATAGGCTAAAACTGGCACCTGTAAATCCATCTGGCCCTTTGGACTTACCGAACATCCATTCACACTCCTATGGGTGCAACACCGTATTCCCTAGTGTTCAGGATAGAATCTATCATCCCTTTAGAGATCAAAATTCCATCCCTGAGAATTTCTCTTCAGAATTATTTGGATAAGGATGAAGATTATCAAGTGGCAAGACTGGATGAGTTAGAGCTCTTGGATGAGAGGCGCATTCGCACTCTTAATCACCTACAAGTATATCAACATAGAGTCTCTAGAAACTACAACAAGAGAATCATCCCTCATCAGTTTGAGGTTGGTGATTTAGTCATGAAGGAGAACCTTTTCAACACCAAAGCAGAGCAAGAAAAGAAAGGGAAGTTCAAACCACATTGGTTAGGACCCTATGTCATAGTTTCCAAGTACGGCATGGGGGCATACAAACTAGCTCACCCTAATGGTGATGAGCTCTGGGAACCCATGAACACCATGCATCTTAAGTGGTTCTATGCTTGAACATAGCGCAATGAAGTCAAAAAAATCAAAAAAATACAAAAATACAAAAAAATCAAAAAAAATCATAAAAAGAAAAGAGAAAACAGATCGTCCACTAGTGAAAACCACGCAATTGTGGCACTTTGGATAGGTTCTTGGGTGAAAACTAGTTTCCGGTGCCTCGGGAGGATTTGTCGTTCACAAGCATTCTGTATTAGGAGGGTAGTTGTCTTTGGCTTAGACCTAGTTCTACCTTCGAGATTCCTTGTGCACACCATCCTATTCAGCATTGATCCGGCTTTTCCTTCTTCTATTCATCTGTGAGGGGCGTGGTCTTTCATTATTTCCCATCTTACACTAGGGGCAACTCAATGACTCCACTTTCCTGTTCATAAACGTGTGGCTTCTGCCCTTGTATATTCCCCATCTAACATTGGGGGCATCCATGCTTTCTTGGTTACCTGCACATAGCTTTGGAAAACTATTAGAAAACACAAAAACAATAGAACATTGTTTCACAAAAACACAAAAACAATAGAACATTGTTCCACAAAAACCTAAACAATAGAACAATGGTGCATAAAAACGTATCTTACAAAAACATTTACTTGCATTATCTTGTTTCCTTTCTTTGCTTGTTACTTGTATAGTGTTTTGCATGCTTGCTTTTGAGTTGTTTATTACTTGGGTGTACTTTGTTAGGCTTTATCTTTTCTTTCTTAGATTAGATTTATTCTTTATTGTGCATATTGTGGAGTATTTTTGCATGCTAGTAAATCTTGGGAGATCATGATGTAATGTGTTAATTCATTATGTTATTTCTTAATCATTTGGTTGTGTTTGTTACTTGTTAATAAAGCATGGTGAATCATGGTATATTGCATTAATTCCTGGTGTTCTTTGTTAGCATTTGGTTGTGTTTCTTGCATGTGCTTTGTTTTTTTATCATTTACATCACATTACCATCATTCACATCACATTACCATCATTATCATCACATTACCATCATTATCATCACATCTAACATCATCTATACATCATATATAAACAAAAATGCTAAGTTTTACATCATGCATGTATGCTAAGCTAACCATCACATATCGTATCATCAATGGGGGCAAGAGGGGTTATGCATAATAAAAAATCTATCCCCCCCACACCAATATCATCATATCATCCCATCTATTAGGCATCAACAAAAAATCACATGAGTAATACATTTGATATCATCTATGGATCTATCATCTAACATTCTAAACAAGCACATGTATATACATCAAACATCAGAATAACGCACATGCAAAATGTGGAATCTGATAACATCATATCACCATCCATAAGTGCTGAATAAAAAAAATAACATACATCGAATCCAATGCAGGCAGTGTGCCCGCTCAAGATACTAAATACGATTCATGTCCCATCGTCAATTAGCTCCCCATGAGTTTAAAAACAAAGTAAAAACCATCTATATGCATGTATCAAAAACAATAAAATACATCATCTCATAACCATGTGTATGTGAGCCAAAACAAAGTAATCCTCATATATATACATGTGTGTCAAATATACATCTCTATCAAAAATGGATACAAATTTGTGCTCTATATTAAAAATACCTTCAGCTGAGGTGTACAAAGGTGATTCATCAACAATTTCTATGTACATACATACAATGTCCAGATAAGTACTCAATATAATACATCATTGATACATAATGCCATAAAAAAGGGGCATGTAACTGAAAGAATCAAGCCTTCATCATGAGGCATCATCAAAAATACATGTATAACATAACTGTACATCGAAATCAGCCTTCACAAGAGGCATACATATCAAAGAATCTATACAATAAATATGTGGCTATCAACCACAGCTCTCGCACTAATCGGGACTCCCAGATCTGTCCTCTAGATGACGAAACACTGTAGGCTAGGAGGGCGCTAGTCTCATCGACTACTCTGGTACAGGGTGTCTAACTTATCTGGTCAAATGGCCAGATCTCCATGATCAAGAGCATGATTCACTCGACCCTGATAGTTGTGGAAGTGCCACTCGCTACTCTAGCAGAACCACTCTGTAATATGCAGTCCTATAAAAGAGGGTCTCACCACCAAGTCTGGTGGCATCACATATCAGGTCCGCATCTCCAGAGCTGAGCACTTCCTGGAGAGTAGTATCTCACTCACCTATAACTCGGCCCAGGTCTACCTCGGCCTATCTAGCGGTACCAACCTCTCGATCTCTCTCTGTGTTCATCACCTACATATCAGCACGGGCCTAGTCCCTCTGTGCTAATAAGGCCTAGGACGGAGCATACACATGATATCTCTATGTAATGACCATGCACACCTGTGATTGAGACTGATGAAGGAGGCTCAATATATGCGCCCTCCATGTGCTGTTGTCTCTCAGATTTTGGCCGCCATGTAACTCTGTCATCTCCTGGGCCAGTCAGGGCCCGATCCTGATCCCTCTCTAATAGTAAAGTCACAATGTGATCTCGGGCCTCATCATGCTCTGCTACTACAACTGTCATGCACTAGCCTTGAGTCTTGTCTCTCTCCGCTTTGGAAGCATCTCTCTCAGCTATAAGTTTTTGTACCTGTACACTTATACTGTGGCTATCTACACCACTTGGCTAGGGAGGCTGGTGTTGTGCCTCAGGGGCTAGTACCTGAGGTGCTCTAAATGACTGCCCCTACTCAAAAACCCTACCTCTAGGTGGTTGTATGGCTGCCTGTATCTGGTCCCTGTAGCCTCGGTCCCTATTCCTGTGGGGCACCTTGTCCATCATGTGGGATACCATCGAAGGGATCCTCTGGGTCTGGCCCCCAATGCCACTGCTCTAGCCCTACGCTCTGCCCCATGCCATACCTCTACGGGGTGGGGTGAATGCCTACTACCCAAGCTACCTCTGGAATAGTGAGACGTTGACAGGGTAGTACTGTCGCATATCATGCTGCATAATCAATTATGGTCTCTGGGGTCTCTCACCTATTATAATGGGTCCCATGCCTGGGGGACCACCTGTGTGAAGCTTGCCCTAGCTCGGGCCACTAGTATAAGAGGCCCCATGGTCTTCCTCTCAGAGTCCTCTACGAGCATGCCAGATATCTGGCTAAGGGACCCCCTTGTACTCTACCAACCTGCCGCTGGCACTTGTCTACCCAATACAGCTCCATGATATAGTTTGCGGCTGCCAATAAGAAAGTGCTCCACCAAGCACACGCTGAGCTCTGTAGCATCCTCTAGCCATTGGAAGTGCCTTACATATGGATGCCAAATGATGTCGATCGCTACTAGCTCGTCAAACTGCCCCCCTATATCTGAAGAGGCTGCTATGGTGACCACGAACATCTCCGTCAGCTGCTACCCAAGCCATATATGATGGCTCCTCAGGATCTCGAACGCGGAAAGGGCGTACTGGGAATTTGATAGCAATATGATCCTAGGGACCATATATGTAATAATGATGCTAGGCCCCACAGTCTTCTGACCGTGGTATGTAATCAGGTTCAAGTCCCAGTATATAAATGGGCTAATATACATTGCCCCCAGACAATATCTCTTGCCACTGTAAATGTCATGGACCAATGGCAGTAATCCTCTCGGGAACGAAGTCCCTATCTTATCAGTGAGTAGGAACCCACTAATAAGCACCATAATATAGAGAGGTCCCCGATGTAATGTTGCAGGTCGGAGATGCACTCATGTAAAGCTATAGTCATCCCATCATGTGGGATGTCGTCGGACACCAAATAAAGCATTGCATGCTACTCTAATCAGCCCTGCATCCGAACTGTACTGGATTAATGTACCCATCATGGGCACGTGCGAAGGATCGACCAAACATCCTCAATAGTCACTATCATCTCTCCTTATGGGTAGCCGGGGAAACACTGACTCTCGCTATGCCATTGCTCAGCTAGCGTAGTCAGGAAGCCGTGATCTAGTACGAGTAGAAGGCATCTGAGCTACGGGACCTAACCCCACTGCCTCTAGTAGTATTTCCATAGCTCGGTGGTCCCATGTCGGCGTATACTACCCTCTAACTCAGCAATCTAGGTATGACGCTCCCGCGTCTGTAAAACTGGTAGTCATCTCTGCAAAATTAACACCCCAGCTCATCAGTTCCTATCATTTCTTATAAAAAGTTATCTCGTATCTTTTAGGGGTTAACCCAAAAATCCTAAAAATTCTTCTAAGTGTCATGTTTTTTGGACACTTTCCTATATCTTTTCTCACCTATTCCTAGGGTCCCTGTGCACCCTTTCTGGTGCATGTGCGCCACATTTCTGGCACCTGCACTAGTGCGTACATGTGTCTTCTAGCACATGTGCGCTCTCTTTCGGGTGCCTGCGTTCCCTTTTTTGGCATGTGTACCACCAATTTGGTGCTTGCACTTGGGCTCGTGCGCTTATGTGTGTGTGCACCCACTTCTCCATGCCTGTGCCATGCTTTTTGCGTGTGCACGCACATGTGCCGATGTGTGCACGTGCACACACATGTGCTGTGATGTGTGCACATGTGCGTGTGTGTGTTTTCGATTTGTGTGCCATGCGTGTGCGCGCGTTTGACTTGGCGTTTGTGCCCCCTAAAATGGGCACCTGCACGCGCTCTATCCCATTCCTGTGCCTGCATGTAGGTGCGCCTATGCATTTTTCTACTCCTAAAGACCTAATTTATGGCATTAATGACAACAATTAACGAGAAAGTTTTTGATACTCATAAAGGGGGTCATCGTCTGCATGCCACTGGTACCCCCCGGACTGCGTCCGCGCACGCCTCAAACGGTCTCGTGCGATCATCATGGTTCTCCTGAGTGTCAGAGCCTCACAGTAAAATTTTCTCAACTTCTCAGTTAAAAAGAATTGGTCGCGATGTTTTTACCTCTCCCTGGGGGGTATATTAACCTATTTTTCACTGTTCGGAAGGCCGGGAGACCCGTTTTCGATTGCGTCATTTTCTCCTCTGTTCGCTGTGGAATAATTATTTTTATTAAATAATTATGTTTTCTCTTTTTTTTCACCATATTGGGGCATTTTTTGCTAATCCGATATCCATTTCTTCTCCCTCGGGCAATTTTATTTCTCCCTAGGCTATTTTTAGTCTTCTTCACACTCTCGTAAATAATTATTTTTCAAATAAATATTTTTTCTTAATTTTTCCACTTAACAAGGACATTATTTGTCCTTTGTTTCTCCTTTCTTCCACCTAGGGCACTTTCTGTCACCCCTAGGACCTTTTCTTTCTTCTTCTACTTTCTTATACTGTTCATCACGGTTGGGAAAGCAAAAACAATAAAAACAATATATATATCAAAAACCCAAAAATAGGGCAAAATTTTTCAAAAAATCCTAAAAAGTAAAAACCCTACAAAAAATGGTAACTTGTTTATTATGGCGGAAACTTGTGTTTTGTGCATGGTATTTTCTCCATATCCTATTGGTTTGTATCACATCTTCCCTAATTAATACGACTCATGGATCACCAGATTCACAACCATTCACAAAGCTAGCTGCTTGCTTCATCTGTACTCTGGGGAACTTTTGTTGCCTGGTGTTGTTTCGTTGCGCACAAATGTTTTTCATGGACCCCATGTCCATTTTCATTTCCCCTTGCATGTATCCTTGCTCGGGGCATCATTTTTAACCCTTGTCATCAATCATGAATTTTTGGATCTCTTCAGTACTGATAACAAAACTTTTGTACAACTGTCTTGCCCATTGTTGGGTTGAATATGTGCATTCGTACTTGTTTTCCCTGTTACATGAGCTTGTTTCCTTCTCGTATTGCATTGCATTATCGTATGTTACGTGGAGTTGGTATTTTCAACAAAGGACAATTATTCGTAGTATGGCTTTTCATGTCATTCTACCTTTGTCGTATGCTTATATTTTTCATAAGGACCGATGATGTAGTTCCTATGGCAATATGATGACATCAAATTTGTTCCAAATAAATAGCGACTAGAGGCTAAGCTCTTCTCTCCCCTCATCCATATTTCTTCTACTTCACTTCCCTTTCTCCCCTAATTTTCTCTCTCATCGGGGCAGCCTGCCTCTTCCCCATTCTTTTTCCTATCTCTCATCTTTTTTTATTGTCGATTGACTTCTTCCATCACCCCATCGACACTCGAGGGGGCATCTCTCCCTCCTACTAATTTTTCTTCTATCCCTTTAAAATTTTCTTCCATCTACTATCTTTGAAGTGGCATCACTTAAGCCACCCCAAAGAGGGGCAAATGTAGACACATATAATTATGCCTAAGAAACTTAAATACTTAAATTGCGCTAATTATCTCCTTTCCCTCAAATTGACGACATATTGTCAATAGCGCTCATCTTCTCTTCCATTGTCGTTAATTGATTACATTAAGCTAATTAATTAATTTTCCTATCCAACACATACCCTAATTAACGACCTTTTGTTAATTGACACCTTCTATCTAGTCTAATTAATTATTATTAATTAATTACCCTCCCTTCACATTAAATCAATAAATCTCTATTTAATTGGTTTAATTCCCTCCTAATGGTCCAAATCGCACTAAAATCCATCTAAAAGCTTATAAAAGCTTGCACATGTATTTATTAATCATCTTGATTAATTAATTCACCCCCTTTATCCACATGAGCCACTTGAGGACAAACTAAACCCTCCTAAAGCTAACTCAACCCCATCTAAACCCCCTTTATCCATAACTAACTCTACATCTCCATTTTTATCCCACATTCATGAGGATGTGTTGAATCCTTTATCCTTTGGGCTATAGAAAGAGCCCTCCTCCTACATTTATACCTACACCTAAATCTCTGAAGAGACCAAAGTAAGCACATAGTTTCATACTAATAGCCTTTTTTCATTCTTGAGCCCTCCATCCTCCATTCTCTAAGAGCTAAGCCTCACACCCAAGCATCCATTGAAGCATCAAAGCAAGCAATTATAATTTAATTGCCATTGGACTACTTAGGTCCATTTTAATGTTAAATTAGGAAATTAAGGGGAATAGAGTTCATGTATTTACATTGTGTTTTGATTAGATTCAAAGTTATTAATGTTTAAAGGGTAGGACTTGCTCACTTCTTCATCATGATGGTGCACATTTTCAAATTTTAACTAGGTTAGGAAGCTATTTTTAGGTGGTATCTTTCTTGCTTTAAGTTTGGTTAAATTTGTAGAAACACTTGCACACAAGTAGGTGTGTAGGTCTAAACTTTGGTTTCTGATACTGATTTGTCTGTCTCTCATCGTTCCATTCAGTCAACTCATACAATTTGTGCCCTTCCCAACTCTTGGTGCATAGCCCTCACATCTTAATGGTTACATGGAGTTGGGAATGGGGCAAGTTCATCTCTTTATCACTATATTTTCATCACATTTTTCCAACATAAGAAGAAATCACAGACATTTCCCAAAGAGGTCGAAAGTTCAAATACTACAATGTGTTGTATCATCTCATATCAGCATTTACAAAAAGAAATAAAAACAGAAGCATTATGCTCAATATTTACTATCATTTTTCATTCACCACATACATTCTGAAAAGCATGAAAACAAATACTCTAAAAACATCTAGCATACATATGGAAATGAGTCACAAAATTCTAGGCACTAAGAGTCTAGATCCAAAAAGAGATATATATATATCAAGTTTTATATACAATGCCATCATGCACTAGGCATGGTCAAAATGCTCAATGATCCCAAAAAGAATATAAACACTCATATGAATATCTAACAAAAAACTACAAAAATGGCCTCTCAACCCCTATGGGATCCCTCAGAGGGTGCATGACCACGTCTAGGACTCCGGCTACGACTGTGCTCCAAATGTACTGAGGGCTCACGGTCATGACTAGTAGCTACCATATCACTATGAGAATGAATCCTCCTCATCAAGCGCTTAGCTGTCCTATATCCAACTACCTCAGCATAGAGAGAAGTCATGATCCTTTCCACCTACCAGACAAGGGCAAAAACATCGGTATGCCTATCAGCTGCTGAAGGCTCTCCCATGTCCTCAGTAATCTCAACCTGAGTCTTCTTCAAGGGGAGCAGCAAGGTATCTACACATACTCAGTGAATCAAGTCTCGCCACCCATCAACAGTCGCTGCAAATAAAGGAGAAAACAAGTTAGAAAACTATCAAAAATAAAACCAAGCATAAACAAAACAACAAAAGGAAATAACAACTAAACAATTCTAACTAAAGAAAAATCAAGAGAAGAGTGGTAACTCACTTGGATCTCCAGGCCTCCAGGAAGGGTCTCTAGGATACGCGCCTGCCACTGATGTTGCCACTGACTCTCATCCCTCTCCCATATCTAGAGCAATGTGACGACCTACAATGGACTCGCCATCTCCCCCTAAATCCTGAGAGGGAAACTCCTCTAAAATCAGATTCACCCTCTATGCGCTCTGCTCCACCCTCTCGGCCCACAAAATATCCTGAGTGTCATGCCACTCAGAATCACTATCATCCTCCCCACCTGTCCCTTTGATCTCTGTCTCCTCTATCTCCTCCTCTGTCTCTCCCCCAGTGAACTCCTCAGACTCGGAGTCCATGTCAATAGGCTCATCTCTGCTTTGGGAAGGACCATCGAAAATCCAAAGTAAAGGTGCCCAAGGAGCACTGGCTGCCCCTCGAGCACGAACCACCCTCCTAGTTGCGATGGGAAGACCAGGAGTAACAATAGTCCAACCCTGGCCTCTAGGACCTCCCCGAACCTCACAAATAGATCTATACACTAGCCCCACTGGAGGAAACATGCCGATGTAAGGGAGGACGAACTGCTGTGGTACTCTATCAAACAGGTGGATCTCCAACTTCCCTATCATGTCTATCAGCTGACTGGTAGTTTGGCAAGCAATCAATGCAACAGTCTCCTCTCCCCACAACCCTACCATGGCCTGATAAGGAGTAGCCTCCATATCTACAGTAGTTAAAGAGGCCACTGGCTGGTGAGGTGCTCTAAGAACGGTCATCCCTATCCACCTCGCTATTGTGATGGCCCCGAGATCCTCTGCCTCTACACCTCTCCCATATGGATTGATGTGCTCATACACCCAACTCATGACAAGAGTGGGGTCGCTCAGTGACTATCCTTGTAGTCTGACCACCCTATATAAATTTTGGTAGGTGGTCCCAAGGATGTTTTCTCCCCAAGTGTAAACACTTCCATGGCCCTCAATCTGTGCAATGATGGGAGTCCAACAATATAAGAGAGTGTCCCCTCCCTTGTCCTTAATCAATCTCGAAGCAAGAATGTCCGTGATAGCCTTACGGAGCACAGGAATATCAGACTCTATAATGGAGCGGACCTTCACCACCTTCTTCGATCCCATGGAAACAATGGAATCCCCCATATAAGTGGCCCACTGAACCACCTGAGATCTCGACACTGTTGTCTTGAGAGACAGTTGCCTCCCAAGAATCGGGACCCCCAATATGCGATAAACATCCTCCAAGGTGATGGCCCACTCACCCCTAACTCACGAAAATTGGAAAGTGTTTTGATCCACATCCCATTATGAAAACAAGTCACATAATATGTGACTAGCATGTGCAACATGAGGGACCTGTGCAATCCTCCAAGCCAGCCCTCTGAAGAGTATCTCGCTCTTCCTGAGTGAGTGCCTCTAACACTGTTGGGAGCCAATCACACTCCCTCTCTCGGCTCCATCTGATGTACTCCTCCTTCTTCTGCATACACCCAAAAACACGGAAAAAGAGTAAGTTAGCAAAAAAATCTGACTGGAAAAGCTATCAAAAACATGTAAAAATTTGAAAATGTAAAAACAAGTAAAGTTTCTTTTTTTGCATTCTGTTGCAAACCGCCGCCCTGTACAGAGCAACGGTTCCATAATCGCTGCCTTCTAGGGCAGCAGTCTCATAACCGCCGCCCTGTGCAGGACGACGGTCCTGTCCTGAACCCATAAACGGCTTGAAAGCCCTAAAAATTCCTAAAAACAAGCAAAATACACTATTTTAACTAAAATAAAGACCTACCCTATGGGTGCCCTGCCTAGAGACTCATTTAAAACTAACATTTTCAAAAATAACCCCCCTAAGACAAAGATTTTATCATTTCTACATTTTAGGTTCAAAAACAATAAATTGAGAAGAACTAACCTGAGACTTCGTGGGTCGATGTTTCACTCTCGGAGGCATGATCACTATCTCACCACGAACGTTTTGACTATACTCTCATTCAAAACTGTCACCGTGGGTCCCAGAGCTCAAAAAATATCAAATCAATCCATGTAAATGAATAGTAAAATGAGTTCATTTTATATATATAGCTTTCTAAAATTAATTTTGAATGTCTTTCACAGGGTTAGAGCGTCGATGGAGGTAAGTTCTAAACCCCACATAGATGGTAAGTCCTCATTTCATATCAATTTAGTTTTATTTCATGATTTATTTTATCTATTTGCACTTGAGTCCCCTTTTCATCTTGCAGATAGCAGGATTTTGGATGGTGACTTTCTGACACACGGGCATGTCAAGTATAACCCATAACTTCCCATTTCGGGACCACCATAATCAAACCCACCATTTTACGCCTCTTCATAGCTAAGACACTTCTCCGAGGGGGAAATATGTACGTACCCAAAACTATAGGGTACTGCACCACTAGAAAGATGTTACACATGCCCCAATGATGATATAAGTCTCCTAGCAAGGTGTTTAGGATCAAGAAAAGCTCGCCAAGTATACATTTGTATCTCATATACCTCACCCAGCATCCACATGCTTTATTCGACCCTCTGCCCCCATTTTTCCTTGCATTTTTGTCTTAAGTTACAACATCACCGCCCTACCTAGGCGGAGGTCCCGTAACCACCACCCAGGACAGGGCAGCGGTCCCATAACTGCCACCCTGCACAGGGCGGCGGTCTTGTTCGTGTTTTCCATAAAGTTTCAATGATTGCGTCAAACGTAAATTTTCAAATTCTATCTACATTTTTCAGCTACTTTGCTTTGCATTTATGTTTTGGCCACCCTGGGAATAGTGTTTTCACTTTGTTTAATGGTAAAAGAGTTCCATTCCAAGTTACCTTCTAGTGAATACATTTGCTATAAATAGCTAGCTTGTTTTCAAACAAATGGCCCCTCTCCTTCTCTATTTAATCATTCAGTATTTTGAGTTTCTTTCTTAGAATTCCAATAGTTTCATGTTTTGCATCCATTTTTGGTCTTCCTTTGTTGTTTAGAGGTCATTCAATCTTCTTGTTTCATTCTTGCTTCATTGCTGTTCCATGCAAGTCAGTTTAGAATAAGATAGTTTCATTCTTAGATTGGAATCCATTTAGAGTTGCAGGTTTTTTTTAATCAAAAGGATAGTTTCTAAAATTCTCGACGCATTTTTGTTGTATTTCCGCAATAAATCTCGCTAGGAATTGCATAGTCAAGCTCTTTTCACTTGCACTATCTCTCTCTTACTTGCATTGTATTCGGTCTATATCCAAAGCTATCATTGTTCAACTGCCTTATTCTACTGATAATATCATATACACGCTTTTCTAGATTCAAGAGAACATAAAGGAATGAGGAGATCACACTAAGGGGACAAAGTCACACACAACTAGATTTACCATTGTTCTATAAAACGCCAGGTTTGAGCTATCAAAGTTCTAGTTACAACGTATCAAATAGAGTAGTAAATTATTTTATTTTAGTCAAAGCTCACTCTCGATATCACCAGGGAAGCTGTGGGGATTGATAGTTTCTGAGAAACTATGATTCATTCCTCACTTCTGAGGTAGGATCGAGAGTCTTTCAATTTAAAGCAATTAGTCACTTAGATATTTAGGATAAATTCACAACTGCACAAGAAAATAGCCACACCAAGCTACTTTGTTTGTTTTAATTTTGTTACTAGATTAGTTGTCGATTTTCTAAATATATTATAATAGCTGCTCTTTTAATTTCGTTAAAATACTTCATCGAAAATACAAAAATAAAAGAATACATGCATAGTGTAGATACATCTTTCATAATTAGTTTATTAATTTTAGTTAAAAGTTGAATCATTTTGCATGACAATCACAAGACCTAGAGAGCCCAGAGAATACATATTTGAACCAATAGTGCCTCAACCAAATCTACCCACAACACTAGCTGATATAGATCAAGACCTTATGATACAGGTCTTTCGAGCAATGATAAACCTACGAGCAATTAGTGAACAACTGAGAGAGTTAAATATTGAAGATGACAAGGCATACACATTTTGGTCAAATCATCCTAACTATAGACTTCCTTGATAGGATATCCATATGACTGTACAAGGACTCGAAAGAGAACAAGTATTTGGTTGAGATCCTTTAGTTCCACAACCTAATGCATGAGACCTCCTCGTTGACATAGATACTAGCTTACGCATTCAAGTTGCCAGAACACCTGTAAGGTATTCTGAGAAAATTACACAACTTCTAGTTCTAAACATAGAGGCTGAAAAGGTGTATGATTATTGGATAATCGGAAGGAGGGATTAACTCTTCACATGACCATAGGAGGTCCAACACAACCACGAACTTATGGTTGTGATCCACAGGTCCCACAACCCAACGGGCCTACTAATCAATCAGACATTGATGTTGGTTTACGAACACTAGTATTTAGGTCCTCACCACTTCCACCAGACATTATTACACAATTCTCCTTACTAAACATAGCAGCCAATCAAGCTAAGGATTTATGGACTAGACCAGAGAATCGTCCATAAAACCCCAGAGAATCCACTACACCTCCCATCACCATTTTCATGACCTTGTCTGGAAATATACATGAAGCTCCCGCAGGTCATTTCCCACATACCCAACAACCAATAAACATGATCTCGGTAGAGCTCGACATTGATTGGAGCCTCCGAACAGCTATTATATCTGAATGATCCATTACACCAATTCAGGTTAGGAGGGCCTTCTTCACCTTAGATTCGTAGATTCCATTATTGTGTATTGAGGATATAAGATTACCCAACTAGTTTGTCTGTATCCATATATATTCCACATTCACCGGCCATCTCGGCACGACCTCGGGAGGTCAGGTACGAGGAAGAGTTACTTGTAGATTCCCATGCTCGCATGTCACTTTTCCATCATACAAAAATGGTGAACCTGACGTGAAACAAACAAATATTCCCCTTTTATTTTTATTTCTTTCATCCACCTTCGCTCTTTCCCATTATTCTGTGGGTATTCATATACCCCCCGAATATGTCAGGATACAAAGCATATGGTAGACCTCTCTCAGGTCTTAAAGCAAGTTATAGTAAAACAAATAGAAAACCATCACCCTCACTTTCTGCATGGGTCGATAACTATTCAAGTAATTACTTGTCATCCCAAACTCCACCCAAAGAACTAGTTCTAGTTCTTCGTTTCGAATTGAGGAGTTGGATCAGCTTGCACAAACACAACAACCAGAGCCCTCAGGCTCTAACAATATGACATTTACTGGAGAATCCATTTCATCTCCTTGGGTCTTGTTCAAACCATAGATCAGTAGACAGTCAAGATCCACTCCCATTTTTGGATGAGGAGTACTTAGCACGCTATGCTAGAAGCAAACAACACTTCCAAAACATGTACCCACCTATAGGGAGCTTACAAATACAATCTGATACCCTACTCCAAGAAAACACCCCCATTCCTCCACCTATGGGAAATGCCCTTGGTGAAGCTTGGAAAGGTACTGATCAATTCATAGCAGGGTATCATACCCCTTTACAACCTCAAGGTGTACAAAAAATGCCATTAATGCAAAGCACTCTTTCTTTGCCAATAGATGGCATTTCAGCTTTAGTTGAGAAGGTTAGAGGATTGGAACTTACACAAGCAAACCAAAATTCATATTTTGGGCAAATAGGAATCCCAAACCCTCTGCATCACCCCAGTCAAGTTGACCTCCTTATAGGAACAGGCACGTTAGGCATGCCTCCTCAACATCCGTATAATTACCCACAACAAACACCAACTAGGACCGCGTTTTCAAACGTCGCTCTAGTTGAAAATATGATACCTCCCGGCTTGGCACCAAGCAACTCATACCAAAACAATGCTCCTCCCTACTTAAACATTTATTCAAAATCACCACAAGGAGACATGTTCTCTTCTCCGGGATGTTCATTCAACCACAGGGATTCCCTTATGTCCCTGCAAATACATATGCTATGCCATATCAACAAACCATTCCACCTCCACCCCCTCAGCAAGAACCATCGATGGTTGAGGCCTATGGGTAGGGACTTATTCAAATATTTAAAAGAGCCCCTAGACTTCACCATACAAAGTGTTATGCTTCCAAGACCTCTTCCTGATTTACCCAAATATAAAGGGGAAGGAGATCCAAATGCACACATTAAGGCCTATGCCACAGCCATACGGGAATTACTCCCTTGGGATGGGGTTGTTGCTAAGATATTCCCTAAGACCTTAGAGGGTATTGCCCTTGATTGGTATTACAGAATACCTAAAGCCTCGATACACTCATTTAAACAACTCGTGTCAGAGTTCATCAAAGCTTTTGATATGAACAAATTGTTAAGAACATGAATCAGGGAATTCTTGCATATTAAACAAGAACATAATGAATCCGCTGCTCATTTTATTCAAAGATGGCGTATGGTTCTCTACTCATTAGCAAGTGCTCCAAACATGGATCAAATGGAACTATGTGATTTATTCCTCCATTCTCTCAATAGAGAGATAAAGGAAGAAGTCCAAAAGTTCCCACTAAGAACTTACGATGAAGTACTTGAAAGTGCTCTCCGAATTGACCAAGCAGTGATAGATAGTGGTCGTAAGACATATGGGACAAATGGGAAATTAACCACTCCCAATCAAAACACCACGGCCTATCCTAACACTGGGAACTCTAATCAAGGACCTAAGATCCTTAACAAGAACCATGAAGTTACAACAGATGGAGTAACTGACCAAACTAAAAGAACAAACGTAAACATTTCACCACCTATTAATAATCAACAAAATAACAATTTTACTCCAACAATCAACGCAGTGGATTTTAATAATCCACCACGACCACAACAACAACAACAACAATGACAATGATGAAAAATCCAAACACAAGGTCCAAATCGAAACCCAACTAGATATCAGAGTCAAAACCAAAGGCAACAGCCTCAAAATTTTAACTCTAACAACCAACAACCTTACCTGAATTTTGGGTCACAGCATGATTCAAATCAGCAGCCTCAAAATTCTAATCCCAATTTGTATTGTGGCTTTCACAAAATTCAAGACCAGGATACTAGGACTTGTCATGACTACAATAAATTCATGCAACGCTTGCCAGAAGATCAAAAACAACTCTTTATAGATATGTTTTTAGAAAATTCTATAGTACCCACACCAAACACTTATACAGGGGTAGTTTCCCCTCAAAATGCACCCCTCAAGATCTTTAATGACCCACTCCCAAACCATTCTAACAATAACAGGCTAGATCCTAGTAGAACAAACAAGGGTTTTATAACAGGAAACAATGATCATGAAGCTTTGACTTCATTAAATCCACCAGTTGCACCCCAACTAGGAACTCGACCCCAAACTAAGATAGTTGGTCTAGTGGAGTTAGACACCGAACTACCCATAGAAACCATAACAAGAACATGGGATTATTCTTCTCAACCAACTCCAAGTTATCCATTGGAACTAGACAACATTCAAAAAACGTTGGTAAAACCCATAGGCACCTATGATTTAATTAATGACTTAACTAAAACCTTCTCTCACATCTCCTTTTTGGATTTGTTAAAGAACTCCCCCGCCCATAGGGCTGCCCTCTTAGAAGCATTAGGCCTTGGTCATTTAATCAACATCACTCCTCCTCTGAAAATGCAAGTAAACCATGTAGACTTTGATGTCTACCCTCCAAGGCAGCCAGATAGGGACACTGAGTATATATTTGATATAAGAAAAATGCCAACTAACGCTGAGATTGCATGAAGAGGCAACCCAGATTTACATTTGCAAGTATGGGTTTATAATAATTATGTTAAATGTTCAATGATTGACGATGGGGCGGTAGTTAACATAGTCCCCTTCACTTTTCTTAAAAAGTTAGGATATGGAGAGACAAATTGTTCCACAACATGAAATACGATAAGATGTTATGATAGCCTCAAGGCCACTTAAATTGGAACCATAGTTTTACCAGTCACTTTAGAACCCAAGACAGTCCTCACCGAATTTTATATTATAGATCAGGAAACCAACTATAATATGATCCTCAGTCGGCCATGGATACACTTTATGAAGGTAATCCCTTCCACATTATTCCAAGAAATAATATTTCTACACTTAGGAAAAATATTTGTGGCACAAGGTGACCCAAAACCCTTCGATATACACCTAGTTGATTTGAAGAAAAGACCAGGTGTTCACTCCGAGTTTGAACTCCCAAAAAATCAACTTATCAAACCAATTAATTCAAAACCAAAAAAGAAGTTAATACCCACTACAGAATTGGAAATTACAAATCTAGCCAATGACATTCCAATACTCAAAAATGAGACCAACCTCATAGAAATAGTGTCATTAGGGACTACTGCAAAAAAATTTGAGTTACTAGAGAAAGACTTACCTATTCTCCTATTATTTAATTATATGGGTATGGGATGCACCCTGGGAATTGCTTCTCTTCCATCAAATGAATTTTTTATGGTAGAAGTGACCGAAGAAAAAGAAATAAATACAACAAATACCCCAACTTCCATTTTTCCAAGCAAATATTGGACTCTCCACTTCGATGGAGCTAGATTTCTCTTTGGAGATGGGGCAGGAGTGATCTTTACTTCACTTAAGGGAAAGATCCTACCTTTCACCTTTAAATTAAACTTTGAATGTATAAACAATGGGGCTGAGTATGAAGCTCTCCTCCTTGGCCTCATCTTAGCCAAAAGAATGGGTGTCGATAACATTAAAGTGCTAGGAGACTCGCAACTAGTTGTAAACAAAGTATCTGAGGTGTACGAAACTAGGGCTAAGCATTTACAACTCTACAAAATAGCGGTGTTGGATCTAAGAAAGGGATTTAACTTCATATCAATTGAAGCAATCCCATGAGATCAGAACCTTCTCACAGACTCAATAGTAACCACAGCTTCTTGTTTCACTCCAAACAGTGAGTTGGAAGATACAAATTTCACGGTATCACTTCGTACCAAACCATTAGTGCGTAAAATGCCAACAAACCCACTCCTGAATCATGGAGAAGTTGAGGATAATTGTTCTATTATGGATCACTATGACAATGATAGATTCACTCTCAAATATCTAAACACCTATGCAGAGCTACACCTTGCTTACCACATAGTGGATCTTTCCCTAATACCACATTCCTCTTCCTATTTTGGAAATCCCATGGAAGATTCTCCTCCACAAAAGGATCTCGATATCTACGAGATAGAAGATGGAGAAATATTGGAACTATATCTAGCCCCACATGAATTTGAAGAAGGTAACACTTCTTTAATAGAAGAAACCATTGATATAAACATCAAAAAAGAGGAAGAACCAAAAATTTTGAAGTTAGGATCCTCGTTAACTCCGGAGGAGATAGAAATACACACCCAAATCCTCAAAGAACATCAAAATGCCTTCACATTTAACTATAAAGAAATGACGGGCATCACACCACACATTGTGGTACATAATTTGGTCACTAAACCAAATGCAAGACCAATTAAACAAAAATCAAGACCAATGAAGCCAAAAGTGGCTCTCATGGTAAAAGAGGAAGTAATAAAACTTCTCCAAGTGGGATTCATCAAACCCGTTGACTATTCAGAATGGGTATCCAATATCGTCCTTGTTCTCAAAAAGAATGGGAAGATACACATCTGCATAGATTTTCAGGATATTAACAAAGCTTATCCCAAGTATGACTTCCCATTACCATCCATTGACGTTATTTTTGATGCAATAACTAGATTTGAACTATTGTCCCTCATGGATGGCTTCTCAGGGTATAATCAGATTAAAATATCTAAACAGGATCAAGCCAAAACTACATTCATAACTCCCTGGGGAGCTTATTGGTACGTTGTCATGCCATTCGGCCTTAAGAACGCCGGCACTACATATTAGCGGGCAATGACATATATATTCCACGATCTTATCCATAAAATTGTGGAATCCTATGTGGCTAACTTATTGGCCAAGGCCAAGAAGTGTTGTGATCATCCAGAAGTACTCTGTATCACCCTCTCACGATTAATTGAATATGGTGTCACATTAAACCCGGAGAAGTGTGTGTTTTGTGTGACAAGAGGCAAACTTTTGGGCTACATTATATCTTCACGAGGGATTGATGTCGATCCGGCTAAAATATGGGTTGTTCTTGAAATGATTCCACCATCAGACGAGTTTGGAATCAGGTCATTTCTTGGGAAACTCGGTGTAATCCAAAGGTTCATCTCATATTTAAGTTTTGTCATTCATCCAATCAACAATCTATTAAAGAAAGATTATATCATTGATTGGACTAAAGAATGCAACAAGGCCTTTGAAGCAGTTATATGCTTCTTGTTGTCTCCACCCATGCTAATGCCTCCCAGACTAGACCACCCTTTGATCCTATACTCACGGGCCACTGATGTCTCACTAGCCTATATGTTGGCTCAAGAAGACAATGATAAATGAGAACATGTGGTCTATTTCATTAGCCGAACAGTTCTCGCTTATGAAACATGTTATACACAGGGGGAGAGAGAATTCTTTTCCATAGCCTTTGCAACAAAATGTGTAAGACATTACATGTTGAACCAAGAAATAAGGGTCATTGTAAAGAAAAATCATTTACGAACATTCCTCACACAAGGGTCTTTATCTAAAAAGACTGGGAATTTCATAACCTTAATGAGTGAATTTGAGTTAACATTTATAAACCAAAAATCTGTTAAGGGAAAAATCATCGCAGACTGGTTAGATAACAATCCACTAGATGGAGGTGATCTGGTAAATTTGCACTTTCCTGATGAGTGCGTATACTTTTTCGAAACCAGGCCACCCATCTCTACATGTCCCTGGTACATTCATATCATCAATTTTATCATGGACCACACATACCTGGAAAGTGCCACATCACAACAAAGAAGGCGGTTATGCATTATCACCACTAAATATGTTGTTTTAGAACAAGTACTCTATTGTAAAGCCTTCGATGGCATGCTTCTAAGATGTGTCGACACGGAAGAATCCAAGAAGATTCTTTATGAATCCCACAGTTGGATATGTGGAGGCCACTTCAGTGGTCACACCACTACTCACAAAATACATCGGATGGGCTATTTTTGGCCCACTCTTGAACATGACACAATAGAATTTGTACGTAAGTGCCACAAATGCCAAGAATTCTCTCACGAGATTCACATGCTAGCACAGTCCCTGCAACCAATAGCAACCCTCTGGCCCTTCTCCATGTGGGGTCTAGACTTGATAGGGAAATTCTCTCCCTCATCAACCGATGGCCATAATTTTATAATTACAGTCACGCAATATTTTACCAAATGGGTAGAGGTCATACCTCTCACCACTGTACTAGGTTCGATAATTACAAAATTCATTCTGAACCAAATCATTTGCAGGTATGGTGTCCCACAAGTCATTATCTCAGATAATGGCACATCCTTCAAAAATGATGAGGTCTATGAATTATGCAGCAAATTCAAAATAAACCATCACACGGCCTCTCTTTACTACCCTCAAGCCAATGGGTAAGCTGAAGTAACAAACAAAACATTAAAGGTTATTCTCCTCAAAACAGTCAAGGAGAACAAGCAAGATTGGCATTTAAAACTATATCCGGACTTATGGGCCCATCGAACCTCAATAAATATACTGACAGGAGCAACCCCTTTCTCATTGGTATTCGGGGCAGAAGCAATTCTCCCGCTTGAGGTTGAAATAACCAGTCTCCACTTCTCATTACAAGGGATTTTGGATGAAGAAGCTTACAGGGAGACACACCTCTCTCAACTGGAAAGCCTTGATGAGGCTAGGCTAAATGCCGAACAAAGGCACAGAGCCTATGCTGACCGAATGTGCCGGTAGTATAACAAAAAAATCTATGAGAGAGAAATATACGAGGGAGATCTAGTTCTAAGACTAGACAACCAAATTGATAAGAAAACCGATGAAGGAAGGAAGTTCTGGCCCAAGTGGTTGGGCCCATACCGAGTCATGAAAGACTGCGGAAATGGTGAGAATCTCTTATGCACACTAGAAGGTGAGGAATTCAATGAAACTATCAATTCCTTGCATCTTAAATGGTTTTACGCATGAGACATCGGAACCACCACTTGTACATTATAGCTACCTACATTGCATTAATCATCTTGTTGTTTCATTTTGTCCACTCATTTCATAAAAATTGTAGTCAAGGAACTTACTCTTAAGCAATCTTTTACAAATTTACAAGAATATTGGAAAAATCATTCAAATCACATCTCTTCAAACATCATCAAGTAATTTCAAATCTTCTCATCAAGTTTGACAGACAAGTATTGACTAAAACCATGCCAAGGCCTGCATACTTGGTTTTGCTCTTTCTTTCCACTAGGTGAAGTTGTCCTTACCTACGGTCTTTTCTAGAAGCTTCTTGGTGTCACATCTATCTCTCTAAAATCTCTTTAAAAGAAAGGATATCCAAAATTCAAATAAAATCAAAAGTGCCAAGCAAACAGAATATTTTATTTTACACACTTATTTTCCCCACCAACCTTTGGTGATAAGCTTGCATCTCTTACCGGTGGTGTGAGGTTGGGAAAGGAAAGAAGCACCCTTACTCGTCTATAACCTGCCTTTGGTGACAAACCTATGCTTCTTACTAGTGGCATGAGGTAGGGTATGAGGGGTCCATTCACACAATTTAACAAATCTTGGTATTCTAGAAATACAAATCAAATTATATTAAGAGAAAATAAATTATCAAATTCCAAAGAGATCAAATCCTCAAAACCAGATTTTGTCAACCAAGTTGCCATTTATAAATCTAAGTCTAGATAAACTAGAAATTAAGTGGCTTGCCGAGATTGGTGGTAGTTCTGAGTAGGGTAGGTGTGTAGGTCAAAATTTTGGTTTCTGATACTGATTTGTTTGTCTCTCATCATTCCATTCAGTCAACTCATACAATTTGTGCACTTCCCAACTCTTGGTGTAGAGCCCTCGCATCTTACTGGTTGCGTGGAGTTGGGAATGGGGCAAGTTCATCTCTTTATCACTATATTTTCAACATGTTTTTCCAACATAATAAGAAATCACAGACATTGCCCAAAGAGGTCAAAATTTCAAATACAACAATGTGTTTGTATCATCTCATATTAGCATTTGCAAAAAGAAAAAAAAAAGAGAAGCATTTTGTTTAGTATTTACTATCATTTATCATTCACCACATACATTTTAAAAAGCATGAAAACAAATACTCTAAAAATGTCTAGCATACATATGGAAACGAGTCACAAAATTCTAGGCACCAAGAGTCTAGATCCAAATATATATATATATATCAAGTTTTATATACAATTCCATCATGCACTAGGCATGGTCAAAACGCTCAATGAGCCCAAAAAGTACAAAAACACTCATATGAATATTTGACAAAACACTACAAAAATGGCCTCTCAACCCCTATGGGATCCCTCAGAGGGCGCACGACCACGTCTAGGACTCTGGCTATGCCGGCGCTCCGAATGTACTGAAGGCTCACGGTCACGACCAGTAGCTATCGTCTCACTATGAGAATGACTCCTCCTCATCAAGAGCTCAGTCATCCTATATCCAGCTACCTCAGCATGGAGAGAAGTCATAATCCTTTCCACCTGCCAAATAGGGGCAAAAACATTGGTATGCCTACCAGCTGCTAAAGTCTCTCCCATGTCCTCAGTAATCTCAGCCTGAGTCTTCTTTGAGGGGAGCAACAAGGTATCCGCACATAATCGGTGAATCAAGTCTTGCCACTCATCAGCAGTCACTGCAAATAAAGGAGAAAACAAGTTAGAAAACTATCAAAAATAAAACCAAGAATAAACAAAACAACAAAAGGAAATAACAACTAAACAATTCTAACTAAAGAAAAATCAAGATAAGAGTGGTAACTCACTCGGATCTCCAAGCCTCCAGGAAGGGTCTCTAGGATCCGTTTCTACCACTGATGTTGCCGCTGACTGTCATCTCTCTCCCACATCTAGAGCAATGTGATGACCCACGACAAACTTGCCATCTCCCCCTAAATCCTAAGAGGGAAACTCCTCTGAAATCAGAGTCACCCTCTCTGCGCTCCACTCCACCCTCTCGTCCCACAAAATATCCTGAGTGTCATGCCACTCAGAATCGTTGTCATCCTCCCCACCTGTCCCTCCAGTATCTGTCTCCTCTGTCTCTCCCCCAGTGAACTCCTCAGACTCGGAGTCCACGTCAATAGGCTCATCTCTGCTATGGCTAAGACTGGCGGCAATCCAAAGTAAAGGTGCCTGAGGAGCACTGGCTACCCCTCAAACATGAACCACCCTCCTAGCTGCGATGGGAACACCAGGAGTAACAATAGTCCAACCCCAGCCTCTATGACCTCCACGAGCCTCACGAACAGATCTATACACTAGCCCCACTAGAGGAAAAATATCGATGTATGGGAGGCCAAACTGTTGTGGTACTCTATCAAAGGAGTGGATCTCCAACTTCCCCGTCATGTCTACCAGCTGACTGGTAGTGTGGCAAGCAATCAATGTAACAGTATCCTCTCCCCACAACCCTGTCATGGCCTGATAAGGAGTAGCCTCCATATCTACAGTAGTCAAAGAGGCCACTGGCTGGTGAGGTGCTCTAAGAACGGTCATCCCTGTCCACCTCGCTGCCATGATGGCCCCGAGATCCTCTACCTCTACACCTCTCCCATACGGAGTGATGTGCTCATACACCTAACTCATGAAAGAGTGGGGTGGCGCAGTGACTGTCCCTGTAGTCTGACCACCCTATATAAATTTTGGTAGGTGGTCCTGAGGATGTTTTCTCCCCAAGTGTAAACACTTCCATGGCCCTCAATCTGTGCAATGATGGGAGCCCAACAATATAAGAGAGTGTCCCCTCCCTTGTCCCCAATAAATCTCGAAGCAAGGATGTCCATGATAGCCTTGCGGAGCACAGGAATATCAGACTCTACAATGGAGCGGACCTTCACCACCTTCTTCGACCCCATGGAAACAATGGAATCCCCCATATAAGTGGCCCACTGAACCACCTGAGATCTCAACACTATTGTCTTGAGAGACAGCTACCTCCCAAGAATCGGGACCCCCAATATGTGATAAACATCCTCCAGGGTGATGGCCCACTCACCCCTAACTCACGGAAATTGCAAAGTGTTCTAATCCACATCCCATTATGAAAACAAGTCACATAATATGTGACTAGCAGGTGCAACGTGAGGGACCTGTGTAATCCTCCAAATGCCAGCCCTCTGAAGAGTGTCTCACTCTGCCTGAGTGAGTGCCTCTAACACTACTGGAAGCCAATCACACTCCCTCTCTCAGCTCCATCTGATGTGCTCCTCCTTCTGCATACACCCAAAAACATGGAAAAAGAGTAAGTTAGCAAAAAAATCCGACTGGAAAAGCTATCAAAAACATGTAAAAATGTTGAAAATGCAAAAACAAGTAAGTAAAGCATCTTTTTTTGCATTCTGTTGTGAACCACTGCCCTATGCAAAGAAGTGGTTCTGTAATCACCACCTTCTAGGGCAGCAGTCCCATAACCGCCGCCTTGTGCAGGGCGGCGGTCCTGTCCCAAACCCGCGAACATCTCGAAAGTCCTAAAAATGCCTAAAAACAAGCAAAATACACTATTTTAACTAAAATAAAGACCTACCCTATGGGCGCTCCCCCTAGAGACTCATTTAAAACTAGCATTTTCAAAAATAACCCCCCCAAGACAAAGATTTTATCATTTCTATATTTTAGGTTCAAAAACAATAAATTGAGAAGAACTAACATGAGACTTTGCAGGTCGATGTTCCACTCTCGGAGGCATGATCACATCTCACCATGAATGTTTTCACTATAATCTCGTCGAAAACTGTCACCATGTGTCCTAGAGCTCAAAAATTTTCAAATCAATCCACACAAATGAATAGTAAAATGAATTCATTTTATATATACAGCTTTCTAAAATTAATTTAGTTTTATTTCTTGATTTATTTTATCTATCTACACATGATTCCCCTTTTCATCTTACAGATAGCGGGATTTTAGATGGCAACTTTCTGACACATGGGCGTGTCAGGTATAACCCCTAACTCCCCATTTCAGGACTTTCATACTTGGACCCACCGTTTTATGCCTCTTCATGGCTAAGACGCTTCTCCGAGGTGGCAATATGTAGGTACCCAATATTGTAGGGTACTACACCACCAGAAAGATGTTACACATGCCCCAATGGTGATACACGTCTCCTCGCAAGGTGTTTGGGATCCAGAAAAGCTCACCAAGTATACGTTTGTATCCTGTATGCCTCACCTAGCCTCCATGTGCTTTATTCTGCCCTCTGCCCCCCTTTTCCTTGCATGTTGGTCTTAAGTGACGAGACCACCGCCTTGCCTGGGCGGTGATCATGTTCACGTTTTCCAGAAAGTTCTGACAATCACGTCAAACGTAAATTTTCAGTTTTTATCCACATTTATCAACTACTTTTCTTTGCATTTATGTTTTGGCCGCCCTGGGAATAGTGTTTTCACTTTGTTTAATGGTAAAAGAGTTCCATTCCAAGTTACCTTCTAGTGAATACATTTTCTATAAATAGCCAGCTTGTTTTCAAACAAATGGGCCCTCTCCTTCTCTGTTTAATCATTCAGTCTTTTGAGTTTCTTTCTTAGAATTCTAATAGTTTCATGTTTTGCATCCATTGTTGGTCTTCCTTTGTTGTTTATAGGTCATTCAATCTTCTTGTTTCATTCTTGCTTGATTGTTGTTCCATACAAGTCAGTTTAGAATAAGATAGTTTCATTCTTAGATTGGAATCCATTTAGAGTTGCAGGTTTTTTTTAATCAAAAGGATAGTTTCTAAAATTCTAGGCGCATTTGTGTTGTATTCCCGCAATAAATCTCGCTAGGAATTTCATAGTCAAGATATTTTCACTTGCACTATCTCTCTCTTACTTGCATTGTATTCGGTCTATATCCAAAGCTATCATTGTTCAACTGCCTTATTCTGTTGATATTATCATATACACACTTTTCTGGATTCAAGAGAACACAAAGGAATGAGGAGATCACACTGAGGGGACAAATTCACACACAACTATATTTACCATTGTTCTATAAAACGCCAGGTTTGAGCTATCAAAGTTCTAGTTACAACGTATCAAATAGAGTAGTAAATTATTTTATTTTAGTTAAAGCTCACTCTCGATATCACCAGGGAAGCAGTGGGGATTGATAGTTTCTGAGAAACTATGATTCATTCCTCACTTCTGAGGTAGGATCGAGAGTCTTTCAATTTAAAGCAATTAGTCACTTATATATTTAGGATAAATTCACAACTGCACAAGCAAATAGCCACACCAAGCTACTTTGTTTGTTTTAATTTTGTTACTAGATTAGTTGTCCATTTTCTAAATATATTAGAATAGTTTCTCTTTTAATTTCGTTAAAATACTTCTTCAAAAATACAAAAATAAAAGAATACATGCATAGTGTAGATACATCTTTCATAATTAGTTTATTAATTTTAGTTAAAAGTTGAATCATTTTGCATGACAATCACAGGACCTATAGAGCCCAAAGAATACATATTTGAACCAATAGTGCCTCAACCAAATCTACCCACAACACTAGCTGATATAGATCAAGACCTTATGATACAGGTCTTTCGAGCAACAACAAACCTACGAGAAATTAGTGAACAACTGAGAGAGTTAAATATTTAAGATGACAAGGCATACACATTTTGGTCAAATCATCCTAACTATAGACTTCCTTGATAGGATATATGTATGACTGTACAAGGACTCGAAAGAGAATAAGTATTTGGTTGAGAACCTTTAGTTCCATAACCTAACGCATGAGACCTCCTCGTTGACATAGATACTAGCTTACACATTCAAGTTACCAGAACACCTGTAAGGTATTCTGAGAAAATTACACAACTTCTAGTTCTAAACAAAGAGGTTGAAAAGGCATATGATTATTAGATAATCAAAAGGAGGGATTAACTCTTCACATGACCATAGGAGGTCCGACACAACCACGAACTTACGGTTGTGATCCACATGTCCCACAACCCAACGGGCCTAGTAATCAATCAGACATTGATGTTGGTTTACGAACACTAGTATTTAGGTCCTCACCACTTCCACCAGACATTATTACGTAATTCTCCTTACTAAACACAGCAGCTAATCAAGCTAAGGATTTCTGGACTAGACCAAAGAATCATCCATAAAATCCCAAAGAATCCACTACACCTCCCATCACCATTTTCATGAACTTGTCTGGAAATATACATGAAGCTCCCGTAGATCATTTCCCACGTACCCAATAGCAAATAAACAGGATCTCGATAGAGCTCGACATTGATTGGAGCCTCCGAACAGCTATTATATCTGAATGATCCATTACACCAATTCAGGTTAGGAGGGCCTTCTTCACCTTCGATTCAAATATTCCATTATTGTGTATTGAGGATATAATATTACCCAACTAGTTTTTCCGTATCAATATATATTCCACATTCACCGGCCATCTCGGCACTACCTCGGGAGGTCAAGTACGAGGAAGAGTTACTTGTAGATTCCCATGCTCGCATGTCACTTTTCCATCGTATAGTCACCCCCAATCCTTCAACAAATTTCATCAATCCAAAACTCCAAGTACAAGAAAAGAATGGAAAACTCTTCCCTCCACAAAATAAATAGGTGTATTCCTTCCATGTTTTACATCTCTTTATTTCATTGCTTACAGTTTTAGATTTCCTTTACAATTACATCTTTTCATTTAAGGTAAATTTCAATTCTTTATCATGGACATTGATTACACTTTGTGTTACAACTTTCATCATGGAGCGTGTCAACTCCAACACAACATGTTCTTGAAAAAACATTGTGTGAAGACAAAGTGTGTCTGCACACTTGGGTATCCTTTCCTTTAAGCATGTAATTCAATTTCATACTAAAATGGGGGCAAATGTAGACACTCAAATTTGGTAATTCTTATCTTTAGTACTAATAGTATTGGCATTTCTCTCTTTCTCAAACAATTATACTTTATGCATTCTCATTTGGTACATCTCTAGGTATCTTGTCTAGTTTGATTGATCATACAGACTCATTTGTCAACAATTTTTGAGAATTTAATACATGAAATACATTAAGAAACTTTTTATTCAGCTTATAAACTTCACACTTCATATTGTCTCTCTAGGGTCAAGAATGCACAATAGGGGCATGAACGTCCACATGTTCTAAATCCTAGTGTATTGTTTTTCCCTTATTTACTTTGATCCCAAATTGTCAGTTGCATTACTCCTTTTCAGTCAGCATTTGTAACTTAAATCACCGTAGTAATCATATATAATCAAGTGAAACTCACCTCATTTAGTACATAGAACTCTTATGGACTCATATTCTAAAAGATAACACAAAAGAAACCCAAAATCTCCCTACACTTTTCAAATACCTGTGGACATTCATTAGGGCAACACCATCTACAAGTTTGAAGCTTCCCACTAGTTTTTTTTTATTATTGGAAAATAATTTTTTGAAAGGGACTTTACCCTTGTACACCAAGGCTCAGAAGCCAGAATTGAAAGTTAAAGCACAAGAGATGGATCAAAATTCAGATAGAACAATTAAGCCTGATAGCAGAAAATAGACTGCAAAGTAAAAACCAATAACCGACAAAGCAGCGGAAAAAAAAACAAAAGTACAGCAAACAAACAGCAATGGCATATCAACACCATTGGAAGCAAACTACTATCTGGCTAAGAAAAATGAGACCAATGAAACCCAGCCAGCCAATAGCAGATATGAGAATCATCAAGGCGAAGAGTTACCCTTCAGAGTGGTAGATTTTTTCTTTTTGTTGACCGTAACCCACCCTGATGGAGCCTTCGCGGTTGGAGAAGAAGACAAAGGAGGAGTATTTTCCTTAGTCACATTTTTCCCATTTATAATAGCCATGTTGTTATTCTGAGAGAGAAGCTTCCCACTTGTTATAAGGGACTGCTTCTCACATTTACAAGCACTCAAAGTCACCCACTCAAGTAGATTTGTAAGAGAGAAACTCAAATCAATTTTTTTCAAAGAAATGATGTTAAATATGATTGCATTATAGTCAAATATCACATGATAGGTGGAAAATGATGTGTGGTTGAGGCCCCTTTAGAGTATTTCCAATGTCAGTGATGCACGGGAGGTTCCCACAAAACAACTAATTTTTTTTTTCATGACTTCTCATACAAGGTTATGGTTTGAAATATTGAGCAACCCATTCAAAGACCATCACAATATGATTGATAGTGACTGACAAAGAATGATGAAGATATTCAGACAAGTGACAAACCCAAAAATTACAAATCATAGTTTTGAGTAGGTTCAAGACTATATAAATAGGTCAAGACTGTACTGACACTCCTGCCGCTATTATACGGTCCTGCCTAGGAGGATATTCAGGTCACAATTTCAGTATCAAGGAACTCTTAGGTCTAAATCTCCCTAATCCATCATTTAGATTACCCAGATTAGTCTAGAATCATTTGTAATCAACTAAGTACACTCAATCCCTTGTATTTGTAAACCTTTATTGTATCATGTACATTTTTTGCAAGTATTAATTTGTTGTTCTAATATTGAATGATTAATTTTGGGAGTTAATTAATTAGATAACCCAGTGTAGCTTTTATTTCAGTCCTTTTTTGTTAAGTGTAAATCTTATTCAATTCTAAAAAGGGTGAATATAATATCTTGCATCATGTGTTATCTTATTACTTGTTATATTATTATTATCATTGTTTGACATTACTATTTTCTATACATGGTTGTTACTTTCTCATGTTACTAATTTTCTAGTTCATTATATGAGACCTAAGTGACTTGTTTGTCTTGTGACACTATAGATGTCCCATGTTTGTGGATCTATACCTTTATTGCATGACATTGCTTCTCTTGTATGTGATCTAAGTGCCTTGATTTCCTTTTGAAACCGTGGGTATCCCATGTTTTTTTATTTATGCCTTGATGTGACTCTTCTTTACATGTTATTGTTTATTAACTTGATTGTTGTTATGCCTTTATAGTTACATCTGCATTGTTTCTAATGTTGCTTCTTTTGTTCCTATCACTATTATTATTGTTGTTGTTAATATGGTTATTTGTGTGTCATGGTACCCACCATGTGTAACCCTCCTTTATGTAGGTATAGGTTCTCAAAGGTGGTCACCACTTCAACATTATGCACTCTTTTATACCTTATTAAAGATACATTACATGGGTGCACATCTATTCTTTTGAGCCACACACTCAAATGATTTATCATACACACCTCAAAAGAGGAGGCATTCATCTTGATATATTATACACCTATAGGTGGAATTTTGGGTTTAGACATAGATTTTTTATAGGGTATAGGTCCTCAGAAACATCTCCAGATATAAAAATTTCATGTAGGCTCAAGACTGTATAGATGGTCCTGACCCTATTATATTTTTTTCCCTAGGGGTAGCTACATTACAGTTTTCTACAGTTTCATATCTCCACTTATGGATATAATTTTTTAGTAAAATTGTAAACTTAGTTGACCTAGTTCTCAATAATTTATAGGGGCATAAATATTTCACTCCTCCACTTCAGTACTCAATTTTTATTACAAATAACAAGGTGTTGGGGACATGATGTCTCCTTCTCCATCATATGTTCAACATCTTAGACATTTCTACTCAGTAGTATAGAACACATGAGGGGCATTGGGGCACCCATTCTCTTTTATACCTTACATCTATATATACAAATTTGGGACTAGATATATATGTAATGGTGTGGTCTGTGGGGTTATTAAAAGTATTGAAATAGCTAAGTTCTTCATAGGTAATTTTTCCTCTTCTCATGTCAAAGTGGAAGATATCAAGGTTAATAACAAATTTGATACATAGTTTTCTTCCTTCAACAGGTGCATTGGTCCCTCTCTCTTATTATCTCTCAATCTTCTATTAGATGTTAGGATGCATACACCCAAAACTTCAATTTCTCTTTTGACACAATTGGGGACTGATCACACACAATCGTTAGCTAAAATTCAACAACACAGTCTAAATATCTAACTTCAAGTTAGGAATGGGAAATCTTCCCTGTAAAAAAAACACATGTATTCCTTCCATGTTTGTCATCTCTTTATTTCACCTTATGCAAAGTTCAAATTCTATATTTACATTTTAAGTTATTGTTTAATTTCTAGTATGGAAATTGACTACAAATTGTGTTGCAGGGTTTATCATGGAGTATCTCAACACCAACTAAATTGTGTATGAATTGGAAATTGCATGCTTAAAGGAAAATTCACATGAGTGTGTAGACACACTTTGTCTCCACTTGAAGCACCTTGTGCTTGTGTTAGGACTTTGTCTTTGTTTCAATTGTGTTTATTTTTTCAGGATGTATACCTACAAAGAAAATATTATAATCAATGTCCATAGTATAAGAAATCAAAATTTAACTTGAAAAAATTGAACTTAGTATGAAAATATCAATATGTAAATAGAAAATCAAAACAAGTTAAATAATACACTTGATTGTTTTGTGAGAGAGGAGGAGACATTATTCTCACTATTGTTACCATGGAAATTTTCTAATCTGTGTGTTGGAGATGGTTGGAAGGAATTGGGGGTGATCATTTCTGAACTGGAATGTGTTGTGTTCAATGAAAGGTTTTGCAAGAGCTATTGAAATGGGGTAAGAAACACTCAAGAACCCCAAAGCTTTGTGCAAAAGCCCCTCAATGGACCATATGATAGGAAATGAGCAAGAAATCATATTTGCATGCATTAACTTGAAGTAAATAAGAAATTTAGATAAATGAAGTTAACCTCTATTCTTGAAATCTTAAAGTAAATGAACCTAAAAGGATATAAGCATTTAGTTTATGCTTCAAGAGAATGGGATCTCACCATTAATGGATTGAAGGAGAATGGTTCTTCCCATTTACTCCATGTTATGTGATAGAAATGCAAAAGTAAATCAAATAGCTCAATAGAATAAAAACTCCTAATCCTAGCAATAATACTATAGTTTAGGTTAGACGGGAGAAGTGTTCTTAGAAATGAGAGGGGGGTAGTGGGCTATTTATAATTTTTCATTTGGGGAATGGGAGGATTTTTGGTGCATGTGGGACTAAAAGGGATTCAACAAGTTAATTAGCAAGTCAAAGTAAGATTTTACTAGGTTTAGAGAGAGGTTGATCATGGTTAAGACTAGCTAACCATGTTTAGAGGGTAATTAATCCTATTTAGAGAGAAATTAGGTTTTTGTGAGGGTTTTGAAAGGCCTAATCAATCCAATGAAGTGGATTGATATTCTAGGGAGCTAATAGAGGTTGTAAAGAAGAGGATATTAGCCAAGAAGAGGTTATTATAACCTATTTAATTGAATAATGAGAGGGAAAAGACCATAAAAGTGTTGAACAAGGGGAATTAGATAGATCTAACTAATGAGGTGTTGTCAACTTACAGGAAGAGGACTAGTTAGGGAAATATTAGGGATAATGGTGCCTTGATCAAACTACATGTGTCTACATTTCTCCCTCTTTGGGGTGATGTAAGTTACGTCATTTCAAATAAAGAAGACAAGTACAAATGAGTAGAAATTTTTTGAAGGGGTAGAAGAAAAATTAATAGGATGAAGGATGCACCCTCGAGTGTCAATTGGGTGATGGAAGAACTCAATCAATGATCAAAAAGAAAATAGGAGAGAAAGTGAGAAGAAAGGAGATGAGAAAGTAAAAAGGGATATTGAGCTATCCACAAACCAGTACTTTATAGAAACAATGCATAATCATCATTTTGCTTAGAATCCTCATCATCGGTCCTTATTAAGATGTAAGCATATGACGGAGGCGTAAAATGAAATGAAAAGCCAAAATACGAATAAATGTCCATTGCTAAAAATGGACAACTCCATGCAATATACATGAATGCAATGTAATACGAGAAATAAACATTCTCACTTAATAGGGAAATAAGTACAATCACACACACTTAAACCGACAACGTTCAAGATAGTTGCACAAAGACTTTTTTATCAAGATGTAGTCCCAAATGTTCTGATAAACAATGAGGGTGAAGGATGATTCCCCAAGCAATGTGTATAGTGCAAGGGAAAAGATGGAGGAAATTTGGGTCCAGTGAAAAAGCAATGTGCACAACGAAAACAGTACCAGGCAACTGATAGTGCCCCAGAGTACACACGAAGTAAGTAGCATAGCTTTTGTAGATGTTTTGAAGATTCATGTGATCCATAATTCGTTGTTTCAAAATATTTGAAAACATCAGCAAGATATGGGATGAGTGTCATGCGAGAGACACATATTTCAGCTATAAATGAGCATTTTACCAATTTTTACTCTGTTTTCGAAGGCTTTCAATGTTTTTGGTTTTTTAACTGATTTTATAATTTTTAAAATTTTGGTCAGTAGAATTTGTATAAGAGAGCAAAGATATCCTTAAAAAAACATGCATAACTACCTAAAGGAAAAGGCAAAGGAAAAGACATCAGGTAGCATGGAAAGCGGCCCGACGAGAAGAATTATATGCAAAAAAAAAATGTAAAAAAATAATCATCATGACAGGAGAAAATAAAGGAAAAATAGAAAAAAGATAAGAAATGATGCCTAGATTTTGCATAAATTATTCCAGTGTAATGAAGAAGTGACTGCATGGTGGTACTAAGTGCCCCAGTGTGCAAAAATGATTAAGAATAATTATTTTAATAGAAAAATAATCATCTCAGCAGATGGAAGAAGGGCTAGAATGATTGCGGCAAGGAAAACATGCTCCGGGGGCATTGTGGTAGCCTAATATACCCACCCGGGGGGGTAAATCAATCATGATTAGTTCATTTGTACCAAAGCTCTTGTGAATTTTTACCACGAGCGAGAGCAACAGCCCTGGAGTGAGATGGAAAGGCTACGGAGCAGAAGGAGACGAGTATATCGCATCCAAGAGTTCATGCGAGACCCAACAAATGGACCCTACGTGAGTGGCCTATCCCTCTTTGTAAATTACATATTTAATGCACTTTTTTAGGGATTTTTAGGCTAAGGTAGAATAATTTCGATGTATGCATGTACGCGCATGTGTCAAAACCAGCGGGTACATGCATGCATATCTGTCGAAAGAACGGATACGCGTACACATATTCATTAGAGAGAAATTGACAAGGGCGCACATGTGCATCCATCGAAAGGGTCGCATATGCATCCTGGGTGGGGGATAATGGGGACACGCATGCATGGAGACAAGTGCGTCGGTGTCATACTAGGTGCATAGGTGTCATGTATAGATGAGAAAAACTAGAAGGGGCACATACACATGGATATAGGCATGTATATGTCAGGATGGGCACACAGGCGTCAGATTAGGAGTGCACACGTTAGAGAAGAGAGCAGAACACCTTTCCATCCAAACAGCCAAGGAGAAAAGAAGGCAGACTAGAAGATGAAAAATTTTAGAAAATAAGATGGAAGAATGGTAATTTACCAACAATTTTAGATAGAAATAGATATAAATGTCAACTGATACATGTGTGTTTTCTTGTTTGCAGTGTATACTACCTGTTGTGCAGACCCATGAGTAATATGGTTAGTTGGAAATGATAGAGGCCCAGTTCAATGATGATGATAGAGAGATATTGGATAGCCTCTTATATGTTATGAGATTAGCTCACGTGGATGATATTCCCCAGATTACATTAGATCACGAAATTTTGACAGTTGTAGCAGAGCAATGGCACAATGAAAGTCATTTCTTTCAACTCCTGACCGGGGAGATCACGATTACTTTTGAGGATGTATGGAGTATTATGCGGTCCCGATCCAAGGTCATCTTATCCAGTCTATGAGCCACTGGCCTAATATTCAACGGTACATTATCGATTTGTTTGGTGTCTCGACAATACCACAATGTGGGATGACCATTAGGATATCGCGGTGTATTAAGGACTTAGAGCTAGACCAAGTGGTGGTTTATATGATGGCCTTTGTCAGTGGATTCTTACTCCTGACAAGACCGGTGCTTCATTTCCACTTGGCCTCCTTGTAGTGATACACGGTTTGGTAGAGGGAGATACCTACTATTGGGGTCAGTGCATTCTAGCACATCTATACTGGGACCTTCATTTTATTACCTACAACCACCAGAAGATGGTAGGACCAGCTCACTTGCTTTAGATTTGGGCATGTGACAATATTTCCATTGGTCGCCCCTTAGGTGTTTTGAGAGTTCGAGTACCCAAGGAGCTTTCTACGATGGGTTGGGTCTTGACAGCGGATGATGTGTGGCCATATATGGGGGATACATATCACTATCGCCATGAGCTTAATGAGTTACAGTAGGCTTCAATGGTTTGGAGTCCCTACAGACATTTCCAGTGACCTAAGGACGGTTTAGAGCTCAGTACTGCCACAGTGGATCACTTTATATTAGGCCAGCTATATGCAAGATTTGTATAGGGTGGATTAGTGCCAGAGGCAGTTTAGGATTACCCAGGATGTTCCTGGGCCAAATAGGTGGTATGCTCATAGGGCCTGAGATTATATTGATATGGGTCCATATATTTCCTGAGATAGAGCACAAGCCAGTTTCCTACAGGTGATACCTGCTATATGGGTGTCACTGAGACAAATTAGAGATCCTGGCACCACATCTGACTATGAAACATGGTACCATGGTGTGCTTCCACACTATCTGACTATTTCTAGGGTGGCATATAACATCAGTGTGAGAGCTCCTCCAGTGGGGCCTCCTAGTGGTGACAAGGGTGGAGCCATTGGTGGTAATGACAATGATGATAATGATGAATGTGGTCCCAACTCAAACCAATATGTTAGGTGCAGGGGGCAGGGTCTAGCATTACAGTATCCATAGGGACAGGTTCCTAGGCCTAGGCCGAGATATGTTTTCAAGGAAGCTAACATAGAGTTTCCCCTAGTAGGCATTCAAGCGGGGATATACACCCCTCTTCAGAAGGTATTTCTGGAGCAGGGCCCACCACCTCATGCTCTAGAGGGTGGTGGCGATGGTGGACAGTTGGCTGCCCTTCAGCAGCAGTTATAGGTAGTGATTGTCATTCAATTTTAGGTGGCTAGAGAGAGTGATGTAGCCAAGGCATAGGTACAGGCCCTTACAGTAGAGTGAGATCAGGCACATGCTTAGGCACAAATTTTTTCATTGGAGAAGGATCAAGCCAGAGCATAGTCATAGGGTTATATCATGTAGAGAGATCAGGCATGAGCCTAGGTGCAGCCTATTATCACAGATAGAGATCAACAGGTTGCTTATTCTAGACAGGCTCAAGATGACCGTGGTAGGTTGATAGGTGACTGAGATGCCTCCCTATAGGAAACTATTACTTATGGATATGTTGATTTGATACAGGATGCCATGATATCTGACAACGAGGCTCTATACTATAGGTCTACGTCTTTCAGGGCAGTCCTGGTAGGGTAGTGAGTATTACCTTTTGAGCAGTCAGGCGTGAGCACAACAGGCTCTAGGTCACGGCGATCAGGTCATTCAGTTAGATCAATTCAGTAGCCCATTTTATAGCATTCGGCATACAACAGCCAGCCAGATAGTAGGGTGATACCCCCGGTGTTGGTTCATCACAACCACCACTCTTCCATCCTCCAGGTCATGGTCTCGGGAGCCCCAGCGAGGGCGAGAGCTGTGGATGAGTTCTTTACTTTTCCTTTTATACAAATGTATTGTATATATGCCTCTTATGAAGGTTGATCTTGATGTATAGATTCATATACCATTGTTTTGATGACACCTCTTGATGAAGGCTCGATTCTTTTGATGCATGCCCCTTTTAGATGGCATTTTGTATCGATGGTGTACATTTGAGTATTGACATGGACAATTATACATATATTATATGGACATTTTGATGATGATTTTTTCATGTTATACTGTGATTATGCTTTGTATGATTAGTGATTATTACTTTGTGATCATTGGATCATGATGTATGATTCCCCTTTCTTCTATGTATGTGACATACCTTAGATTTAGAGATGTGTATGTTTCCTGCTTTCATAATTATATATATGTAGAGCACCACATGTTTTAGATTTATGATATGTTTCTAAGTTCTTATTCTATCACTTGGGATGATACTAGATGATATTGGTGTGGGGGGGATAGATTTGTGATTATGCACAACCCCTCTTGCCCCCATTGATGATACGATATGTGATTATTAGCTTAGCATGCATGCATGATGTAATACTTAGCATTTTTGTATATATGATGTAGTAGATTATGTTTTATATATGATGAATGATAGATGATAGATGTGATAACAAATGACTGTGCAAGAGACAAATACACTAGAAAAAGTTAACAAAGCTAAATAATTGTACCTATACAACACAACAAAACTTATGATGTAAACACACAAATTGATAAAGCATACTAAAGAGATCAAATTGACATTTTAACCTAAGTAAGTAAAATGAGCCCTAATAAATGCATACAAGCTACAAATGAACCAAATTCCATATACAATTAATTAAAATAATATCTAACCCATGCTAAGCAAATGAGTCACAACATCACACAAAAAGGTATTCTCAATCAAAACTATACAAACCAAGAACTAAAAGCCATTAAATCATTACATTATTTTTATGGGACAACATTGACATATTTTCTAATGTTTTTAGGTTTATCTAAAAAGATAAGTTTTCAAGGCTACTGTTCACATTATTTTCTAAGACAACGTTGTGTAGTTTTCATAGTTTCATCCTTAAAAGGGGAGATTTTCTAAATGTTTAGGTTTTTTATGTATCCTTTTCTGAGTGTTTTTGCATTTTCTAAGGTCATGTTCTGAAAGTAATGTATAAGAAAAAAGAAGCATGGATGGCCCCAGCGTGATGTGGGAATATAAAAAAGGTAGAATGCCATGCATGTATGTACGAGAAGGTGAAAATTTGAAGGTGCCCCAAGGTTAGATAGGAGTATGCAAAGGCAATGTCCTTCACATAGATATAAGAGCAAATAAGCCAGATCACAGTTCGGCAAAGGTAACTTCAATAGGGTTCTTAGACCTAGAAAAGGAAGTCATATCTAGAAATCGGTGATGATTACCTGTCCTACTGTAAGAGTGACTTGGGCCCAGTGAATCTTCTTTGAGTTTTGGAAACTAGTTTTCAACCAAAGACTTTCCCATTGCGCCACAATTGCGTGGTTTTCACATGTGGATGACTTGCTTTTTCTTTACTATTTTTTTTGCTTGTTTTTTCTTTGTTTTTCTATTTTTCATTTCTTATCTAGTATTCTCATCATGCTCAAGTGTAGAACCACTTGAGGTGCATGGTGTTCATAGGTTGTGGAAGCTCTTCACCATTTGAATATGCAAGTTTATATGCTCATGATCCATACTTAGCAACCGCTACATAAGGACCTAGCCAGTTAGCTTCAAACTTACCTTTCTTCTCTCTGTCTTTAACGGTGTTCTTCTGATTTTATTTTAGAACTAGATCTCCTACATCAAATTCCTGATGAATGATACATTTTTTGTATCCCCTGGACACTCTGTTTTGATATACTTTCAGGTGATTGAGCACTCTGATACAATTTTCATCTAATAGTTCTAACTCTGCCAATTGAGCAACTCTGTAGTCCTCGTCTTTATCAAGATAGTCCGTGAGAGATATTCTTATGGAAGGAAGCTCCACTTCCAAAGGTATGTTGGCTTTAGTTCCATAGACAAGTGAATATGGGTTCACACCAGTAGGAGTGTGAATGGAAGTTTGATAGACCCAAAGGGCGGGATGTATCTGGAAGTGCCAATTATGGCCGGTTTTACTGACAATTTTCTCCATAATCCGTACAAGGGTTTTATTAGTAGCTTCTTCTTGTACATTACCTTGGGGGCAATAGGGGGTAGACCACTTGAGTTGGATATGGAAATGTTGACATAATGTATTGACCATTTTATTTTTGAAGGATTTACTGTTATCTCTGACAATGGCAGAAGGGATACCTTAACGGAAGATTAGATGGTTCATGATGAATTTTGAAATTTGCACACCGGTGACATAAGTAAGAGGGACAACCTCTACCCATTTTGTAAAATACTCAATGGAAGTGATAATGTGAGTGTGGCCATCTAAAGAAGAAGTATGGAGCTTCCCTAAGAGATCCAGGCCCCATTTAGAGAATGGCCAAGGTGTTGTAATAGGCTACAAAGCCTGTGCTAGCGCATGTATTAAGTTTCCATGTTTTTGGCATAGTTCACACTTCTTTACAAAGTTGTATCAATATGATTCCATGGTAGGCCAATAATAGCCTACTCTTAATAGCTTTTTAGCTAAGACCATGCCGCTAGTATGTGCTCCATAAATACCACCGTGTACTTCCTTAATGGCTTGGATCGAGTTAGTAACATCCAACCCGTGAATTATATTCCTATCGTAGCCACGATGATAAAGGGTGCATCTTAGGAGGGTATAACAAGATATGCAACGGATAAGGGATTTCTTTTCAGAATTAGTAATGTCTAGTGGAAAAGTGCCATCTTGTAGGTATCGAAATATTGGATCATACCAGGGGGATATGGACAAACAACTTCACATGCCAAACATGAATCTGGCATATCATATGTGGGCATTTGTAAATGCTCTACGAAGAAATGCATTTTACTCTCCTCATGTGGGATGCGTAACAGAGACCTAATTGTAGCCATAGCATCTGCGGATCTATTATGTGACCTTGTCTTTTTCTCAAATATGATCTATGTAAAGTACTCCTTCAGAGTTTCGACCATTTTCTTATATCGAATGAGTTTCTCATCTTTAACCTTGTACTCATCATTAACTTGTTTAATGATAAGTTGAGAGTCTTCAATGACTCGTAGTTATCTGATGTTTCAAGTAATAGCTAGCTTGAGGCCAGCAATGAGTGCCGCATACTCTGCAATGTTATTAGTGCATAGAAATTCCAACCGGAATGCTCTTGGTATGACATCGCATGTGGGAGTGATAAGAACCACTCCTACTTTTGATCCATGGAAGGTGAACGATCCATAAAAATGGACCTGTCACTCTACGGATTCTTCAATGTACATCATAGATGCATCTGACAGATCTAGACACAAAGGTTTCTTACCTAGTAGAGGCACTTCTGCCAACTGATCAGCCAATACCTATCCTTTTAAGGACTTCTAATTCACGAACTCAATATCAAATTCACTTAGGAGAATGATCCAATTAGCCATTCGGCCTGTGAAGGCAAGTTTGGATAAAAGGTATTTGAGAGGGTCAACTTTGGATATGAGTTTGGTTTTATGTTTTAGGAGATAATGGCGAAGCTTTTGGAAGGTAATTACAACTGCGAAGCAAGCCTTTTCAATCTGGGGGTAATTCAACTCGTACACAATCATGGTGCAACTGAGATAGTAAACTCCTCTCTCTTTATGGTTCAGATCATATTGGGCAAGTAGTGCACCAATAGCGAACTGGGTAGTGGAAATGTACAAGAGGTGAGGTTCACCTGGGGTAGGCGGCATGAGTACAGGTGGATTGACCAAGAACTATTTTAGTAGTGTAAAGGCCTTTTGGCAATGTAGTCTCCAATTGAATGCAATGTCTTTCTTTAGTAAATGAGTAAATGGGTGACACTAATCCGTAAGCTGTGAAATGAAGTGACAGATTACCTAAATATTACCTTGTAAACTCCTTAGCTTCTTGAGAGTTGTAGGCAGAGGCATTTCTGTAATAGTTTTGACCTTAGCATGGTCCACTTCTATCCCTCTCTATGAAACTATGAAACCCAAGATTTTTCCTGATAAAACACCAAAGACACATTTCTTGGGATTCAAGTGTACCTTATAATCTCTAAGATGCTGAAAAATATGCCTAAGCACCTCTGGGTGCTCTTCTCTACTCTTGGATTTGGGTAAAATGTCATCAACATAATTTTCCATGATGTCATTCATCATATCATGGAAGATGACAATCATTACTCATCGATAAGTGGCCCCGGCATTCTTAAGTCCGAAAGGCATGACTTTATAGAAAAATTTCCCCCAAGGGGTGATGAATGTTGTTTTATGTTGATCTTCTTCTACAATTTGTATCTGGTTATAACCCAAAAATCCATCCATTAAGGACAACATTTCATAACTAGCAGTGGAATCAACTATCATGTCAATTTTAGGTAGGGGAAAGTCATCCTTAGAACATGCCTTATTAATGTCATGGAAATCAGTGCAGATTCTTATGCCAACAGGCTTCTTCTATACATGGAATATGTTAAAGATCCACTCTAAATAGTCGATAGGTTTAATAAAGTCAGAAACTAGTAGTTTTTCCAATTCTTCTTTGACAAGGAGTGTCACCTTAGGATGCATCTTTCTAAACTTTTTCTTGATGGGTTTGGCATCTGGGTGTAAGACGAGGTTGTGCACAACTAATTCTAGGTCTAACCCAGGCATATCTATGTATGTCCATGCAAATATATCTACATACTCCCTTAAGAGCTCTACAAATATCTTTTATTTCTAAGATGAGAGTGAAGCCCCCAACTTTATTATTCTAGGCTGCTCTTCTAAGCCAATGTTGACGTTGATTATTTCCTCAACAAGCATCTTCCATCTGTGTATGATCAAAGGGAAGAGTAAGATCGGCCTCATATGGTAGCTCATTATCATCTTTAAATGGATAAAGTACTTCATCCACAGACTCTTCGTTTTGTTTATCTATGAGTGTTTTAAAAAGTTTATCACTGTGAGATTTCCATCTATCCTTTTTGTTAGGTTTCTTAGAAGGGGGTTTACTCTTACTTACCATCTTCTTATTCGAAAGTCCACACATCTCTACTTATTCCCTGAAGAATGCACACGTGTCTAGTTGAATTACAAATCCTTTCTTGTGGTCCCCAGCTGGAATAGAATCCTCGAGTCCCATGAACTCTGTAAATGCCTCATCATTTTTAAAGAAGTCTAGCGGCACGTGAAGTTGTTGATCCCAATCTATAATTTCAAGATATACAAGGGCTACTTGATAATTGTTTAAGGGGATGGATTCAGATAAGGTAAGGACCGTTAAATATAGGAATAGGTTAGTGGAAGCAAGATCCTCATAGAGGCTACATTGGGAATCTGCATCACTATCAAAATGAGATTAAACGTCCTCACATTTAGAAGAGGTGGCATCAATCTCAAAGGGTAGAGTTTTATAAGGCCTTATCCCCAGGCCATGCTTATCTAACTTAAAACGAGGGATAGGAATAGGAATAGGCTCTAGTTGGCCTTGTGCATTAATGCCACATCTAAACCCACTATAGCCCATGACAAACATCATGCGGTGACCTTTTATGTACTGGAGTGCTTGATGGCATGAAGCCATGGTACCTTCTGGAGCTTTGCTGGTAGGATCTTCTAACATTTTCTCCTCGTATAGGAGACCGCTATGGACAAATGTTTCCAATGGTTTAGGACACTGCTCTCGAGTGCTCTTGAACTAAAAATAAGGCTTATCCCTTGTTCTAGGAGACACTGATAAATCTGATATTAAAAAAGCTTGTTCAAGAGTGAATGGCTCACCTGGGCCATATTTTTCTGACGTTTCCTCCCATGAAGAGAACAGGTTGACTAACGAAGGAAAATCTTGATTATAAGGCATGAGTGATTCTGAATCTACATGTTTCTTAATAGCTTCCATTTTTAGGGGTATAACAACATCCACCAAATGACATTCATAAGTCATACGAGAGAATTTGTGAAAATCCCTACAATGTGTGAATGGTTCCGGGTCACCCAAAATGGTAACTACTTGACCTTCATGGCATAACTTGATGCACTAATGAAAACTCGATGGAATAGCTTGCATGGCATAACTTGATGCACTAATGAAAACTCGATGGAATAGCTTGCATGGCATGGATCTATGGGCACCCCATTTCGAAGATCCTTAGGATCACATCAAAGACTTTTATATGGCTTTCCAAGAGGTCACATATAGCATTAATTTCTTGATACGACTCTTTCCTCACAGTCTAGGGCATGGCAATAGAATGGTTTTTTATCATACCTAAAGGATCTATTACAACGTGGCCCACGCTAGTAGAGAATTTTTTTTGGCATTATTCATTAAACATGGAAACTGACATCATATTGAATGACCTCTGTAATACCAAACAAAATCCCCATGAGACCTTTGCAAGTTTCTTTAAATGATGGCATGGGTTGGCAAGTCGTTTCCCTTGTGCATTGCCAGAAAAACAACTAGTGAGCATCTTTGTTCCTAACTTAAATCCAAAAATACCCTTCCATTTATAAATGCACTGTGGCTCTAACTTTGAAGAATTCATAGAGAAAGGAAGTCAAATCGAGAAGGCCCTCATTATAAAGGGTACACTTAAACCATTTGTTAAAGACAAACATGAAGCTAAATCAATGGAAAAACCAAAGTTCTTTAATAAGAATAAGCATGTCATTGGTGACGGAATTACAAACTCCAAGAGATTCTAAACCATATAGACGGGCCCACTTTTAAAGCTTTCATAAGGACCTCGTCCCAAGGTTCCCACTAAACACACCTTCACGCCATTAACAGAATCTCTATCAACCATACTAAAGCAGTTAGATAATGTAAAAATGGTGGAATATCCAACTACGACAGTACCATACCTAGAGGATGCTCCAAAACCTGGTTGGTTCAAAGACCATGAATATTATGACTTCCACCATGTTAAAGGACACAAGACATGTAGGTGTTTGAGACTGCGTCATTACATACAAGACCTCATTGAGGAGGGTAAGATCGTTGTAGATTATCCCCCTAAATTTGGACAACGTCCAAATGAGAAAATGGGTATCTACAAAGAACCTTTTCCTAATAATGCAAATAAAAAGAAAAGGAAACCAGATCACGGGGAAACCTCCAATAACTATAGAACTACCGCTTATGTTTACCCTACTAATGATAGTCCTTTTGATTCTCTCATAAGATGTATTAGCTCATCTAATGAACAGATCAACACTATTTGGATCTTAGAAAAAAGTTTCACAGTAGGGACAAGACATGCTCATTTAATCATACCATATCTCATGCCTATCCCTCAGGAAGGTCAGTATAATTTAATAGATCAATTAGAGAAAATACCTGCTAGGATATCTATTCTCGATCTCTTTAAAATCTCTACTGCCCATAAGAACATATTGTATAAAACATTACAAAAGTCAGGAGTCTCTACAAATGTAGACCCTACACACCTCCAAGCCATGATTGTACACCTAGACCCTAGTGATCATATTACTTTTGATTGCACCATAATCCTACGCAATAACCCAAGCCACAAATTTCCCTTATACTTAGAAATGGTGGTTACTCATCGCAAAATCAAGAGGGTACTTGTGGATGGTGGATCCGGTCTGAGCATTTGGACTTTGAAGCTGGTCAAGAAGCTAGGCCATTCAAAAATGGATCATTTAATTTGGGAGGAGGTGAGGCTTTACACTCAACCTTCACTTTACATGAAGCTTTGTAATAAGGTCGTCATGATGGGTCTCCTTCAATGGTGGCATGATTTTTCCTAGAAGTAGAAGCATACCCTATGTCAAAAGGTTTATCTATATCTAAGATTGATGCTTGTTCTTCTGGTTTTTTATTAAGAACCTTGGTTTCTACTACGTTTTCATGTGGAATTTTTGCTCCTAATTCTAGGACTCTTGCGAGTACCTAATCTCTGTTATAATATAGGAGTTCATAAAATATTCCTAGGTCTAATCTTTGTTACTCTCCGAAAGATTCTGAATCTTCTCCACTATGGTCAATTAATGGCTCCGCATCCTTGAATTGAGAAAAGAGAGGTCTTAAGTTGTTTCTACTAAATGGGGACGTTTCGAAACATTTTTCTCCTAAGTCATGTTCATTTAATTTGGTTGCCATCTTTGTGATTTTAGGTGTTACTAGCCAACATTTGTATGAAGCTAGGGTGACCCCTAACTGTATGGTTTTTACAAGCCGTTCAAGGTGATGTTTGAAATATACCATAGTGTATCCTAGATCCAATGTTATGTAGTCATTTTTTATCAAGGAACACTAATATGAACACCTAAATGTAATGATCACTCAAATTTTTCGTTATGCCAAGTCCACACCCTAAAATGGATAGTGTGAATACAGTATCAATATGTAGGTCAAGTTAGAATTCTAGCAAGGCCTAAGTATTGACACAGTATTGACGCAGTCTCTCAACGAGGTATACTAAAACTAGTTTGAGTGCCGATGAAAGCTAAGTTCTCTGAAAAGTGGAAGTCGTGACTAGATATAGTGTAACAACATCATTCGGATACACTAACTGAGCAAGCAAGGTGTTAGTATCATGACAACTTTATTGCGACATATATAATGCGATATCGACACTTTTCAAAAGACTCAGATGACATCAAAACTGAAACCAGGTGATGAGTATAACAAGGATTTTTTAATTGTGTGAGCAGCATAACCATGTAATAAAGGGACTTATATCACGTTCTCAAAAAAATGAGAACACGATGTAAGTACCAAGATTGTGTGACTAGAATGCAAACAAAACCATCAACTCAAGAAGAGACGAATGATGAATCGAACACACAGCTATGAAGATGATCTTGAAATCAAGATTGAAGGAATTTTATCAAAGATACAAAAAACATACCTGCACACTTTAGATGTTTAACAACCCAGCTGCAAACATGGATGGGCATGTTGTCCACTCAAAATTCCCCTGCTCTTAAGAAGGTGAAAATTTAAAATTTTGAGTTTAAGTGTCTTTTCTACTGTGTTGATAATGTGAAAAGCCAAAGAAATTGAGAAATTTGCGTTTTTGGGTCATTTTGTGTGTTTTTCGGGCCTGTCGGACATTTTTGTCCCGCGTGTCCCAAGTTCAATTGGACCCTCTATTCCCCGATCGGCCGGTTCACCCAAAGTTTGTTCTTTTCGGGCCCGTCAAAACTTTTTGTCCCAAATGTCCCAAGTTCGCTCGGACCAATTGTTCCATTTTCGTCCGATTCGGTCGAGCCGCGTACTTCGCGCTTTCGCGTCCCACATGTCCCAAATGTCCCAAGTTCGCCCGGACCAATTGTTCCATTTTCACCCGATTCGGCCGAGCCGCGTACTTCACGTACTTTTGTCCCGCGTGTTCCAAGAGCATTTGTGCGTCTTTTCCCCACTTCGCCCGAATCGGCCGAGCCATGTACTTCACCACTTTTGCATCCCACATGTCCCAAATGAACCAAAGTGCTATTTGTGCTAATTTTTCCTGCTCTACCTGAATATCTTGCTTATTCAATTTGGTAGGTATCTATTAAATACGCATTTATTACCTTTCTCTCTCCTAAACGACTATATAACGAGTGAACCCCCTATGCGTTTTGCACACTGCTTTCTTGCTATCTTTTGCTCGAACCTTTGCAATGTAAATTCCTGTGCGTGTATCCATTTTCCTCTACAATTCCTTCCCAAGTCTAGCTAGCAACTTCTGCCCTCCGAATTACTACCAACATGAAGATCAAATTTTAGGGGCAAGAACAAATTTCACCACTAGAGTCTGTTGTTCCTGATATCGGGGACAGTGAAGTTCGTCATCATGACTTTAGTGATTTTTTTGGTCGAGGATGACAGACGCAAACCCTATGCCAATGGCACAGATGATTCATGATAGCGGTTTGGCTTTCGCTGGTGGTTTCCCAATCTCTGTGCAATGTGCAAATACAGTGCTTTCATGCGGAGCTCATTTCAACCCTGATTCGAGCGAATTGACCAATATACACGTGGCAGAGACATAGCCGAGGCATTGAAGAGATTCAGGTAATGGATTTTGAAGTCAGTGGGTCCCTCCCAGTCATAAGCACCTGTCTTCTTCTCCTTATTCCTCTCTTCTCTTCCTATTCTTTTTCTCGGATTTATTGTAATAAGTTGAGGTATTGCGATTGGAAATCCTTAACTAATCTTTAGTTAAAAGAAACAGTTACCGAGAGTAACTGATTTGTAAACTATATAATGGCCTTTTCTCACCATTTTGAAAGGAGGAAGAACTTGACTTGTTTTCTGAAAGTGTAAATAAATCATAAAGAAATCGATACATAAAGGATTTTCATTCTTCGTCTATCTGATCTCTTTTATCCCTAAGCTTTTCATTTAATCTTGTTAAGATCATTTGTCTATATTATATTAAGAAGCTTTGTATTCTTGCAGATGTTATTGATAGAACTTTGTGTCTTTCAAATTTCATCTTATTAGTATGATACAAATGATCTTGTTTCAATTCACTGTACCTTTGCATGCATAAAGAATTACTCTGTCATCTATAATTCTAAATGGTGCCTTTCTGCTCGTTCTCATTTTCTCATTCCTCGGTCCTTTTGTAATTGATGATCCTTATAGAAAACACTTTTGTAAATATCCAAGTTCCACAAGAAAATCATGTTTTGTATATGTGTAAATAGGTTCGTTTCTAAATAAGGGAACCTCTCCCATTAAAGAGGAGGGGCTTCTTGTCCCCTGACTGTTGGTCTTCGTGAAGTTCTATTTGACGACCAACAGTTTTTTGGCAACTCCGTTGGGGAAATCATATTCCAGTTCTATAATTATTGATCATCCCTTTGATCTAGCAACTCCACGTTTTACTCGAGGGAGTAGGGCCCTTGGTATTGAAGATTCTCAGTTTCAGCTTTTGGAGTAGCAGGGTTTTCCTTTCCCTTCAACAAGAAATAGAAATACTCGTTCAACAAGTACTCCACATGTCCAAGATAGAATCCCTACGGGTGGTATTCCTTCAAATTCAATCAGTCCTAATCTTTGATCTTTGATTCTTGCTGGTGTTGCAGTTCCTCTTCAAGCCATTTTTCCAAGAATGGTGGTACCACTGCCCTGGGGTCATCATGTCGGGCCCCTTGCCCTTCCTCAGCCTTTGCATGATTTACCCAGAGGTAACCGGAAGAACTTCCCTAAATTCAAAGGAAATGGTAAAGTGCATCCTGATGAACACATCGCAGGCTTCATAGTTGCATGCGGAGTTCTGGAAGTTGAACATGAAGATGTCTCCGTAATAATTTTCATCGAGACTTTACAAGATAATGATGCCGATTGGTTCTATCACCTTTTGGCTAGTGCTATCACCAGCTGGGATACAATGAGAACTAGGTTTGAAAACCGGTTCAAACCAGCAGAAGATGTGCATGCCTTGCTAGCCCAAATCTCCCAAATAAAGAAGGATTCACAAGAACCCATGAGAGAATTTGTGGCCCGATTCAACAGGTTGATTAACAAAATTCTACCAAATACTCGACCTGTAGATCAAATTCAAAAATGTTTTTTCCTAAATGCTCAATCGCCTGAAGTTAGCTATGCACTAAGAAGGGCTAATCTCACAACATTGGCTGAAGATCAAACTCTTGTTGTTAGTGTCGAAGATGATTTAATCATGTCAAGGAAGTTGAGGAGAGACCCTTCTAAATCTAAATCTGCTTCTTCCTCCTCTTCCACCCCTGGACCTAATACTGATCCATTGGTACAAAAACTTGCAAATGATCTCATTGCCATAAAGAAACAATTGGCTCAGGATGCTCCCTATGCAGATGTTCCAAGGAGGAATTGTTCAGCCCAGAAATCATTTGCCTGCTGCTCAAGACAAGGCTAGCGCTTAAAGGACCTCCTATTAAAATTCCCGTTCAAGTGTCAACTCTGTGATAGTTGATGTTAACCAGAGGATCGAGGAGGTTAATGAAGATTGCGAGGAATTTGTTGAAGTCAGGTTGTGTGTATCCAAAATTCCCCCCAGTCAGTACATTCTTGATCCCGCATGTCATCAGAATATTAAACGGGCGCTCTGGAAAATAGATTTTGCAAGTTTCCCCAAAATCATGTCTCCATGGGGTCAGACCTCGTTTTTTTTCATAACTCTCCCGTCCCAGGAATGAAATCCCAAGTTCAGGTTAGAAAAAATGGAAAAAATTCAACCGAATCACCCGAACCAAGTACTTAGCTTTTTCGACATCCCAAACATCCCAAGTTCAAATTGGCTAATTCCTAGTTCCAGGCGGTCGCCGGGACAGTTGGGACGAGTTGGGATGTTTCGGGGAACAAAAAGTTAGTCCCGCATGTCCAGAAAATGAAGCAAAATTGCATCTAAGTCTTGCTGCTTCGCCCAAAGTCTGGGACATCCGGGCCAAAAGTTACGCGCAGGATCGCGAATCGGCACGGTTTGGCGCAAGTCATGTCCCAATTTCAGGTGGTTCAAGTTGATCCATTTGTCACCAGACAGTCACGGGACAGTTGGGACAAAAGTACTGTCGGACGACTTTCGAACTAGCATGGTTCGGCCGAAACAGAGGACTTGTGTGTCTTGGGACTACTCCGGGCCAAAAGTATGCCGAGGGACACGTGTTTCAGCGCAGTTCACGTCTCACATGTCCCAAATGAACCATTTCGGGCTGTTCATGCTTATTTGTCCCAGACAGTACCAGGACATCTTGCTTATTCAAATTGGTACGTGCGCAGGACACGAACCGGCTCGGTCTCCTAAGCCGATATATTATGAGTGAACCCCCTTTGCATTTGGGACATCCGGGCCAAAAGTACACGCGAGACGTGAAAAGCTGAAAGAGTCGAGAGCGAATGGAATCTTGCCACGTGTCTTCACCGCAAATAGGAACAAGGAAGCCCGAATCGGGCGGTTCGGAGATATTTTTCCCAGGAAGTTTGGGATAGCTAGGCCAAAGGTATGTGAATTACGCATGGGATGTGAAAAGCCGAAGAGCCACCAATGAATCAGAACATGCCATGTGTCAGAAGGAAAAAAGTTGCTAAGTGGTCGGTAAAAGTTTCAAAGGGGAAAATGGAACAGAGGGCCCGAGCCAGGTGACACAGGACACGTGTCCTAAGGGGAAGGGGAGTTCAGAGCTTGGGGAGAGCTTTGGAAACTTAGCAAAGTTTTGGCCAAAAAACTAAAAGGTAAAGGTTTTCCCCCGCGCCTTCATAACCACATGTCTTCTTCTCCTTATTCTTCTCTTCTTTTCTAATTCTTTTTCTCGGATTCATTGTAATTAGTTGAGGTATTGTGATTGGCAATCCTTAACTAATCTTTAGGTAAAAGAAGTAGTTACAAAGAGTAACCGATTTGTAAGCTATATAATGGCATCTTCACGCCATTTTGAAGGAGGAAGAACTTGGCTTATTTTCTGAAAGTGTAAATAGATCATAAAGAAATCAATACAGAAGGGCTTTTCATTCTTTGTCTATCTGATCTCTTTTATCCCTTAGGTTTCATTTAATTTTGTGAAGATCATTTATCTGTGTTATGTCAAGAAACTTTGTGTTCTGGCAGATGTTATTTACAGAACTTTGTGTCTTTAAATTCCATCTTATTTATATGATATAAATGATCTTGTTTCAATTCACTGTAACTTCGCATACATAAAGAATTACTCTGTTATCTATAATTCTACATGTTTCCTTTCTGCTCATTCTCGTATTCTCATTCCTCAGTCCTTTTGTAATTCATGATCTTTATAGAAAACACTTTCGTAATATCCAAGTTCAACCAGAAAATCATGTTTTGTATATTTGTAAATAGGTTCATTTCTAAATAAGGGAACCTCTCCCATTAAAGAGGAGGGACTTCTTTTCCCTTGACTGTTGCTCTTCGTAAAGTCCTTTTTGACAACCAACAGTTTTTGGTGACTCCGCTGGGGAAAATCATATTCCAGTTTTGTAATTTTTAATCATCCTTTGATATGGCGACTCCGCATTTTACTCGAGGGAGAAGGGCCCTTGGTATTGAATATTCTCAGTTTCAGCTTTTAGATCAGCAGGGTTTTCCTTTCCCTTCAACGAGAAATAGAAAGACTCGTTCGACAAGCACTCCACCTGTTCAAGATAGAATTCCTACGGGTGGTATTCCTTCAGACCTAGCTAGTCCTAATCTTCAAGCTTTGATTCTTGCTGGTGTTGTAGTTCCTCTCCAAGCTATTTTTCCAAGAATGGCAGTACCATTGCCCTGGGGTCATCGTGTCGGGCCCCTTGCCCTTCCTCATCCTTTGCATGAGTTACCCAGAGGTAACCGGAAGAACTTCCCTAAGTTCAAAGGTGATGGCAAAGTGCATCCTGATGAACACATCGCAGCCTTCATAGTTGCATGTGGAGTTCTGGGAGTTGAACATGAAGACGTCTCCGTGAGACTGTTCGTTGAGACTTTACAAGATAATGTTGCTGATTGGTTCTATCACCTTCTGGCTGGTGCTATCACTAGCTAGGACACCATGAGAACTAGGTTTGAAAACTGTTTCAAACCAGCCGAAGATGTGCATGCCTTGCTAGCCCAAATCTCTCAGATAAAGAAAGATTCACCCGAGCCCATGAGAGAATTTGTGGCCCGATTCAATAGGTTAATTAATAAAATTCCGGCAAATACTCGACCTGTTGATCAAATCCAAAAATGTTTCTTCCTAAATGCCCAATCGCCTGAAGTTAGTTATGAGCAGCAGTGCCAAAATTAGTTTAGCTATGGAGCTTTCCAAGAGCAAGAGTATGCATATAATGAAGAAAATCAGATGTAAGATGCTGGTCTGTTGGAGAAAATCCAAAAGATAGAGGTAAAGATGGTGCAGTCCAAAGCAACAGCTCAAATGAGAGCTTTCAGAATTGGTTGCAGGACTCCTTGTCCATGGGGAGGCCCTTTTCCAATACACTTCAGCCCTCAGGAGAAGCTGGACTTCATGATGAAAATGCTGCCCCAACTTGTACAATGGACAACAAAAATAGAGGCCTATACACTTGTTGTTGAACAACCTTGTCAATGGGTAAGTTCTACACCATCAGTCTGGACTTTCTATTCCCATTAGTCAGATGCAACTTGAACCATCTCGATTTGGAATTGCAAATTCTACCAATTCCCCCATCTGCTGATCCCAAGATGTTTATCCCATGTCTCCACCTCTCAGTCTTCCACCACACCTCAATAGCGAATCTTTCGCTGTCATTCCTTCCAGAACAGTCATCCCCCTCCATAAGAGCTAAAAGAAAGTGATGCAAGCTCCCCCAAAGAAATCTAAGAGAGTTTCAGCCGACCTCTACCACCACAAAAAATTACCAAATCAATTGAGTTATCAACCCATCCCTCCTCTTGCATCTACACCAATTCCATGTGGGGAAGAAGAAATCCTGTCAAAAATCCGGCCATTGAAGTTACAGCAAGAAGAGGAGCCCTAGCAGAAAATAAACCTAGGATCAGACAACTTGAGGGTTTGGGCTATCCAAATTCTGGGGATGACTTTTGATCCCCTTGATGGTTAAACCTGATAGAAGAGGCTAAGGTTGAACAAATGGTGGTTAGAGACTGAGTATTATCAACCCCATCCCAGAAGCTTTTGCAAAAATGATTCACTTTGTCAATTCCCATTCTCAAACTACCTCTAAAGGCCTTTTACCCACTCCTTCTTCTACACCACAACCCAATTTGATAGCCGCTATAACCTCACCCAGTGACAAAATCAAACCATTATATGTGACACTTCTTATAGCTGGCCATAGGCTCAGTAATTGCGTCATAGACTCAGGGAGCATCAGATAATGTGATGCCTGCTAAAGTAGCTCATGTCTTAGGCTTGACCCTCACACACACTTATGGATCTTGTTACTCTATGGAGAGTAAGGAAGTGCCCTTAGTTGGAAGAATTAAAGATGCACAAGTGGATTTTGCTGTTTTGCTTGAGAAGAAAGTTTTGGCTACTATCTTAGTAGAAGATATTCCTCCTTCATACGGAATGTTGCTAAACTAAAAAATTCTGTAAGGATGTGGGTGGAGAAATTCAAATGGATTGGTCACATGCACTCATACCTGTTAATGGAAAAATGAAGAAGTTACTGCCTGAGAAGCAATCTGAGTATATTGTACAAAAAACGGATGATCCCAAAGCACAAATACTCTATGAGGATATGGGGCATGAAAACTACATGATTATGTCTCCTGAAGAAATCCAACTCCCCAAAGTATCACCTAAAGATTCTAATGGGTGTTTAGATTTTAGAGTTTGATGGAAGTTGTTCCTCAGCTGGTTCTAGAGCTGGTGTCATACTGGTGTCTCCTGAAGGAAGCCTTCATCCTTTCTCATTCAAGTTGCAATTCGAAAATACCAATAATACAATAGAGTATGAGGCTCTCATTCTGGGACTATAGGTGGCAAAAGAACAAGGTGTGAAGAATCTTCTAGCTCGTGGGGATGCGGAATTGATTGTAAAGCAAGTTAGAAACCTCTTCCAGGTGAAAAATGGAAGGTTGAAACATTACAGGAATCAGGTGTGGGATTCCATTGAATTTCTTGATGCTTTCCTCCATTGAAGAAATACCTAGGGAGAAGAATAGCTAGGGTTGATTCATTAGCAGTCTCTGGGTCACCACTTATACCTCATCCTAACTTTTCCCAAGATAAGTTCACCATTGAGATGATCCATCGACCCAGTGTACCTGATAATACAAATAACTGGCAAGTTTTCAATAATGATCAACACTTGCTTTCTTTCTTAGAACTCAACGATAATTTTGAACACTTGTACTTTCAAGGAAGTGATAACTTGCCTCGTGAAAGTGTGCCCTTTGACAAAGAAGCTCACCCAAGGAGAAGAAACGGATCAGGATGGATGCATTAAACTCAAGGGAAACAAGATTCCTAAAGGATTGGTGAGTTTAGAGGAACTATTTGATAAACACGACAGGTATGTAAAGTCTAGAGCTTCTACTGGACCTCAACAATCAGCTGAGTATGAAAAAATTAATATTGGGAGTTCTACTGACCCTAAGCTCATGAACATTGGAAAAAGTTGCACAGCAAGATGAGAGGAAGAAAGCAATTGATCTGTTAAAGATGTATAAGGATGTTCTTGCCTACTCTTATGAAGATTTAAAAGCTTTCCAACCAAAAGAGATGCAACATTTTATTCCTCTCAAACCTGGAATTAAGCCTTTTAAACAGAAAGCAGAGGCAATACAATCCCAAAATAGCTGACACCCATTTTTCAAGAAATATAGAAGTTGTTGAAAGGCTAAAATCATTTTTCCTATCCATCATTCAACATGGATTGCCAATATTGTACCTGTTAGAAAGAAAAATGGCGAGATTTGTATCAGTGTTGACTTCAGGAATCTGAATCAGGCTTCCTTGAAAGATAATTATCCTTTACCTATGATGGATCAGGTCTTACAAGTAGTAAAAAGATCTGAAATGTTGTCTATGCTTGATGGATTCTCAGGATATAATCAGGTAGAAGTTAATACTGCAGATCAACACAAAAAAACTTTCACTACCCCTTGGGGTACCTTTTCTTACAAGAGAATGCCTTTTGGGATCATTAATGCCAGTGCTAATTTTCAGAGGGCTATGGACCTAGCCTTTGGAAGTTTGAAAGGGAAGTGTATTGTTGTATACCTTGATGACTTGACTGTGTACTCTAAAACATAGGGGGGATCATTTTCAGCACCTGGAGACAGTTCTGCTAAGATGTAGAGAACATGGGATCTCTTTGAATCCTAAAAAGTTTGTCTTTTGTGTCATAGAGGGGAAATTATTAGGGCACATCATCTCCAAATATGGTATTAAGATTGATCCTGAGAGAGTTCAAGCTATTCAACAAATTCCTCTCCCAACCAGCAAAAAGGGCGTGCACTCTTTCTTTGGTAAGATCAACTTTTTGAGAAGATTCATCCCTGATTTTATAGAACTAACTCTAAATATCTCCCAAATGATGAAAGGAAAACAAACGTTTGGTTGGTCTTCTGAAGGGAAAGGAAGCCTTTGAAGATATTAAAAGAGCCATCACTAAAACTCTTATTTTAGCATGTCCCAGATTTCAGCAATTATTTTATTATCTATTGTTACGCCACAGATAACACCTTGGCTGTTGTTTTGAACTCAGGAAGATTCTAATGAGCATGAACTCCCAATTGCATGTTCATGAGCTATTTTCTGAAAGATCATGAGTTAAAATATACCATGATGGAAAAACATGCTTTTGCAGTGGTTAAAGCTATTAATCAGTTTCGTTTTTACATTCTTAACTCTCACTCCATGGTGCTGGTACCAGATACAACTGTTAAGTCAATTCTTACACAGCAGGAATTTGGATCCAAGAGAGGGAACTAGGTGGCTAAGGTTCAAGAATATGATATTGACATCAAACCAACCAAGCTCATCCATGGAAAAGGCCTTTGTGAACTCATCGCTAAAGGAGCTAGAGCATGAGTTACTGGAGGATACAAAGTTGGTCTTCCTACAGTTCTGTTTCTTAGCTCAGTTGACGAATGGTATGCTGATATTACCCATTTTCTCACCTATGGATAATGCCCCTCTCATTTGACTGCCAAAGAAAAGAGGACTATTAAACTAAGGTCAGTGCAATATGTGTTGTGGGAAAACGCCTTGTTTAAACATGGGTTAGATGGAAGGTTTTTGAGATGTATGGAAAAGGAACAATAGCAGAAAAAGCTACTCTCATCTTTTCATGATCAAGCATGCAGAGGGACACTACTCATCAACCATCACTGCTCATAAGATACTTCATGGAGGATATTACTGGCCTACCTTATTTAGAGATGCATCCAAGTGGGTTGATAAATGTGAGGCTTGTCAGACTTTCATGGGTAGACCCAAATTGGCCTCTTTGCCTCTTAAGCTAGTTGTAATTGAAGAACCTTTTCAACAGTGGGGTTTGGACTTCATTGGAATACTTAATCCCTCTTCTAGTGCTGGTCATACTCATGTATTAACTACTACAAATTATTTCACAAAATGGGTAGAAGCCATTCCAGTAAAGAGTACTACTTTTGAAGTGGTGTGCAGTTTCATCAAAGAAAACATCTGGGTAAGGTATGGTGTACCAAACAAGATTGTGATAGATAATGCTTCGCATTTTTTATTTAACTGAGATGATGGATTTTTGTTATGGATATGGCATCTCTCTGGCTCACTCTTCATATTACTAACCTTAGGGAAATGGGCATAGGCAGAATCCACTAATAAAAATCTGGTGACCATAATAAGGAAATTAGTCAATGAGTCTCAATGAAATTGGCACAAGAAACTCTATGATGCTCTTTGGGCAGACAGGATCACACCTAAAGAGAGCCATTGGAATGTCTCCTTTTCAAGTGGTATATGAAGTAGAAGCTCAATTGCCAGTAACAGTGGAGCTGCTAACCTTGCATCTAATGAAGGCCATTGACGATACCAGTTTCAATGATGCTTTGGATAAGAGAATAATGTACCTTCACAAATTGAATGAGGATAGATTGGAAGTTGTCTGATAAGATATATGCTCATCAATAAAAAGTTAAGGTCTTGTTTGATAAGAAAGCCAGGTTCAAAGATTTCCAAGTTGGAGACACTATTTTGTTACGGGATAAAAGGCATGAACCTCGTGGCAGCCATGGCAAGTTTGATTCCCTTTGGCTCAGACCTTTCAAGATTAGGCACTTTGTTGGTAAGAATTATTTTTACCTTGATTATATGGATGGTTCTTCTCTCCCACTTCCTTATAATGGGCAGTACCTGAAATTGTTCAATTCATAGGTGATTAGGGAGTCCTTTGTATATTCTGTAAAGCGTTTTGTTTTTTTTTTTCCTTTTTCTTTTGGTGTGTTGTCCTCTGTATTGGTTTGATTCGATGATTTCGTTGCCCAATGGATAAGGTACTGGTCTACTTCCCTGAGTTTACCTAAGTTCTTACCTTGTCTCATTCCTTGAATTTATGCCAAGTCATCCCCAGAAGGAGCCAACTGTTGTCCACTCAAAATTCCCCTGCTCTTAAGAAAGTGAAAATTTAAATTTTTGAGTTTAAGTGTTTTCTCTGTTGTACTGATAATGTGAAATGCCAAATAAATTGAGAAAATCTACATTTTTTGGGTCATTTTGTGTGTTTTATTCAGGCATGTCAGACAGTTTTATCCCACGTGTCCCAAGTTCAAACAGGCCCTCTGTTCCCCCGATCGGCCAGTTTCCACTCGAAGTCTGTTCCATTTTCGGGCCCGTCAGAACTTTCTTGTCCCAAATGTCCCAAGTTCGCCCGGACCAAGTTGTTCCATTTTCAGTCCGATTCGGCCTGAGCCGCGTACTTCACGCTTTCGCATCCCAAGTTCAATTTCACAAGTTGTTCCATTTTCGCCCGATCCGGCCGAGTCGCATGTTTCGCACACTTTTGTCCCACATGTCCCAATTTCAAATGGGCAAGTTGTTCCATTTTCACCCGAATCTCCTGAGTCGCATACTTCACGCACTTGTCATTCCGCGTGTTCCAAGAGGCATTTGTGCATCTTTTCCCCGCTTCACCCGAATTGGCCGAGCCGCATGTACTTTGCGCTTTCGCGTCCCACATGTCCCAAATGAACCAAGTGTCATTCGTGCTAATTTTTCCTGCTCTACCTGAATATCTTGCTTATTCAATTTGGTAGGTATGTATTAAATACGCATTCATTACCTTTCTCTCTCCTAAATGGCTATATAACGAGTGAATCCCATATGTGTTTTGCACACTACTTTCCATGTTATCTTTTGCTCGAACCTTTGTAATCTGAAATTCCTGCGCGCGTATCCATTTTCCTCTGTAATTCCTTCCCAAGTCTAGCTTGCAGCTTCAACCCTTCGAATTACTACCAACATGAAGATCAAATTTTAGGGGCAAGAAAAAATCTCACCACTAGAGTCTACCATTCCCAATATCGGGGACAGTGAAGTTCACCATCTTGACTTTAGTGATTTTTTTGGTCGAGGATGGATAGACGCAAACCCTACGCCAATGGCATAGATGATTGATGACAGCGTTTTGGCTTTCATTGGTCGAGTTTCCCAATCTCTGTGCAATGTGCAAATACAGTGCTTTCGGATTGCGGAGCTCATTTCTACACCCTAATTCGACGTGAATTGACCAATATACATGTGGTAGAGACATAGCCGAGGCATTGAAGAGATTCAGGCAGCGGATTTTGAAGTCAGTGGATCCCTCCCAGTCATAAGCACCTATCTTCTTCTCCTTATTCCTCTCTTCTCTTCCTAATTCTTTTTCTCGGATTTATTGTAATAAGTTGAGGTATTGCGATTGGCAATCCTTAACTAATCTTTAGTTAAAAGAAACAGTTACCGAGAGTAACTGATTTGTAAACTATATAATGGCCTTTCTCTCGCCATTTTGAAGGAGGAAGAACTTGGCTTATTTTTTGAAAGTGTAAATAAATCATAAAGAAATCGATACAGAAGGGCTTTTCATTCTTCGTCTATCTGATCTCTTTTATCCCTAAGCTTTTCATTTAATCTTGTTAAGATCATTTATCTATATTATATTAAGAAGCTTCGTATTCTTGCAGATGTTATTGATAGAAATTTGTGTCTTTCAAATTTCATCTTATTTAGTATGATACAAATGATCTTGTTTCAATTCACTGTAACTTCGCATACATAAAGAATTACTCTGTTATCTATAATTTTGCATGTTGCCTTTCTGCTCATTCTCGTATTCTCATTCCTCGGTCCTTTTGTAATTGATGATCTTTATAGAAAACACTTTCGTAATATCCAAGTTCAACCAGAAAATCATGTTTTGTATATTTGTAAATAGGTTCATTTCTGAATAAGGGAACCTCTCCCATTAAAGAGGGTGGGACTTCTTGTCCCCTGACTATTGCTCTTCGTAAAGTCCTTTTTGACGACCAACAGTTTTTGGCAACTCTGCTGGGGAAAATCATATTCCAGTTCTGTAATTTTTGATCATCCTTTGATCTGGCGACTCCGCATTTTACTCGAGGGAGAAGGGCCCTTGGTATTGAAGATTCTCAGTTTCAGCTTTTGGATCAGCAGGGTTTTCCTTTCCTTTCAATGAGAAATAGAAAGACTCGTTCGACAAGCACTCCACCTGTTCAAGATAGAATTCAAGAGGTTAATGAAGATTGCGAGGAATTTGTTGAAGAGGTTGATGATGAAGCAGATGAACTTGAGGGATCTCGAGTTAATTTCTTCACCACTGAGGGCATTGATGATGAGGATGATTATGATGAAATAGTAGCAGACATGAATAACGAATCATTCGCTGTCATGACTCGAGAGCAGACAAATCAGAGGGAGAAAGTGATGCAGCCCACCAAGAAATCTAGAGAACAGCCGACAACTATCCCCATAATTGCAAAAAGATGATATCCTATCCCCGTTTCATCTACACCAAAGGTGAGTCCTGTCAATTCTGCTACTAAAGTTACTTATTTTTCCCCTAAAGTTGATAAACTTAAGATTTCAAATGATGATAGCCCGTCCACTTCTGGGTCTTTCGATATTATTGATCACCTAAAAAAGACTAAGGTTCAAATCTCAGAAGCTGAATATTATCAACCCATCCTAAGGCCTTTGCTAAAATAATTCACTTTTTCAATTCCCATTCTAAAACTACCTTTAAAGGCCTTTTACCCACTCCTTCTTCTGCACCACAACCTAATCTGGTAGCCGTTGTCACCTCACCTAATGACAAAATCAAACCATTCTATGTGACACTTCTTATAGCTGGCCATAGGCTCAGCAATTACGTCATAGACTCAGGAGCATCAGATAATGTGATGCCTGCTAAAGTAGCTCATGCCTTAGGCTTGACTCTCACACGTACTTATGGATCTTGTTATTCTATGGAGAGTAAGGAAGTGCCCTTGGTCGGAAGAATTAAAGATGCACAAGTGGCTTTTGCTGCTTTGCCTGAGAAGAAAGTTTTGGCTACCATCATAGTAGCAGATATTCCTCCTTCATACGGGATGTTGCTAAGCAGGAATTTCTGTAAGGATGTGGGTGGAGAAATTCAAATGGATTGGTCACATGCCCTCATACCTGTTAATGGACAAATGAAGAAGTTGCTGCCTGAGAAGCAATCTGAGTATATTGTACAAAAAATGGATGATCCCAAAGCACAAATACTCTATGAGGATATGGGGCATGGCAACTACATGATTATGTCTCCTGAAGAAATCCAACTCCCCAAAGTATCACCTAAAGATTCTAATGGTGTTTGGATTTTAGAGTTTGATGGAAGTTGTTCCTCAGCTGGTTCTGGAGCTGGTGTCATACTGGTGTCACCTAAAGGAAGCCTTCATCCTTTCTCATTCAAGTTACAATTTGAAAATTTCAATAATACAACAGAGTATGAGGCTCTCATTCTTGGACTACAGGTGGCAAAAGAACAAGGTGTGAAGAATCTTCTAGCTCGTGGGGATGTGGAATTGATTGTAAAGCAAGTTAGAAACCTCTTCCAGGTGAAAAATGGAAGGTTGAAACATTACAGGTATCAGGTTTGGCATTCCATTGAATTTCTTGATGCTTTCTCCATTGAAGCAATACCTAGGGAGAAGAATACCAGGGCTGATTCATTAGCAGTCTCTGGGTCACTGCTTATACCTCATCTTGACTTTTCCCAAGATAAGTTCACCATTGAAATGATCCATTGACCTAGTGTACCTGATAATACAAATAACTGGCAAGTTTTCAATAATGATCAGCACTTGCTTTCTTTCTTAGAACTCAAAGATAATTTTGAACAGCTATACTTTGAAGGAAGTGATAACCTGCCTCGTGAAGGTGTGCCCTTTGACAAAGCAACCACTCAAGGAGAAGAAATGGATCGGGATAGATGTATTAAACTCAAGAGAAACAAGATCCCTAAAGGATTGGTAAGTTTAGAGGAACTGTTTGACAAACACGACAGGTATGTAAAGTCTAGAGCTTCTACTGGACCTCAACAATCAGCTGAATATGACAAAATTAATATTGGGAGTTCTACTGACCCTAAGCTCATGAACATTGGAAAATGTTGCACAGTAGATGAGAGGAAGAAAGCAATTGATCTTTTAAAGAGGTATAAGGATGTTCTTGCCTACTCTTATGAAGATTTAAAAGCTTTCCAACCAAAAGAAATGCAGTATTTTATTCCTCTCAAACCTGGAATTAAGCCTTTTAAACAAAAGCAGAGGCAATACAATCCCAAAATAGCTAACACCATTTTTCAAGAAATACAGAAGTTGTTGAAAGCCAAAATCATTTTTCCTATCCATCATTCAACATGGATTGCCAATATTATACCTGTTAGAAAGAAAAATGGTGAGATTCGTATCTGTGTTGACTTCAGGAATCTGAATCAGGATTCCTTGAAAGATAATTATCCTTTACCTATGATGGATCAGGTCTTACAAGCAGTAACACGATCTGAAATGTTGTCTATGCTTGATGGATTCTCATGATATAATCAGGTAGAAGTTAATACTACAGATCAACACAAAACAACTTTCACTACCCCTTGGGGTACCTTTGCTTACAAAAGAATGCCTTTTGGGCTCATTAATGCCGGTGCTACTTTTCATAGGGATATGGATCTGGCCTTTGGAAGTTTGAAAGGGAAGTGTATTGTTATATACCTTGATGACTTGACTGTGTATTCTAAAACAAGGGCAGATCATTTTCAGCACTTAGAGACAGTTCTGCTAAGATGTAGAGAACATGGGATCTCTTTGAATCCTAAAAAATCCATCTTTTGTGTCGCAGAGGGGAAATTATTAAGGCACATTTTCGCCAAAGATGGTATTAAAATTTATCCTGAGTGAGTTCAAGCTATTCAGCAAATTCCTCTCCCAACCAGCAAAAAGGGTGTGCACTCTTTCTTTGGTAAGATCAATTTTTTGAGAAGATTCATCCCTGATTTTGCAGAACTAACTCTAAATATCTCCCAAATGATGAAAGGCAAACAAACGTTTGGTTGGTCTTCTGAAGGGAAAGAAGCCTTTGAAGATATTAAAAGAGCCATTGCTAAAACTCTTGTTTTAGCATGTCCAGATTTTAGTAAAGATTTTATTATCTATTGCTACGCCACAGATAACACCTTGGCTGTGGTTTTGACTCAGGAAGATTCTAATGAGCACGAACTCCCAATTGCATTTATGAGCTATATTCTGAAAGATCATGAGTTAAAATATACCATGATGGAAAAACATGCTTTTGCAATGGTTAAAGCTATTAAGCAGTTTCGTTTTTACATTCTTAACTCTCACTCCATGGTGCTGGTACCAAATACAACTATTAAGTCAATTCTTACACAGCATGAATTTGGATCCAAGAGATGGAACTGGGTGGCTAAGGTCCAAGAATATGATATTGACATCAAACTGACCAATCTTGTCTGTGGAAAAGGCCTTTGTGAACTCATCGCTGAAGGAGCTAGACATGAGTTACTGGAGGATAAAATTGGTCTTCCTACAGTTCTGTTTCTTAGCTCAGTTGACGAATGGTATGCTGATATCACCCATTTTCTCACCTATGGAGAATGCCCCTCTCATTTGACTACCAAAGAAAAGAGGACTGTTAAACTAAGGTCAGTGCAATATGTGTTGTGGGAAAACGCCTTGTTCAAACGTGGGTTAGATGGAAGGTTTTTGAAATGTGTGGACAAGGAATAGCAGAAAAAGCTACTCTCATCTTTTCATGATCAAGTATGCAGAGGGCACTACTCATCAACCGTCATTTCTCATAAGATACTTCGTGGAGGATATTACTGGCCTACCTTATTCAGAGATGCATCCAAGTGGGTTGATAAATGTGAGGCTTGTCAGACTTTCGTGAGTAGACCCAAATTGGCCTCTTTGTCTCTTAAGCCAGTTGTAATTGAAGAACCTTTTCAACAGTGGGGTTTGGACTTCATTGGAACACTTAATCCCACTTCTAGTGCTGGTCATACTCATGTATTAACTGCCACAGATTATTTCACAAAATGGGTAGAAGCCATTCCAGTAAAGAGTACTACTTCTGAAGTGGTGTGCAGTTTCATCAAAGAAAACATCTTGGTAAGGTATGGTGTACCAAACAAGATTGTGACAGATAATGCTTCGAATTTTTCTTCAACTGAGATGATGGATTTTTGTTATGGATATGGCATCTCTCTGGCTCACTCTTCAGATTACTATCCTCAGGGAAATGGACAAGCAAAATCCACTAATAAAAATCTGGTGACCATAATAAGGAAATTAGTCAATGAGTCTCAACAAAACTGGCACAAGAAACTCTATGATGCTCTTTGGGCAGACAGGATCACACCTAAGAGAGGCATTGGAATTTCTCCTTTTCAAGTGGTATATGGAGTAGAAGCTCAATTGCCAGTAACAGTGGAGCTGCCAGCCTTGCATCTAATGAAGGCCATTAAAGATACCAGTTTCAATGATGCTTTGGATAAGAGAATAATGTACCTTCACAAATTGAATGAGAATAGATTGGAAGTTGCTGATAAGATATCTGCTCATCAACAAAAAGTTAAGGTCCTGTTTGATAAGAAAGCTAGGTTCAGAGATTTCCAAGTTGGAGACACTGTTTTGTTGTGGGATAAAAGGCATGAACCTCGTGACAGCCATGGCAAGTTTGATTCCCTTTGGCTTGAACCTTTCAAGATCAGGCACTTTGCTGGTAAGAATTATTTTTACCTTGATTATATGGATGGTTCTTCTCTCCCACTTCCTTATAGTGGGCAGTACCTGAAATTGTTCAAGTCATAGGTGATTAGGGAGTCCTTTGTATATTCTGTACAGCGTTTTTTTTTCTTTCCCTTTGTTTTGGTGTGTTGTCCTCTGTATTGGTTTGATTCGATGACTCTGTTGCCCAATGGATAAGGTGCTGGTCTACTTCCCCGAGTTTGTCTAAGTTCTTACCTTGTCTCATTCCTTAAATTTATGCCAAGTCATCCCCAAAAGGAGCCAGCTGTTGTCCACTCAAAATTCCCCTGCTCTTAAGAAGGTGAAAATTTAAAATTTTGAGTTTAAGTGTCTTTTATGATGTGCTAATAATGTGAAAAGCCAAAGAAATTGAGAAATCTACGTTTTTGGGTCATTTTGTGTGTTTTTTGGGCCTGTCGGACATTTTTGTCCCGCATGTCCCAAGTTCAATTGAACCCTCTGTTCCCCGATCGGCCGGTTCACCCAAAGTCTGTTCTTTTCGGGCCCGTCAGAACTTTTTGTCCCAAATGTCCCAAGTTCACCCGGACCAATTGTTCCATTTTCATCCGATTCGGCCGAGCCACGTACTTCGCGCTTTCGCGTCCCACATGTCCCAAATGTCGCAAGTTCACCCGGACCAATTGTTCCATTTTCACCCGATTCGGTCGAGCCGCGTACTTCACGTACTTTTGTCCCGCGTGTTCCAAGAGCATTTGTGTGTCTTTTCCCCACTTCGCCCAAATCAGCCGAGCCGCGTACTTCGCGCTTTCGCGTCCCACATGTCCCAAATGAACCAAAGTGCTATTTGTGCTAATTTTTCCCACTCTACCCAAATACCTTGCTTTTCAAATTAGTATGTATTAAATGTGCATTCATTGCCTTTCTCTCTCCTAAATGTCTATATAACGAGCGAACCCCCTATGTGTTTTTCACACTGCTTTCCTGCTATCTTTTGCTTGAACCTTTGCAATCTAAATTCCTGCGCGCGTATCCATTTTCCTCTGTAATTCCTTCCCAAGTCTAGCTTGCAGCTCTGCCCTTTGAATTACTACCGACATGAAGATCAAATTTTAGGGGCAAGAACAAATCTCACCACTAGAGTCTGTTGTTCCCGATATCAGGGACAGTGAAGTTCGCCATCTTAACTTTAGTGATTTTTGGTCGAGGATGACAAACGCAAACCCTATGCCAATGGCACAGATGATTCATGACAGTGGTTTGGCTTTCGCTGGTGGTTTCCCAATCTCTGGTCAATGTGCAGATACAGTGCTTTCATGCGGAGCTCATTTCAACCCTGATTCGAGTGAATTGACCAATATACACGTGGCAGAGACATAGCCGAGGCATTGAAGAGATTCAGGCAGCAGATTTTGAAGTCAGTGGGTCCCTCCCAGTCATAAGCACCTGTCTTCTTCTCCTTATTCCTCTCTTCTCTTCCGATTCTTTTTCCCGGATTTATTATAATAAGTTGAGGTATTGCGATTGGCAATCCTTAACTAATCTTTAGTTAAAAGAAGTAGTTACCGAGAGTAACTGAATTGTAAATTGTATAATGGCCTCTCCTCGCCATTTTGAAAGGAGGAAGAACTTGGCTTATTTTTTGAAAGTGTAAATAAATCATAAAGAAATCAATACAGAAGGGCTTTTCATTCTTCATCTATCTAATCTCTTTTATCCTTAAGCTTTTCATTTAATCTTGTTAAGATCATTTGTCTATATTATATTAAGAAGCTTTGTATTCTTGCAGATGTTATTGATAGAACTTTGTGTCTTTCAAATTTCATCTTATTAGTATGATACGAATGATCTTGTTTCAATTCACTGTACCTTTGCATGCATAAAGAATTACTCTGTCATCTATAATTCTAAATGGTGCCTTTCTGCTCGTTCTTGTTTTCTCATTCCTCAGTCCTTTTGTAATTGATGATCCTTGTAGAAAACACTTTCGTAAATATCCAAGTTCCACAAGAAAATCATGTTTTGTATATGTGTAAATAGGTTCGTTTCTGAATAAGGGAACCTCTCCCATTAAAGAGGAGGGACTTCTTGTCCCCTGACTGTTGCTCTTCGTGAAGTCCTATTTGACGACCAATAGGGTGTAAACAAACAAAAACATGGTGAGCACTATCTCTGATAAAAACGCGCAAGGTATGCTCCCTTCTCACCCCAAAAGTGGAAAGTAAGAATGCATGGGTATAGATCAAAAAGATGAAAAATAAACTAATCACCACTTGGGTAGAGCTTCACCTCGTCCAAAGGTGAGAAAGAAGGTAAGCTAAGTGAGATGTTGTCTAATTTTCATGGTAAAAATCACTTAGATCAAATTTGAGTGGACGCTTCTCCTTTTTCAATAAACAAGGTTCAGACTCCAAGTAAGTTTTCACTTTGTAACAGCTCGACGTGATAAAGGACTAGCAAATTGGGCTCCAAGACAAAATGGCATCCCTAATAAGATCTCTCAACTAGGTGTTACAAAGCTATCTTAAGCGAGCTTGATTCACCCAAAAATTTGCAATGACTAAATTGGGAGTATCTCGGCTTTACTTTACCCCCTTCAAGCATAGTGGGCAATAAATGCATCCATGTATACTCTTACTAGGGTCATCATACGGACAACCGGTAACGCTTACAAGGAAAAACTAGTCAAGTGGTTAAGCGGAGCGCTTCTTGTTTCATCCACAAGGTTACTCAGTGGTGGATTACTTTAGGGTTCCTTGATCCACCCCCATTGTTGTAGCTTAAGGCGTTATGCCAAAGGGGTTATGTTCCAGTTAAGCAGATAGGGACGTACCCTTTTCTGAAACCTGCAATACAGTGTGATGGAAGTGGTGTGTTTTTTATATTTTTTAATTTAAATGTGGTTTCAAGTAGCACACCATTTGGAAACCTGTGTAAAACACGTGTATTAGAAGTTTTGTGTCTTATTTCGATGTCTTTCTTTAGCAATCGTTAGGTCCTGCAGATAACAATTTTAATATTTTTCCATTTGCAAACTTTAAGAAAGATAATATACACTTTGCTTTTGATTCCTAAGATCACCAAAAAGGCACGAAGGAAGAGCATACAGGATGTGAAAATTCCACTAAGACAAATCATATGGAAATCTATTTTACTTTTTAGCATCATAGAACAAGTGTTGTTTAAAGTATGACACAAAGTTTGTACAAGTTTTTTTGATCTCCAAGATCACCAAAAAGGCAAGAGGAGAGAGCATACACACTTCACAAGCTTTATTCAAGCTAAGGAATGAAAACACTTAAGTTGTGCAATCAAAAATAACAAGACAAACCCTATAACTACCTTTTTAGTCTTCAAAACAATCTCAGAAAATTTAGAAAAATGATTTCACAACCTGTAGAAAAGTTTTCAAATTTTAACACAGACACATGCGCACCCAGAATGACACCAGTGCGCCCTAGCCAATGGATATGTTCCCTTACCAGTGCAGACGTAGGGTAAGGAAAAATGATAGAGGGGTATGACACCTACGTGGGCCTACCAGACAGGTATGTTAGGGTTTCGACTCATGTGTGCCTATTTCAATGTGTATGCCTGCAACAAAAAATTGTCAAAAAATACAGTATATCAAATCAAGACGATTCAATAGAGATGTCGATGGTTCAACGGTGATGTGGCATAGGTAAAAAAAGTATGACAAAGTTTTACACAACAAGCTAATATATGCCAGCGCTTCCAAAGAGACAGGTGCACTTGCTAGCCGACGCAGATGCCCCCCTCGCGATGGAGATACGACCTTGTCTAAATATGTTGTCAATTGTGTAGTATGTCCTGACAGGTACGTGCCCAACTCAACACCAGTGCTAGGGTTTTAACGAAGATTGGCCTCGTGAAGACACCTATGCGTACCCCCTGAAAAACCTGTAAAAAACACGGAAATGGAAAATTTTGAAAGCCAACAGGTTATTTTTTAGTTAAAGAAAATTATTTCTGACTTTAACCCACAAATTAACTATGAACCAAGCTTATTTAACCCCTTTAAGAATTGGAAACAAGCAAATAACAAGATAATTTTTCTAAAAAGATGAAAATGGGTTTAAAAAATTTTAAATAGGCCTCCATTAATGGATGATGGACTTCATGTCCCACCGGGCGTGCCAAATGTGTTCAATGAAAGGTTTTGCAAGAGCTATTAAAATGGGGTAAGAAACACTCAAGAACCCCAAATCTTTGTGCAAAATCCCCTTAATGGACCATATGATAAGAAATGAGAAAGGAATCCTATTTGCATGCATTAACTTGAAGTAAACAAGCAATTTAAATAAATGAAGTCAACCTCTATTCTTGAAATCTTAAAGTAAATGAACCTAAAAGGATCTAAGCAATTAGTTTATGCTTCAAGAGAATGGGATCTCACCATTAATGGTTTCAAGGCCAATGGTTCCTCCCATTTACTCCATGTTGTGTGATAGAAATGTAAAATAAAATCAAATAGCTCAATAGAATAAAAACTCCTAATCCTAGCAATAATTCTATAGTTTAGGTTAGAGGGGAGAAGTGTTCTTATAAATGAGAGAGAGGTAGTGGGCTATTTATATTTTTTCATTTGGGAAATGGGAGGCTTTTTGGTGCCTGTGGGACTAAAAGGGAGTCAACAAGTTAATTAGCAAGTCAAAGTAAGATTTGAGTAGGTTAGAGAGAGGTTCATCATGGTTAAGACTAGCTAACCATGTTTAGAGGGTAATTAATCCTATTTAGAGAGAAATTAGGTTTCTGGGAGGGTTCTAAAAGGCCTAATCAATCCAATGAAGTGGATTGATATTCTAGGGAGCTAATAGAGGTGGTAAAGAAGAGGATATTAGCCAATAAGAGGTTATTATGACCTATTTAATTGACTAATGAGAGGAAAAAGACCATAAAAGTGTCGAACAAGGGGAATTAGATAGATATAACTAACGAGGTGCTGTCAACTTGCAGGAAGAGGACTAGTTAGGGAAATATTAGGGATAAAAACTACAAGTGTCTACATGTACCAAGGAGAATAGAAAGAAACTCAAATACACCTTGCATGGTGAAGAGAAGTATATGGGGAGTGATCTAATTGCTTCATATCCCTGAATAAAAATATGAGCAATGAGAATCCTAGCCTACAAGGATAAGAGTCACCTCGATACTTCCCAAGACCCATAGATAAATGCCACTACACATGAATACAAAACCAATTAATTTGAAAATGATGACATAATGTATCGGGGAAATGCTAGCTTACAAGTATCCTTGGTGCCACCATAATTTGACTTGTACCATTAATTCTATGGTTTAACTTGAATAAAAAACATGCATATGTTACAAAGAAAATGTACTAACTAAGAAGTTTATTGAATATTCCTCAAAGATAGAAGTGTATGGAATGGGTCATAGCCTCCATATGTTATGGTCCCTTATGTATGGTTTTATCCATGTGTATTTCCTGACCCAAGTTTGTTTCTAAGTCATTTTATAGACCTCTACAATATATAATTTTGTACTTATTAATTTGTTCCTTGGTTTTGAGTTGTTATGAGGATGAAATATAATCCGATGGTTGCCCCCATTTTTGGGGCAATGTGAGATAGATTAATTTGAATGTGGAACAAACAAGAGGATTTATAAATGATGTGCACATGTTTTGTAGTATTCCTGTAGAGGTAATAGGAGTGTGCATGGTGTATACCATGACACATACATAATAGTAGGATAGAAAAGCTAGTGAAGTGTTAGTGATAAGCAATATAAAAACAACATGGTAGATGTAAGCAAAAATAAGGTAAAAGAAAAGTAACATAGGGCATTTCCTGCAAAAAAGTGAAAGCATAGGTCAAACATGTAGAACAAGAAACAATCCTAAGATGAAAATGATCCTGGTTTTGAAGTGCCTTATAAAATAGATACTACACATGAAACACCCATTAGCATGTTATAGTAATAAAGAGTATGGTAGGATGTATGTATTGAGTAAATGAGCTAAGAGGAAGTAAAATAGTAAATATTGGACTGATAAAACTTGTGTGTAAGAAAGTGTAAAGTGGATGCCCCCAGTTGGTGCAAAAAAACTAGTAAAGAGCAGTGTTAACCATTTTACATCGTGTAACAATTTGTGTCTATCCTACATTCAAATGAATGTACCCCGTGAACGCACATGTGTATAGAAAAATAATATAACATACTATGTATCAAGCTAACATGATAAATAAAGAGTAACATGAAACAACCAAGCAAGATAAATGTAACTATTTTTAAATTTTTAGCATATTTGAATGTTTTTGGATTTTATAATATTTTATTTTATTTTATTTTAGTTCCTTTAAGGGCATATATGAAAACCTATTATTCAAAGAGAAGGAAGGGTGATCCAAAAATTCCCCTAAGGAGGGGAATATATGGATTTTTAGTGCTTTTGATTAATTATATAGTGCATAAGAAGAGGTGAGAAAGCAATATTGCCCCTAGTATGTGTGTTTGTAAAGTGAGGTTCAGGTGTGTAATCACTCCCTCCATAGTCAAATTAAACCTATAAATCAAGTTTATCATTAGGAAATAAGGGGGGGAAGTCAGATACCTCCAATTTGAGTGACATAGGAACTAACTAATGAGTGTGCTAGGTGAATTCCCACTATCTACTATTACAACCAAAGGAAGCATGTGATCATGAATAAAGGGATGAGTGTCATGTGAGACTAGCAATATGAGTGTGTGTATAGGGAATTTATGTCCAAAGGAAATGATTTTTGTATGAGGTGAAATAAACCTATCAAAAGACCTATATATGTGGTGTGTACTATGAAACCTGTGTGACGACCTACTCCTATGTGGCAGACTCTGAGACCTAGAGATGTGTTGAGAGTAAGTGATGGAAACTAGAGGTTGAGGAGACCTATGTGAGCTAGTAGACAATGGTGAAAGTGTGGAACTATCACTATGATTTTGTGGCAAAACCTTAAGATTTTCATCTCTAATTGTAGGAGTGACTATGATTGCATGTGGACTAAGAGTAATGCTTATTGGAGTGAGAGGTGCACTAGAGGTAGGGACCTATGAGGCTTGAGAGAGATAATAGGTAGTGGTGTCTAAGGTGGGATACCTTGAATAGTGATGAATTGAAGCTCATGTATGAATTTCAAACATTGGTGTATAATAGATATAACATACCTAGTGGCCTTAAGCCAAGGAAAAACTAAGATCATGCCACAATGTTTGATTCTAGATGTTACAACAAATGACAAGTAGATTGTAAGAGGCCCAACTATGACGAGAAGAGTTATACGCCTATAGGAAGTAGGATACTTATGCCATATTTGAGATAATGGAAAACTAATAGCACGCAAGAGGGGAAGCAGACATGCATTATGTTTGAGAGTAGGATTGATCATAACATTATTACGAGCTTGATTGTCAATGGATGCAATAATTGAATCTTGTAAGATGTAAAATAAGAATGTAAATCCACATCAATAAAACTAATGGATAGTGCTAGGGTAGTATTAGTAGTACCAACAAAAAATTCTATATAATTGATGGTATACAGTGGAGGTGGAACTATGCGGTAATCATGATTAGTAGTTGCTTTAGAAGTAGCCTTGTCATGCTTAGGAAGTGGGTCATTAAATATCTTAATCTTATCATTATCCTTTATATGTTTGGATACGAGAGGCTCATATCATTAAATTTCATCATAATCAATTAAGTCTTGGATCATATGTTTAATCTTAAATCATCAATCGGCGGAGTGTCCATTACATCGGTGATAATCACAATATACTTTTTTAGCACTGTTTTTGCCTTAACGATGACTAGAATCCAACTCGAGAGGTGGAGGAAGAGAGATAAGATTACTATCAATGATTTCTTGTAACATCACTTGAGGTGGGATTAGAAATTTAGTAAAATTTCTTTGAGGAGGTTGGATTTGGAGCTTCGTTGGTTAGGACACTAGATTATCATTTTCTTTATCCTCAACTCAAGGCTCATTAGATTTTCTCTTGAAGGTAGATTTACTTGGGAATATAGTATTAGATTGACTAAAATCATGATCATCATATTTGATATTTCCCATGGAAATTATCTTTCCTTCATGGTCTTTGAGGATATGACTTTAGTGATCAGAGGAACGAAAGTTATCAAATATGACCAACTCTTGGATATGAGGTAAGGGACTTTGTATAAATAGATCTTATAATTCAGAATCAACTAGGATTTTATTCATTGTAGTAAGATTAGTCTTATAACAAAAAACATATTCACTAAGGTTCTCATTAGGTCCTTGTTTTATTTTAACCATTTGTGTATAGGTGATTTTAGTTCCAATATTAATTAAAAAATGTGCTAAAAACTAATTTTCTAATGGAGTAAAAGATCATACAGAATGAATACGAAAATCATAAAACCATTGAAATGTATAATCTTGTGAACTTATAGGAAAAAATTTCATTACTAATATATCATTGAAAGCATAATCTAAGAAAGCAACATGAAATGATCTAATATGCTCTTGTGGATCTTCTTTACCAATGAAAAGAGGAAGATTATGTGAAACAAAACCAGGAGGAAGAGGATAAGATGCAACCTTAGGTGTAAGAGGATTGCGTAGAAGAAGTGAAGACAATGGTGCCTTATTGTAATTGAATAACTTGGGATTGTAGGTTATGCACCAAGGAACCTAAAGCATGTGTTCTAAAAGAATAACCAGGTTTAATATGAGAGATAAGAGGAGAAGAAAAGTGAGTGGTAGACATAGAAATGGAAATATTGAAACTAGATGCCCCCATAGAGGTGTGGGGAGGAGAAATAGGAATGGAAATATAGGTATTGTGGAGGTGACATGATTAAAAATAATAGCAATAGAATCATGGAGCCCTTATGATTCCTCATAAATGAAATATAAGAATAAATCCATATTTTGAGGGTTGACAGTGATTTAACAGAAATTAAATCTTTATCAGAGGACTGAGATCAAATGAATACAACACTAATAAGCAAGATATAGCATACAAAATATAATCAAGTGTATATAATAGGGAAATAAGAATGACTTGGCTTGTATTCAGAGAACCAGGTTGATCTCATCATTTGAATTTCATCATTAACAACCAAAAATTTTGACCTAAAGTGATAAAAAGAGGTTTTAGAAAAGATAACAAATATTCTAGCATTTTAAATTTGAGAAAAGGAGGGAAAAGGACATAAGCACCCAAAGGGAATAGTAGCGCTTGGGCATTCCTATCCCTATTGGGTGGTAGTGTCCAAGATTCTCAAAGGATAAAATAAAAATATAGAGCTAGATCACAAGTTTTCCAATGTTCATAAGTAAAGTGGTCATTCCAAAAAAGAAAATAACAAGATTATGGAAAATATAAATCAATGTAAAGGCAAAACAACTGTTGTTAATGTCTAGTTTTCTTGCTTATGAATCATGCATACAATAACATACTTAGAGGCGTGATGTAAATTATAAAGTTCATGATTTTGTGACTACATTTTTCCTCACTTTATGTTAGTGAATGAATATTTAGTATCATAAATTAGATAGAAAGGGAGTACCTTGTGGATAGCCTAAGAGAGTTGTAATTGATAGCATGTGAAATGAGGATTGTACTTGATATTGTGCCAAATAGAGATTATAGAATGTGTATCATGAAATATAAAAAAGGATAAGGATCCTAGGTGTGACCTCATGTGTGTAATAGAAATGATGTCTGCGTTCAATCCTTGGATATTGCCTTTGCGGGAGCATTTTCTACTTGAGATTATTCCTTGTTCCATTTATGTGTCACATTTATTGAAGTAAGGTTGTACCTGCAAAATAAGACAAGTCTAGTCAATTCTCATGATAAATAAAATTGAACTTTAACTTAGTGAATGTGAAAATATAAATGTGTATTGAAAAATATGTGAATCAAGGATAAATACACCTGAATTTCATGAGAGAAGATCTTTAATCATCTTATTGCCAAACTGAGGATTTAGGAGTCTTATCACCAAACTGAGGATTTAAGAATCCTATCGCTAAACTAAGGATTTAGGTGTCTTGTCACCAAGGGAAGATTATTGGGAGAGCTATAGAATTTTCCCTCTAGTTGTTAACTCATCCCCACAGATAATTTATACTAGAGATGGTCACAAACCCAAACTAATCATGGATGATCTCGAGAAAGAAGAGTAATTAGGTCCCTTGCCCAAAGTGTGTAACTCACCATTGATTTTGTTTCTATTTTTCATGATAGTAACCTATAACTGAGTATGTTCTACTAGAAATCAGAAAAGACTATGATTAGAAACTTGTTGATCTTGCAATGTACCTATTTTTTCCCCTAGGAAATAATCACTCAAGTGGGACTCTAACGCCCACCGCTCATGTCTAATCCAAGCGCTTCTATCCCTACACTAAGACCAAGTCTATTTTTGAACATGTTTCATAACTCTTGGTTATTCTAATTTTACTATGTACCAATCTATATACAATATTTGAATTATTGATATGGTGAATAGTCATCTAATGGTTTATCCCACTTGTTTGGGGTGCATGAGATGAACTAAGGTGAGCATAAACAAAATGAGTAAAGCTTAAACTTATGTGCACATCTCAAATAAAATTCTTGTAGGGGGAATAGGGAATGTGCATGGTGACAACCATGACACATGCAAAACAATGGGAAAGGTTAGTCAAAAGTGTTAGTCGCAAACAAACATATATGATGCAATAGAAACTATTCAAAACACATAGTAACATGGAAAAAGACACAACGAGTAGCTGGTTGAATATATGGGACACCACTTAGAATGTCATAAAACACTTGAAGCATTCAAGGATATAAAATCAAAACACGTAATCAAACATAGGGAATAACTCAAAAAAAATGGCATTCAAGACACAGACATAAACAAGATACAAGAAAATCATATAACCATGGTTGGAAACAGGCCTACAAGACAAATGCTACACATGAAGCACCCATTAGTATATTATAAAAATTGATAGTATGCCAAAATGTATATAGTTGAAAATAGGAATGCAAGTAGTAGATGTTGCAATGATACAACCTGAATATAGAGAAAATAGGAAAGGTAGATGCCCCCAAGAGCCTCAGTGGGACTAGTAGGGAACAATGCCAAGCATCATACATCGTGTAAGAACCTATATATAATCTACATTCACCTCAAGAGTTCCATTTGAACGTGCATGTGTGTATGTAAAAAGGATAGAGCATGATATGAATCAAAGTGACATGGTAAGAAAAGTGCAACATAGAACAGTATAAACAATCAAGAGTATATCCAATCAAGATCTAAGCTATGTTTTTTTATTACTAGAATATGAAATACAATGGCTAGAAGAGGGGGGGGAGGTTTCCATCAGTGTATGTGTGTAAGGTGAGGTCCATGTAGGTAGGTGCACCCTTAATAGTTGTGTTTGAACCTAGAACAAGAGTGTGTCATCTGGTAGTGAGGAAGGATAGTGTTCCCCTGAAGTGTGAATGTCACGGTGATCTATCTATAAACAAAGGTGAATACTATACACAAGTGACCCATGTGATGTTAAAGAAGACACATGTGATTTTTATAGGGTGCTACATTTTTCCTTTTATGTTTCTTTGTACTCTGTAGCTAGATTGCAAGAAATTTGTAGTATGTCAAATGAAATAGTGTGATCTTCTTTAGCAATAGTGAGATTACGTGGTGGGTTTCTCTTAGATTGGGATTTTGGTGGCTCGTCTTTGATTTTTATCTTTATGGTATGCAATGAATTAGGTTTAATTGACAGTTCTTTAGGTTACATAATAGTAGGATGTGATGTGTTAAAGGAATAACAATCGTGTTGAAAAGGTCTTAATGTTAAATTTTTTCCCTAACATTAATAGGGCCCACACTAGAATAATAATGTTTTTTTAACAAAATTATTGAAGTAAATAACACATAATAATTGGGGTTTGGGGTATCAATAACTATCATAGTTATTTGACCCATTCTATTTATTTCCCCCTTCCCCTAGTTAGCTTTTATGTTTTCCAACTACCATTTTATTTAAAAATCAACCAACCATAAGTGACTACCTATTATATTTTTGTTTGAAGAATAAAACTAGCAATCGTACATGAGAGGTGAAATGGAGACATTGATAGGGATGCACTGTAGAAATTAAACTTGAAGGAGTGAAACATTGTAGGAGGAAGATGGGTGGTAAAGAAGGGGATTGAGGGTGGAGAAGTCCAGGGGAAGGGAAAATGTTAGGGAGTGTATGTGAAACTCTTATTTCTTCAAGACACATATGAACCACATGTCATTTATGTTGATTTTTTGAAGGAGAAAGGGGCGTGGTGCACATGTTGTTTAGGTAATATACTTGGTATAAATCTCAGAAAGGAACCCCATTTTGGTCAATACTCGCAATGTCAAAACATTTTTTTGGCAATGTCAACCCTTGTGTTTTGTGGTTAGTTAGAGCACGTGGAAATTTCAAGGGAATTAACTTACGCGTGTTGTAGTATATTTTATATTCAAGAACATGCCAAGGGGGATTGACATCCCATATCGATCTGATGTAGTAGTTGAATCTAACAACTACAACACATGCCAAATCAATTGGTTTTGTGTCATCTTTATAGACCAATATCTTAGGGAAGTCTCCACATTTTCCTAGGACACAATATATATCATCCTTAAAAAATTCCTTGTGGATTTTTGTTTAACACTACTTCCTCACCATTCTAGGTTCTTAACACTCATTAAATTTGATGCATTTCTTTGTGGATAATATTAAGCTTGTTATTTTAAACTTTTGACATTACGGTAATATGAGTATATTTTAGCAACACAAATGTTACGATTGAAAGATATCATTTTTTATGGTCTAAGAAGATTCTATAATAGAGCTCAAATTCTATGGTAAGGTTTTTTAGACTAATACCTAAAATTTTGATATCAATAATGTTTTCTAGCTTATTGGGTTATACAAGAAAACAATAGTGTATTGGATACATCTTTGGTCTCACATAAATTTGATGAATCCCAAACGAAAAGAAATATAAATGTTTCAAGGAATTTGAAATTAGACAGTGAAAATTTTGATGATGCAAGATTTGAGAATTTTTACCCTACATTATATTTTTAATGAATCCTCTCACATGTAGAATGAGGTGTGCACGATATGAGTAGAGTCAAAAGGGATATAATAGATGAATTTAGGGGAGATGGTTATCCTAGTTGGAATCCCCTAACAAATCAAATCCCTCTACCATCTATTGAATACCATGGTACCGATGGTGCATCTTCTTAATTTTTAGCCTATAATTTTGATAAGAGGAATGTTTTATTGGCTTCTTAGGCTATGTGAGAACACAAAAAGCTTTGAGACTCATGTTTGGGTTTACACAATTTTTTGAATCTGTATACACCTATAAATTAGCTCGACCAATTTAAATACTTAAATTATGCTAATAAATGCTAATACATATCATTAATAAATGCTCATTTTCTCTTCTATCACCGTTAATTAGTTACATTGCGTTAATTAATTAACTCTTCTATCTAGCAAATACGCCAATTAACGGCCTTCCGTTAATTAATCCCCCTTTCTATCTAGACTAATTAATTATTATTAAATAATTAGTTTCCTCTTCCATTAAATCAATAAATCATCATTTATTTAATTAAATTCCTCTCATAGTCTAAATCATGCTATTATTCCTCTAAAGAGCTTCTATAAGCTTGCTCACCTATTAATTAATCACTTGGGTTAATTAATAAATCCCCTCAAACTCCATGAGTCATTACAGGACAAAATAAACTCTCCTAAGGTTGACTCAACCCCTTTCAACCATCTTTATCCACATCTAACTCAACATAGTTATTATCCCTCATGTAAAGGGATGTAGAGATTCGTTTATCCATTGGGCTATATAAGGAGCCCTCCTCCAACCTTTCTATTTACACTTACACACCTAAATGAGCATAAATCCTATTCTATAGCCATTTTATCATCTTAGAGAATTCTTCCATTAGAGGAGCTAGCTATCTTCATTTATTGCATTCATCCATCCAATTTTTGAATTCATATGGAGATATGTCAAATGGTCTTGTAGTCATGGATTGACAAGACTCCATTCTTGAAAACCTTGTGATTCAAGCATACAATCAACCCTTTTGATTGCTAAGTATCTAAATAGATTCATTTCATTAATATTCAATTAGATATATAGGTTAATTTGTTTGGCATGTTAGTTTGAATCCCTATTTCATGTTCTAATGAAAATATGCTTATAGATTAGCTTTTCTTAAGCTCTAAGCATGATGGTATATTGATCTAGTTAGAATTGTATTGAAGCTATTAGGTGTTAGATTTGATTTCCTTTGCATTGTTACCTAATTCATATACAGTGAATCTAATGAAGATGGAAGATGGAAATTTTCAAGACATTCGACATTAGATGGAAACAAATTCATTGACATGAGACTTGAGAATTTTCTCCTCAGATTATATCTTTAAAGAAATATCTCAGGTGTTGTACAAAGCATGCACATTATGAGTGGATTCAAAAGGGATCCCGCAAATGAAGCTAGGGGATATGGTTAGCTCAGTTGAAATACCATTGTTTCATCACCATTGTTTTATTTTAATAGCCACCCAACCAAAAATATCCAATCTTTTTGTATGGTTCATTAATTGCAAAGCTTTCCTTTGCTTTTTAGTTGGATTATTTGTTGTGTATGATCTTCTCTTGCATCCTTGGATGATCTTGAGGATAAAAAAACTCTTAATCATCTTTTAAATAATGTGATTTTCTTATAGAACTACTAACACTTGATTGCAGGACCTAAAAATACTTTTCAAAGAAAGGAGTTCGAAACAAAATTTTCAAACTACACGTGTGTTGCAAGTTTCTAAATGGTGAACAAATAAACCACATTAATTCGAAAAGATAAAAAAACACACCACATTCAAAACACTTGATTTGTAGGTTCTGATAAGGGTACGCCCCATCTGCTTAAAACTAGGACATAACCCCTTTGGAATAAGCCTTAAGCTACAACAATGGGGGTGGTCCTATGAACCCCAAAGTATTCCATGTAAGAAGAAACCTTTTGGACTAAATGGGAAGTGATCCACACACCTACTTGACTATTATACACATGATATTTAGCATCAAAGTTATCTGTATCACGACCCCAGTGAGACTACGCAATGGACACATTTATTGCCCACTGTGCTTGAAGGGGGTAAAGTAAATTCAGGATAATCCTTGGGAAACCTTGACAAAACAAGCTCACTCTTAGATAACTTTTGACACCTAGTTGAGTGAACCACCTAGGAAGCTATCTTTGACCAGGAGCCAACTTTGAGCATTTCAAAACCAATTTGAGTTGAGATCCATTATTCATCACGAAACGTGTGAAGCCTTACTTTTGCTTATTTTTTCACTCGCCCTAAGGAAAGGTGAAACTTTTTCAAAATGAGGCCAACATTTTTCACCCCCAATTTATTTACTTCCTTCACTTGATTTTGACACTTTGTTGATTAGAAGAAGAGTGACTACCCTTGTGTTGTTAATTGATTGTATTCGCCACTTTTGTGTCCATTTACACTCATCCTTATTTGCAGTTGAGTTGTTAAACATCTAAAGTGTGTGGAGATGTTTTCATATGATTGGTATTATTTTTTATATTAATACCCAAGTCAAGATCATCATCGTAGTTAGGATTGATTCATCACCTTGATTCTCATTTGAACTGTTATTTTGTTTATATCGTGTCACCACAATTTCGATATTTGCGTCTTGTTTCTCGTAAACTTGGCCTAAATATCCATATTGTGACATTACGTTATACACACTCTAATAATTCCTTAGTATATTCTAACCCTATTTTGATTTCAATTACTACCTCAATTTCAAAAGGTGTTGTTGTTACCTTTGTGCACATCGTACCAATATTATTTTGATATTAATACCTTGATTTTCCATAAAGTTTAGTTAACATATCTTAGTGGTATTGTTGCATCGTTCATACTCATAATTTCCACTTTTTGAGATATAGGTCTTGATTGGATTCAAGCTTGCTTTTAGTATACTTTGTTTTGGGATCATATCAACTTTTTGTTATTATTTACGTCTTGTTCATTTCTTTGAACTTGACATAAGTGGTGAAATTTTTTTGATCATATTAAATGTCAAACTACCATTTGGAAATAACATGGGAAGTAATTTCATTGATTGATTAGTTCATAACAAACCTTATGTGATTGTTTCTTGCGATTATTCGTCATTTTGACTTATCCATTTAGGACAATCACTTTGATTCATTGATTCTTCATTATTCTTTGGTCATTAATTTGGCTTTGTGCTTTGAGCTTGTGTGATTGTTCCTTGTGTTTATCCACCTTTTAAACTCGTTTCCAAGATAATCCTTTGGGTCTTTGATCTTCTTTTTTTTGCCTAATTTCATGGTCATTTTTGAACATATATTTTAAACCTTAGCAAAATCATTTCCTATCAAGAAACTTTTGCATTAATCAAACATTGTAAATCTTTCCTTTGTATCCTTTATGTTGTTAAAATTTTGATCAATCCTTTAACATTTATGCCTCCAAAAATTTTGTCCAAACCTTGTTGGATTATCAATATTATGTCAACACAATGTATGTTTTCCTTAGCTTCCCTTTGGAAAATCACACAAGCATCCCCTATCTGTTTGCAAAATCTCTAGTTGGTTGTCGTTATGCTACCTAAATTGACATGGGACTTCCTTCTATTTGAAGGAGTTCAATCACACTATCTAGGTCTAGGCATTTGGACTTAGTGAATACCAACCATGACTATTATCACAAGATTCCTTATACATACGACCATAAAGAATAAAAATTTAGGAGTTCACATCAAAAGATGCCCATCATGACTAAACCATGTTTGGTTCTTTGCACTATATAACTCATTTGGGTAACCCATTCCCCACCTTCATCTCATAGTCGGTGGTATGGTTTGGACACTTCTAATCCAAATTATTATACGGGTTCCCCCATTCTTCTTATGATTCTAATCCAAACATTTCTTCTACTTCTGAGGATTCTAACTAAATATTTCCTCTTATTCTTTTGATGATTCGGGTCCAAACTACTATTCAAATTCATCTAATTTGACTCCTAAGTTGTAGTCCTCCCCTTCTTCGTAGGACCTCCTTCATCATACTTCTAATGCAATTCCTGATTCCCCCCTTTCTTCGTGGGACATCCTTTATCATTCATCCAATTCAACTCTTAAGTCATGGTCCTCCCCTTCTTCGCAAGACCTTCTTTATAAAATATCTAATGTGATTCTTCAATTATTATCCTCCCCTTCTTCGTAAGACCTTTTTTTTCAGTCACCTCAACGAACCCTTACTCCTTTTAAGATTTGTGCAACTAAAATTCCTTCTATTCAATTGTCTAAGTCAACTCCTACGTCATAATCTATGTAATTTTGGATAGGAAATCCTCCTGTTCTTCCTCCACGATGTCATCTTATAGGGAAACCTATACCAACCAATTCTAAATCCACATCTTCTTCTACTCACGAGACATATATCCCTAAGTCTACCTCATATCTTGATTCATATTCTTCTATCAATCATCATCAAACATCTTCTAAGTCTTATGCATCAATTGTACCTTTTTTTTCCAATCAAACCTCTGTGGTCAATCAGCAACCCATACCGATTGATTTCTTTCAGAATGAAGGAGAAATCATGACATTTATAGGCGCACATGAAGATATCCCTCTAACAAATTATGAGACATGATTCTCTTTATAACTTGATGTGTTTGCATATTGTGGGGAAAATGTTGATTCCTTTTATCAAAAAATAGAGGAAGAGCCTAAGAGCATGCAACTTGATCCTCCTCTTATTCTTCCATCCTCACATTCTTCATTTTGTGATGAACTGCCTGGGTCTAGTATTGAGCCATGGCCCATCTTCTCATCACCCAATTCTTATATACATATCATGATTCCTCTATCACAATCACACTTTGGGTCATCACCAAGTACCCCATCACCTTCTTCTATATATGGGCCACCTCCAAGTAGCCCTTCATCATCTACTTATGGGTCTCTTCTGGGTAGCCCATTACCTTCTATTCTGGGGCGACATCTAACTAGATCCTTATCTTCTTATATGGGACACTTCCGGCTAGCCCCTCATCTTCTATTCTTTGTTTTCCTCCTAGTAGCCCTTCTTCCTCTATACTAGGGCCACAACCAAGTAGCCTTCCATTTTTTTTTTGCGGTTCACCTCCTAGTATCCCATATTCTTCAATTCTTTGACTGTATCTTCTTTGTTTGTCACATTATGCTATCAATGATTGTGGCAAGCCCACCGTCATTCCTCTCATCAATTCTAAACATCCACATTCTTCTCCCACTTCTCGGGATAAGATAAGTCAAGCATTAGCTTATAAGAAACCCAGAAAAGTTCTTTATCAAGCTAAGATCAAAATTCCAAAGAGCTCTAAAGCTCCCAACAACTCAAATGATTATAAAATTAAAAATCAAACATGATTCCATAATGCACACCATCGTACCCATCAAGTATGGCACAAAGTGCAAAAACCTATGGATAGGGAACTCAATCTCCCACATACAAAACCCGTGTTTCAAAAAAAATCGCATTTATTTGTTGAGTGTGAACTCACCATGATCATCGAGATCAGGGATAATATCACTCTTGATAAACAAACATGCTTAGTCTCCCTTATCAAATAAATCGTGAACATAATTTTTGGATTCTATCACATAGAGTGGCATGGTTGGTCCCAGTCTCCCAAAACACTTAGAAATTTTATTTTATTTTAAAAAAAAAAATACAAAACAACAAGAAAAACATTAAAAATCAATGGTACAAAGATCAAACATTACAATTAGATATTGCATACGCATGGATGTTATTTCTTCCCTTTATTTCATATTCCTCTACAAGTCATCCACCATTTTCATCCCTTCGATGATATTTTGGTTAGCTTATTTTGTACACATTTTGTGACATTTATCTCTATGGTATCTATTTGACCTTGGTCTTTCATCACCTTGGTAAATTAAAAACGACTGACCTCTTAGAGATTCTATCACTATCTATATATAATAAACTTGTTGGGAAGAATTTTTTGGCGTATTTTTTGACACTAGCCAATGTCTTCATCACAATCACTTAGACATCCTTCCATCAAGCCATCAATGGTTCTTAACCCCTTGTTAAACAAGAGAACTGAAATAAGTTTTTCAGAATGCAAAAGAAAAAGCAAATTGATATATAACTCTCTCTTGGGGTATTTCCAATAATCTCTACCGAGGCTACAGATGCCTGACTGGTAGTAGAGAAATGTTGTGATTAGAATCAAATGCATCTCCATCGAGGCTATAGATTCCTGGCTGGTAGCGGAGCAATGTACGACTCTCCTTCCACAATCCATTCACAAATCACCTTTCAAACTAAATCATTCCTACACATTGGTTAGTGTCTTCACTTGTTGTCTATCAACTCTTTCCTTCAAGAGGTAATTCACTTTCATGTGCACACACTGGATCTCTATGAGAAAACATGATTAGTATGTTACCAAGTGTTTCTTTTTGGACCTTGTTCAAACTCTTGCTTTAACGCGTGTCTTGTCTCATGATTTGTGCCTTGGGATAATCACTTTTTCATAGACCGCCTTCTAAATCTTTTCAGAGCATCCTTTATTCTTCAGAATCATTTAGAACATCCATGTGTATAGGATGGCCTCTTTAGCATATTTTCAGACACTTTTGTCCCCTTTTAATAAGACAATCTTCTACTTCCTTTCTATCATGTATTTCTTGGTTAGCTTATGTTGGGGGCATTCTTGCTTCCTCATGATTGAACCTATTTTATATTTGCCTTGATCCCCCTTCAGCACGTGAAGAGTTTTCATTTCAATACTCCCACCTAATTGTTGGGGCATTTTCACATCTTCACTTTCTTATGCATACGCGTGGCATTTTTCCCTTGTACATCCCATCTATCACTGGGGGAATCCACGCTTATTTTTCTTCTTGTACATAGTTTCAGAAAATTTTCAAAATAAAAAACATTGAAATATGTTTTTAAAAAATAAAAAGCAATAAAAATCATCCTAGAAAATGTTGCTCTTTGGTTCTCGCTTGTTCTTGTGTGTGACTCGTGAATCATCTTGATCTACCTCCATTAACAAAGTTGGTTTGCTTACTATGTTTTTACTCTAGGGTACAATGAGTTGTTTGGTATTGTTTCATAGTGCACTACTTTTCATAGGACCTAAGTGTCCTTTGTTATTCCCCTTGCATGTATCTTTGCTTGGGGCACCGTCTTTTAACCCTCGTCGTTAATTTACATGGGACGGAATCAAATCTTGATAACAAAAACATTGCATTATTTTTCTATGTTAGCTTAGCTTGTTTACTTTCTCATATTGCATTACATTATGTATGTTGCAGGGAGTTAGTCATCTTTTACTTTCTCGTATTGTATTACATTTTGTATGTTGCATGGAGTTGGTGTTTTTAGCAATGGACAATTCTTTGTAGTATGGCTTTTCATGACATTCTACTTTTTTCGTATGCTTATATTTTTAATAAAGACTGATGATGTAGATCCTTAGAAATATGATGAAATGAAAGTTGTTTTTAAAACACTATATGAAAGCCCATTCCTTTCTCGCCATCTTCATTTTTCCTCTATATCATTCTCTTGTCAACTTTATTCTTCTAATTCACTCAGAGGGTTGCATGCCCCTACCCATTTTTCTATCCGTTTCTTTCACCTTTTTTGATCATCGATCACCTTCTTTCATCACCCCATCGACACTCGAGGGGGAATTTCTCACTTCTACTAATTTTTCTTCTACCCCTTCAAAATTTTACCGGTCTATTATATTTGAAGTGATGTCACTTATGTCACCCCAAAGAGGGGAAAATATAGACACCTATAATTTAGCTCAAGCAATTTAAATACTTAAATTGTGGTAATTATATCCTTTCCCGCAAATTGACGACATATCATCAATAAATGATCATTTTCTCTTCTATCACCATTAATTAGTTACCTTGCATTAATTAATTATCTCTTCTATCCAGCAAATACACCAATTAATGACCTTCCGTTAAGTAATCCCCCTTTCTATGTAAACTAATTAATTATTATTAATTACTTATCTTCCTCTTCCATTAAATCAATAAATCATCATTTATTTGATTAAATTCCTCTCATAGTCTAAATCATGCTAATTATTCCTCTAAAAAGCTTCTATAAGCTTTCTCACATATTAATTAATCACTTGGGTTAATTAATGAATCCCCTCAAAACCCATGAGTTACTAAATGAAAAAATAAACTCTCCTAAGGTTGACTCAACCATCTTTATCCACAACTAACTCAACCTAGCTATTATCCAACATATAAAGGGATGTAGATATTCTTTTATCCATTGGACTATATAAGGAGCCCTCCTCCTACCTTTCTATTTACACCTACACACCTAAATGAGCATAGAGCCTATACTATAGCCATTTTATCATCTTAGAGAATTATTCCATTAGAGAAGCTAGTTATCTTTATTTCTTGCATTCATCCATCCAAATTTTGAGTTCATATGGAGATATGTCAAATGGTCTTGTAGTCATGGATTAATAAGACTCCATTCTTGAAAACCTTGGGATTCAAGCATACAATCAACCCTTTTTATTGCTAAGGATCTAAATAGGTTCATTTCATTAATATTCAGTTAGAGATAGAGGTTAATTTGTTTAGCATGTTAGTTTGAATCCCTATTTCATGTTCTAATGCAAATATGCTAATAGATTAGATTTTCTTAAGCTCTAAGCATGATGATATATTGATCTAGTTAGCATTGTATTGAAGCTATTAGGTGTTAGCTTTGATTTCCTTTACATTGTTAACTAATTCATATACACATAATCTAATGAAGAAGGAAGACGGAAATTTTCAAGACATTCAATATTAGATGGAAACAAATTCATTGGCATGAGACTTGAGAATTTTCTCCTTAGATTATATCTTTAAATAAATATCCCAAGTGGTGTACAAAGCATGCACATTGTGAGTGGATTCAAAAGGGATCCTACAAATGAAGCTAGGGAATATGGTTAGCCCAGTTGAAATACCATTGTTTCATCACTGTTGTTTTATTTTAATAGCCACCCAACCAAAAATATCCAATATTGTTAGAAAAGTACATAAATATTTTTACAAAGTTACATATTAACAATTAATATAAATTTCTTATCCCATTTAATGCAACATTTATTGAGTACAAAATATATCTTATTGGTATTTGTTAAGTATTAAATCTATCTTAATTATTGACAACCTAAAAAGAAATACTTTTTATGGATTTGTAACTTTTTTGGGATGACTTCAATTACATTATACATTGGTGGTGAAATAATTTAAAAAATAAAATATATAAATGCAATGAAAATAAAAAAACTAAAGAACAAAAAAAGAATTCATTTTAATGTGAGGTTTGCAATAACTTTAATAATTTGTAATATTATTATTAAGATAAAGATACACATATTGTGAGCATAAAATATTATTAATTGAATCTTTGATGTTGTTCAAAATTTTCGAAGAAAAATATTTGTACACATATTCACTTCGTGAGTGTTTTAGATAAACATTAAAGAAACTCCTAGTACTAACCAAAACTTAGAACCAAAAATAGCTTTGAGTGACACACTTATGAGGGAAAGAATATGAGACAGTGATGCCATCTCACAAGACAGTTAGAGAGCCAAAAACAAAACTTTATCCAACATATTCCTTCCCTTTTCATTGAGAACCCAATCTTTGTCCTACGGAGTAAGCTAAATGAAGATTCAAATATGCCTTTAAGGATTCATATAACCATTGTATAAATGTTGTTATTTTTGAGGTTGTATGAAGCATAAAACCATCCCGAATTTTACATCGTGTCTATGGGTTTTGCAGGATTCCAATGCATATCATTTTATTCTCTCTTTCCATGTAATTAATGACTTCAAACTATCTATGGATCAATGGCCCTTTCCTCGCCAACCATCAATCCCTTAGTAGGTATTAGCAATGGAAAATTCATAAAAGAAGGAAAAATTATCACATTATTTTCTTCATCTTTACATTCGTCTCCATCTCTAAATAAGGTAATGAATGAAATAATATATTTTTAAAATGTTTGATATTTCTGAGCGTGAGAAAATACCAAAAGAATTATTTTGTTCACTTAAAAAATATTTCATGAGGGATCTCATCTTTGACCCTAGAACCCCAATCTTTATTAAAATGATCACTTGACTTTAAAGAATCTCCAAATCCCAGATGATAAGTTTTGTGTGGACCATAAAATGATATACAAAATCAATACCTGGCTCTCCTAAGACACTCTTCATCCCACCTTCTCCTTTGTTTCCACACCCTATCTCTTCACAATGTGTGTACATTCCCTAATTAAACAATCACTTTGAATAATCCCAGACAACGTACTTTCCCTTTTATATGAACTCCATATTATCATGGATGAAAATGAAACTCTAATTGAAACTCCATAACATCATGGCTAACATATGTATCTCTATTAATATCCACACTAGCATCTTATACCATTTGGCATTCATTAGAGTTTGACAACACGCTTCTCGTATGGTGTAAATTATTCCCTGGTTTAAACACCATATCTCTCCTACATTTAAACAAGGTTGTATTCCTTTTTATTATAATCAACTATCTTTGTAATCTTTTCCTATTGGTAATAAAGAAAAATGAGGTACTTGTTGGCCACAATGAAGATAGAGAGATCATCAATAGTTTATCTTGGAATTGTAGATGTCTTCATACACAATGTAGATGGTGTACATGGTGTCCTTGTTGGTGCCTATGCATATTTTGTGTATTGCTTCAATATCTTGAATATGCTAAAAAAATTATTGGAGGAGATATTGAAGGGTAGGTTGGTTCCTCATGTAAAAAACCATGTTCACTTTAGGTGATAACTAAGTTAGACCCACTATTCCTCTATAGATTTTCTTGCTTTTATGATCCAATAAAGGTCCTTAAAGGTAATATAGTGAAATCTAGCGACATAAGGAAACCACATGATTTTAAACAAGATTTAAGTGCCTAAATCAATAATAATAATAATAAAGAGGGTAGAAATAGAAATTATATTTGTTTGTGACCTAACACTAGTAGAATGTTCCATTTTTGTATGTATATGGGAAAGAACCAAAAAAAAATCCAAACTAGGAGCCTCTTGGCTAAATTTAGTCGAAAAACATGTTAATTTCCAACAACTAGATAGAGCCATAAGATTAGAAAGTTATTTGTTTCATATCCAAAATCACTTATAAATTGTTGCCTCTTAGCTAAGTGGGCATTCAAGATTGGGGGTGCATGATATAATTTTTGAAAAATGAAATATGAGTGCATCACCAATTCAAATCAATTTTTTCTAAGCCTTATTGTTTATTTCTGTAGACACTCAAATTTGGTAAGTTACACTTTGGAAACTCTTAATTTGACTATGCATTGTTGTTATGACAAGTACAACTTCTCCATTCCCACTTATCACTTTTCAAGGTCCATTGTGTAGCTTATTTATCCTTGCACATTGACATGTCGACACATTCTAAGAATAAAATGCACAAAATCAATAGAAAAACATTCTTTTATCATCTCCAAACCTCACTTTGCATATTTTTTACTCCTAGTCAAGTTCGTATAATTTGGTCAGGAATTTATATCTATTCTTAACCCATCTATATGGTCTTAGACCAATATGTCCTCCAACTTTTCTTTCAATTCAATATCTTTCGTTGGGTCTTATACTCCATTTGAGTTAGCCTTTCTTAGATAAATCATATATGAAACCCTATATACGTAAGTAAACACTACCTCATTTGCTATATTGGAACTCTTAAGGTAATGCACTAGAGAAATCACTTCATACACTTGCAAAAGGCATCTAAATCTCTTTAGATATCACACAAGAACATATGAAGTCATTAGGGAAGTACCCACATCAAGTTAAAAAGCTATACAAATAAGTCAAGGTATCCATATCTCTTTTCCATAAGTACTCAAACATTATCTCTCCAAGTATTTTAGAAAGATAAAATATAAAACAAGTATGGTCAAAGAAAATTCCAAATCTAATTAATCTATCTAGATTTCACATGATATGTGGAGAAGGATGTGTGATTTCAGGTCTCTTCGGAGTATTATTAATATCAACAGTGTACATGGGCACCCACAACCCTTCTAATGTTTGTTTTGTAGGAATCTTCATCCATGACTAGGGTTTGAGATGGTGAGATTAGTCCATTCAGAGAGCCTCATTGCATGTGCAAAAACTAGGGCTTGACATCAATACAACCAAATATAGGAAGGTGAGCACCACATAAAGTTATAGGAAACCAATTCATAGCATAGGTCCAAGACCATACAGTTTGGTCATGGAATGTACGATACATGGTCCTTTGGCAGTTTAGTACGGCCCTATTCCAGAGTGGAATCCACATTCACAATTCTAGTTCTAGAAGGTCATTCAGGTTTAGATAAGCCATTTCCAAGTAGTGTACAGTCCCAAATCTCTCTACAAGTCATATGTAATCTAGCTAAGTTCCTTTACACATGCATTTTGAGCTTTTCAATTACATGTTTGGTTGATTGGTATATGTTATATTATTTCTATTTGATATGAGTTACAAATCTGAGTTATTATTTCTATTGTAATCTTTGGATCTGTAATCAACTCTAATCTAATCTAAAACCTAATTAAATTGACCCAATAAATTTAATTAATGATTAATATTTTAGTGAACCTACTTTTAATCGAACCGTTAACCTGATCTAGGATCTTTTCCTTATATATTTGGCTTGTTGATCTCTAAACCCTAGTTAATTTAGGGTTTCTTAGTATATGATCATTCTCATCGGTTTGTGCTTTATTTTTCTCATCTTCATGGATTCTTCCCTTACTTCGTTCATCAATATTGATGAATATGTCAAGCATTATCCTATTTTCCAATATCTTCACCAACCTTGGTCATCTTCACTCCTTCATCATGGAACATCTCTTGAGTATGTCATTAGGCTACGGTGTTTTGACCTTTCTCCTTCCAAGATGAGCCCATATCTTTCACCTCTAATGAGTTATCTCCTCAAGATATCATTGACAATGGTCTCCCGCTTTATGTGCAAGTCATTATCCATAATATACTAATTAAACATGTTCTCATTGATAATGGTTCTGGCCTCAACATTTGCAATATTTCCTTTTTATGTCATTTGACCATTCCTACGAATGAGTTATCCTCTTCTCCTATTAGTATTTGTGGCTTTGATAATGTACCACATCAACCCTTCAGCCAAATCACGTTACACATCACTTTAGGATCCCGCACCCTCCCCATCATGTGCCATGTTATGCCCAATTATCTCAGATATAATTTTCTCTTAGGACTTCCTTGGATTCATATTATCAACACGCTACCTTCTACTTCTCATAATTGTGTCAAGTTTTCTTACCAAGGCAGTGATTTCACTATCAAATTTGATCCTAATCCTTTTGGATTTTGTGTTACTGCAAACTCTGATAAGGTCACTATGCCTCGTGTTCATCCTCATCCCCCTTCTTATCACACTCATGGAAAAGGATAAAAAAAATTACAACAACATAACTTCAATGGACATGCCCTTGGTTATCATTATCAAGTCATTCAAGAGCCTCTTTGCATAAAATCACAACAGTTTAAAGAAGGCATTGGGTATTCTATGCACCCATGGTGTAAACATTTGCTATTTCATAGTTCCTACCAACATCACATTAACTATTACCCGAAGTATTTGTTATACAATCGACCTCACCCTTGCAATTGGTTCACCCCAATCTTATCAATGATAGTGCATTACAAGATATCCCATCCCTAAATGCCTTTCTTAATAAATAATCCCTCCTTGAATATGTAGGTTCATATGAGGATCTCCCTCTCATCTATCATAAGAATAGGTTTTCTCATACTCTATCACCTCAAGTGTATTTTAGGGATGGAATTTTTTGACACAACACCTGATACAGATACCATTCGCACTCAACCATATGTTGAAGATCAATATACCTTGTCAAATGAAAAGACAATTTCTTTCAAATGTGGCACTAGTGATGACCCTAGCCCTGTACTCTTAGCTATCACCCTTATTGCCACCGAACGAGCTGATATCCAACAAGTTTTGTAATATTTCATTGACCTTTTTTCTTATACCTATAATGACATGCCTAACATCGACCCATTTGTTTCCATGCATAATATTGTGTTGAACAATGACAATGCCAAACCAGCTCAACAAAAAATTAATAAGATGTACCCTAAGGTGGATTTATTGGTCAAAAAATAAATTCAAACTCTTGGATGTCGAGTTTATTCACATTGTTGATTACCCCCAATGGGTTTCTAATATAGTACTTGTCACCAAGCCAAATGGTGAGATGTGTTACTGCACTAACTTTTGTGACCTCAATAAGGATTTCCTTAAGGATAATTTCCCACTCCCCCATATTGATATGATTGTGGAATCAACTGCAAGGTATGACGTGTTATCTTTCATGGATGGGTTTACTAGATACAACCAAATTAAAATAAACCCCGAAAATCAAGAAAAAACATCTTTCACAACCCCGTGAGGTACATTTTTCTACAAAGTTATTTCTTTTGGTTTAAAGAGTGTTGGTGTTACTTACCAATGCATCATGACTCACATATTTCATGACTACATCGACAAGATTATCAAATATTATGTTGATGACCTATTGGAAAAATCCACCAATCACCACAATCATGCCCAAGATTTGTACCTCATCTTTGAATGATTATGGTTGTACAATGTTTTCTTAAACCCACATAAATGTGCCTTTGGGGTTACCACGGGTAAGTTACTAGGGTACATTATCTCTAGTCATGGAAAAGAGGTTGACCCTAAAAAGATTCAAGTTATTGTCAACATGCCACCACCACGAAATCTCAAAAAAATGTGGCCCCTTCAAGAAAACATTCAGGCCATTGGATGTTTTGTGGCCCAATTGGCTTATAAAACACCACCTTTTGTGTGAATTTTAAAAAAAGATACAACTTTTACCTAGGATTTTTCTTACCAGCAAGTATTTAATGACATTAAACACTATTTTCTCAATCCCTCAGTACTTTTACTTCCTATACCTGATAAACCATTCTTACTCTACAATTTTGCTATTGAACATGACCTCGGTGCTTTGTTAACACATTATGATGATGGCAATCATAAGCATTCTATATATTATATTAGTCACACAATACTTCCATATGAGCTCAATTATACCTCATTAAGAAGCTTTGTCTTTCCTTAATCTTTGCTACAATCAAGTTATGCCATTATATGCTCAATATTGAAGTATAAGTCATTACCAAATTGGACCCTTTACATTATTTGATCACACGTACACACTTTCTAGTTGTATTGCATGCTAGGTAATGAACTTAACTAAATTCAAACTCAAATTTGTTGCTTAAAAATCAATTAAAGGAAACAAATCCTCACTGAAGCCTCCCCTTCCCACTCAGTCCCCATCAATGACAAATTTCAAGATGAGTTTACTTCCTACAACATTGATTTTGAAGTTTAGACCATGTACTTTGATGGATCTTCGATGTGCTACTGGGGTGGTGTTGCATCATCTTTATTACTCCCTAGGGAGATACTTTCCCCTTTTTCCTATTGATTATCATTTTCTTACACCAATAACATCAATGAATATGAAGCATTAATCTTAGGATTGTATATTGCTCGTACATTAAATATTGAAAAATATACATGTTTGGAAGATTCACAACTTATTTTCCATCAAGTACAAGATAATTACAACACAAAAGAGGAACATTTAATTCCATATATCACACTTATCAAGAGTTTTCTCATAACCTTTGACTCCTATTCCATTATCACCATACCCCAAAAAGACAATAGGCATGCTGACACTATGGCTAGTGTTGCTTCCTTGATCCCTTTGGACATTACTAACTATTGTGTCACCTATAATATTCATCAACTATATAAGGATTATGTTTCTCCTACCACTATTGACGTTCTCCATGTTTTAGTCACCACATGTAGTGTTGATAATCTTGAATGGTTTACTAACATCTATAACTACCTCTATCGACAACAAATCCTTGAAAATGCTTCACCTCAAGAAGATCATCGCTTACGTTATGAGGCCACTCGTTATATCCTTATAGGATGGATTTTGTTTAAACACTCTTTTGATGGTTGTTTATTGTGTTGTATTAGGGACTCATGATGCCTAAATCACTTTATCTCAATTGCACGATAGTGAATGTGGTGGCCACTTTAGTAGCAAGGCTATATCTTAGAAATTATTATGACAAGGATATTATTGGCCCAAAATGGAACAAGATTGTCATGAATACACTAGACATTGTGATCAATGTCAATTACAGTAACCTTCATCATGTCCCATCTCATGCATTATAACCGATTTAACCCCCGCGACCATTTTCCAAATGGGGATTTGATTTAGTTGGCAAGGTTAACCCTAAATTTGCACATGGGCACAAGTTTATCATCGCAATCACATAATTTTTTACTAAATGGGTAGAGGTCATCCCCTTAGAGTCTACTACTTAGTAACGATGTATGTCACTTTTTATTAATGCATATTATCACCCATTTTGGTCTCCCTTTTGCTAATGTTACAAACAATGGACCTTCTTTCAAAAATCATATTGTCAAAAAAAATGTGTCAAGTTTTAAATCAAGTATACTTTTTCTACTCCTTATTACCCATAAGGAAATGGCCAAATCGAGGCCACTAAAAAAACCATTGTCAATATTCTTTGCAAGATTGTTGATAAACATGGCTCTGACTAGCACAACCAAATTCTATATGCCCTACGAGCTTACCTTACCATTGTTTGTACACCTACAAATGCCACACCATTTTCCCTCATTTATGGGACTGAGACTATCTTTCCCTTGGAATTAGAAATTCCCTTCACTTCATATATTTCTAAAGGATATTATCAAGGAAAATGATTTACCGTAAGAAGTGTTTACATGAGCTAGAAATGTTTGACTCCAACTGTGTGTAAGTGTTAAGAACATTTGTATATGTATTAAAGTGTGCTTACAATAAGAAAGTGCATACCCACTGAATTTCAAGTAGTAGACCTGGTCCTTAAAAAAATCAAAAGAATACAAATGTCGAGGAAACATTGAAAGTAAAAATTCAAACCCAATTTGGCTATGATCATACATTGTAATTTCATAACTTGGCTAAGCTTGATGGAAAGCCTATGAAGAATCACATGAATACAATATTACACTTAACTTGATTATCCTCATTCCTTCTCATACTTTTGTACATTGTTATGCATAGTGACCATACAAAAACATTCAAATAATTGTTAAAATACAAATTTAGGAAGTGTGCATTTTAGTTGATTTTTTAGCACTTACATTACACATATGATTTTTCACTATGCTTTGATAGATAACATGCTTTATCTCTTTACCACACATGTGCTCACTTGGTATATTGAGCTAGATGCAAGACATATAGATTGATATATGCTTATAGGAGTATTCATGCCTCCTTACATTCTCATCATTGGGGGCCAATGCCTCCATGTTCTATAGGTGTTATTGTTCTATCATAGCTCATTTTTCACTTCTTCATTTATGCTCAATTATATGCATTGTGTATTTGTTTCTTTTCATACCAACATGACTAACACATGTTTTGTGTAGCGTTGCCATATCTTGTTGCATACATCTCACCCATGTTGGCTACTACATCATATTATCATGTTTTGAAACTCTAGTTTCATGCATACTTGCTTATGTGTGTATCTTACGGCTTACTTGTTTTACTTACTTGTGGCCTATTTGCCTTACCCATGTTTACAACATCATGCCTATCATATTTATAATTGCTTTCTCTTATGTATATACCCATTGGCCTTTATTACCTTATGAAACCAGGGGTGCCCCATGTTTGTAGGCTTTATGTTTTTGTGTGACATTGTTTTCATACTTCTTACATTTGATTGTACTATTGTTGTATTTACATGCAATTGTATATTATTACTATAGAATATGTGGTTATAATCTATTGATATCATTGGTTTTTTTCACACCATCCACCATGAATAAAAACCTTTCCTTTGTAGGTATAGGTTCTCCAAATTTTCCAACTCTTCAGCAATCTACATAGCTTCTTAGACCTTTCCTTAAGCAGTACACACCTATTTCTTTTGGGCCACATGCTCAACATGGTTTTCACACATACCTCAAAAGAGGGGGAATCTATCTAGGTTTATTCTATATTTTAGTTAGATAAATACATGATTTTTGGGGAAAAGGTAGGTACACACAAGGTACAAGAACCCAAAAATGTATTCATACATAGAATTTTGGAAACATTAGCACAAGTTCAAAACCATACACTTTGGACGTGTTGGTGAAATATTTTTTCAGGGGAAAAAATATGCAATTTCATCAATGCTTGTGGGAGAAAGTACCTCCTCTTAGGAATGGGGAGGCTCCCATTTATTTAAAGTTGAAAACTGTGTACATTAGACTAATATCTGGGGTGGCTAGAGGTCGAAAAATGCGTAGAAAAACCCTTTTTGTGAGTGCAATGGTAGACTAGAGGGGGAGAAATTTGTAGGCAAGGGAAGAGAAAGAAATGAGAAGGGGAATTATATTAATGAACTAAACTCATATTTCATTAACTAAAACTCAAAGGTGATTCTATTTTTAATTGGAGGAAATAGGCAAGAACAACACAACATCATACCAAGATAATGAAAAAACAATATAAGATAAATATAAAGCCTCATCATGATATATTCATTCCACAAAGAAGACACGCAACCATTAAAATTCTTACAAATTCCACCATGCGCTCGATTGAGTGAAAAGATGAGAATGGAGGAATACATCAATGTAAGAAATAGAGGAACACAACATGTTAGAGAGAGACAGAAACTAATCCTTTAGAATGAAGAGAGCATTCCAATTTATAGCCAAAATAAGTGAATCTTTGCATTCTCATATGAATTTCTAACTTAAAGTGCAATATTAATGAAGAAATAGACAATTTAAGTGACTTAAGTCACTTTAACAAATTTATTTATCAATGGAGAAATAAAATGTTATAGAGAGAAAAAAGAGAGAAAGTATGATCAAATGAAGATGATCAAGGATGAAGTTGTGCTCTTCACCCATTTTGGACGGTAATGTTTCAATTGGATAGGATATTCTTCATATGCTTCTCTAATTAGATCATTTATTTTATTGGACTTAGAAATGATGCTCCAAATCTTGTCGGAAATGATCATCTTTTCCCATAAATCTCTCTTTTAACTCTTCATCTATATGAGCAATGATATACTAAATAAATAAACTCTTTGTCACGAACAAGATCTCTTGTCTCCCACATGAGAAAACACTTACCTTGAAAACATCAGGAAGCATACACCACGAGCCCTCTTGGATTTGATAGTATCAAATATTCTTGAGAATTTTCATTGGCAACGTAACAATCCTATGAATGGAAACACTCCCTCTTTGTGAGATGGAATCAAATACTGACTAATTGTACAATGTACTCCTAAAGAATAGGAGTAATTCTTACTATATATCTTGAATAAAGGATGGAAATTAGATCAAGAATACACTAGAGCCATGGTTCACATCATATAAGCCTTTAATTCATTTAATTATATGTATCATGTTCAATAATCCTCTTGTTCTCTCTAACTCAGGTTAGCAAAATGAGTTTTTTTCTATTAAGGTTTTTTTAATGATATTCAATGATGCTTTTGGTTGCAACATGGATACAGTCACCATGGACGAAGGTATCATCCAAATAAATAATGTATGGATTCATTTATATGGTTCTTGAGGGGAGAAGTGATGTTCCAATTTTGAGACAAATCTCGTCAAGATCAATGGGAAAGTACAAAATCCAATGAAGAGGTAGAATATTATGAAAAACTCAGTCATACATATCTCAAAAAATAATCCACCTCATCATGCAAGATGTGGAAAAAATTAAAGGTGATTTTAAGAATAAAATATTCTCCAAATTTTAGGCAATTTAACTTGTCGAGCCACCAGGAAAAAAGGAAAAACATTTTCAGTTGTTCTCGGCACAAAGTGAGGTTTCAATGAGGTTTTCAGCTGCAATCTTGATTTGATCATCATGATAAATACTTATCCAATCCACATGACATTTGATCCATTTGAAATATGTTTCCAATAGGAATATATGCTCCAACTTTCATGAAGTTATCTCATCGAAAATGGTTGGGAATGGCAAAACAAGTTTTGGTTGCACAAAGAGTTGTTGAATGATTCTTGGGTTGATAAATGAGTTTGATAATTTAAAATGGAATCATCTAACTTACCATTCAAAAAATGACTCAAAATAAGGGAATTCACACGGGGAATTTATGGTTAAATTTTTATAAGGTTTGCATCATGGGATCTCTGACAATAAACAAACATGTATTATTCATAATTAGGTCAAAATATACATTTTCAGCAACAAATAAAATGGATATAGTAAATAAATGAGTTCATCATATCCCATGTATGATATATCATTCCAAATACATTTTTAAGGAGAGAAACTTGACAAAATTTCAAAGGATTTCATCCATGGAGCACTAGTTATGAGCAAAAATGTGTCCTTCGAGGCTAGGTCATGGAGCTAGTTTTTCACATATTCCATGGTTTTCATGGAGCAAAAGAGAATGAAATTTTGTTATAAAAATGATTTTAGGAGATTTGGAAGTGTTTTAAGTTATTTCAAGTTGACTTTTTGGAGGTAAATCTCACTTTTGAATGCCATATGGAACCAAATCCCATTTTGAGTTGGAAGAGGGAATTTTAAGCTCTAAAGCACATTTTGGACTCCCAAATGGAACCAAGGCTGATTTTTGAACCTTTATAACGAACCCTAGGTGCAATTTTGGTTCCCAAGAGTAACCTCAAGTGAAAAAGTGCAATATTAGTTAACAATTAGAACATATGAACTAATAAAGTGCACCCAACTCAAAATTAGAACTTGGAAGTCACTTAAATTCAAAAAAGTGTAACCCCAACTCAAAATTAGAGCCTTATAACTCACTTAAGGTCCAAAAATTTAAATCTCAAGTTAAAATCAAATCCGTGGAGTGCACTTAAGTTCCAAAAGTGAACTTTTGGTTCCCATGAGGATCCTTAAGTGAAAAAGTGCACTGGAACATCAAATTAGAAAATGAAACTCCATAAAAGCACATTTTGAACCTCCATAATGAACCAAGGCGCATTTTCAACTTCAAATTAGAGCTAAGTAGTTCCCACAAATGCATTTTGGGTTGTGAGGAGGAAATAAAGTTCCCAAAAGTGCATTTGGGGGCCTGAGCAGAAATTGATTAGTGAAACCTTCATACTCAAAGGAAGAGAAGCAATTTTGAGGCCGTATGATATATGAAATTTACTGGAAGCCATCCAATGAATCCATGACAAAAAAATTCCAAGAGTTAAAATTGGTTGCTTATTTATTTTTGATCCAAAACCTAAAAATGGCCTCAAGTAGCCATAACAAAGAAAATCGACAATGACCAAGACCAAAACCAATTATGTAGTTATGGGAGGAACTCCATAAGCTTTCATTTGACTATTAACAGGTCTTTGACATCCACACAGATCTCTTAAAACCTTCCGTGTAAGTTCTCTATTTCATAAAGATTGTGGTACTTTAGTGTCTGAAAGGGTTTCATTTTTTGGTTCTTCTAAAACCTTATCTTGAATATACCATAGTATAGTAGGCTCCAAAACCATCCCAAATGGATATGGTATGCGATTTTGAAACTACCTGAGGATCTCAAACCCTTTTGCACAAGATGACCCTTCTCCAAAAACTAGTCCAGGGCTTGCAAAATGTTCCCTAAAGCACACTGACATGAAGTAAACTCAGATACCTTTCTGATTACTACAATCTAGACATCTAAAACCATTCAGAGTTTCTGAAACCTTTAACATAAGTCAATGCTTACAAATACACAATTTTTGAAAAATTTGACTAACTTTCTTGAGAAATGACAAAAAGTTACATGGGGTTGTCAAGTAAAATTCCTTCATATTTTACATGTTAATAGGTCATAACCGTACGGTGCAATGTTGGTCCCCCACATTTTTTACCAGGGCACAATTTCAACAAGTTTTTTAACATTTTCAAAATTTCACCTATTTATATAGGTTTTCTACAAATTTTCACATCCAAAATACTCAATTCAAATTAGTACAGGAGGCATGAAAGTTTTCATTAATTCTTCGCATCAACATTTAGCTTCAAGAATCTTGGGGGAAAAAATATCCTTCTTAGTGTAGTGTTGTTAGCACATTTTTAACATATGTTAGCACTCATTCAGCTCATACTCAATTGTGTGGTATATAGGGAGAGCTTGGGGGCACCCATTCTATTTTGTATTGTATGTTCTTATTTGAAAAATCAGGTCTAGATCCATCTACACTGGTGTGATCTATGGGGTTATGGAAGGTAGTGAAGCAGTTAAGGGCTTCATGGCTAGACTTTACTCTTCTATTACACTTAAAGAGGAAGATATCAAAGTTGTTGAATAGCTTTGGTACATGGTCTTCTTCCTTTGCAAGGGTGCATTGTACCTCTTTCTTATTATCTCTCTTGCACATAATCATGTTGGGTTTCATGCACCTAACATTATAGTTTCTATAAGCACAAATTGGGGACTAATCACCCTCAATCCTTCATTGAAGTTCAAGTAATGCAATTCTCCAAGAAAAATCAGAGCATAAATAAACAAATGTTTTATTTCATTGTTTACATCTTTTCATTTCACATATATGCAAATGTGAATCTATTTTTTACATGTTTTATTTGAGTTACGGTCAATTATCTATCATGTACATTAACTACACTCTATGTTACAAGTTCCATAGTGGAACATGCCAACACTTAACACAACAACACAACTGCACAATAAAAATTCAAGGAAAGGTAAATAATGTTTACATACTCAGGGACAATTTTCTTTAAGCATACAATTTTCATTGCATACTAAAGGGGGGGAAATGTAGACACTCAATTTTGGTAAGTCGCACTTTAGAAACTTTTGATTTGAATAGGTACTCTTATTATGATAAGTAAAATTTCTCCATCCCTATTTAGCACTTTCCAAGGTCCTTTATTTAGCTTGTTTATTATTACACACTAACATGTCGACACATTCTGAGAATACAATGCACAAAATCAATATAAAAACATCAATTTATCAGCTCCAAACCTCACTTTGTATAATTTTATGTTTCTAATTAGGTCTATATATTTTGGTCAAGAATTTATATCCTGTCCTGACCCATTTGTATAGTCTTAGACTGACATGTCCTCTAACTCTGATTTGGGTCAACCTTTCTTAGATAAATCATCTACAAAACCCTATACAATCAAGTAAACACTACCTCATTTTCTGACCTAGAACTCCTAAGGAAATGCACTAGATTTATCACTTCATACACTTGCAAAAGGTATCCAAAGCTCCCTAAATCTTACACTGTCATATTTAAATTCATTAAGGAAGCACCCACATGAGGCATGAAGCTACAAACCAAGTCAAGGTTGATATATCTCTCATCCACAAGCACTCAAACATCCTCTCTCCAAGTATTTTAGCAATATCAAATTCAAAACGAACATGGTAAAAGAAAATGCCGAATCTAATTTATCTATCTAAATATCACATGCTAGGTGGAGAACAATGTGTAGTTTGAGGTCTCTTCGGAGTAGTTCCAACTTCGTTTGTGTACAGGGGTACCCACAACCCTTGTAATGTTTTTTTTATAGGAATTTTCATCAGTGGCTAGGGTTTTAGGTGATAATCATTCCATTCAAAGAACCTTAATGCATGTGCGAAAACTAGGGTTTGACATCAACAAACAAATCGAGGAATACGAGCACCACAAAAATTTATAAGATATAAATTAGAGTAGGTCCAAGACCATACACTTTGGTCATGACTAACCCTACCCTTGGTGGATCCACAGTCACATTTCCAGTTCATAAGGTCATTTAGGTTCAGATCATCCATTTTGAGTAGTGTATAGTCCCATATCTCTCTAGAAGTCATCTATAATCAGCCAAGTTCCTCTATACATACATTTTGAGATTTCAATTACATGTTAGGTTGATTGGTATATACCATATTCTTTCTATCTAATCTGAGTTGTAAATATAAATTATTATTTCTATTGTAAATATCAGTAATCAAATATAATCTAATCTAAAACTTGACTAAATTGACCCCAAAATTTTTATTAAGGGTTAAATAATTTCTTCTCCTCTTGTCATCTCTTCTTTTTTTCGACTATTTTTCCCTTTCATCTTCCTACCTACCTGCATTTGGATCATTATTTCCATTTTTATTTTCACATCAATTGATGTACCTAGCTGTAATTTTTTTTTAAGTTCTAACAAATCTATGTGCATTTACATTAGGCTGGTTGAGTTGTTGATAAAAAAAATTGAAACCCTAAATATCAATTAATGGTCAATTTTTTCTATTTAGTAATGGATTTAGCATAAGGTAAGCCCTCATCTTTATGAGATAAATAAATACCATGGTGAAATTATATTTAAACATTTATAATGGGGAATGTGATAGATGGATCACACACAAAATCGTGCATAAATTAGCATGTGCATGGTGTATAGACATGTTTTTTCACTTTACTGACTTTTTTCTTTACTGGAACCATTGGACCATTAATTTTCCTAGATCAGTGTCCTCAGGTATACTACCGGGAGTAGGGAGTAACTAGAAATGGTTATGTGCATCCTTTGGGCTGCATTAGACTAGTGAACCATGGTTATTATGAGAAATTTTGATGTGTAGTATAATTATATCAAATAGTACACATGTTGTCATAACCTTTATGTGTCATCTTTTACATCCTTCAAAGTCATCTTTTACAGTATCCTTATGAAATCATCTTGTTATCTCCTTATGTTCACTCTTACACACACTTTCATCACATTCACACCTTTATCGTTAGATTTATTAGCACTCCAGAGCTTCTTCCTAATAATTTGACCTAATTATTTGGCATTCTCATGTATGTAAATCCATTTCTAGCAATCCTTGATATAACTTTGAAATTTTTTGTCGATGCTTGTTGCACTGTCCTTGGCTCACTCCTAATCAACTCTTGGGTCTAAGGAAAAGTTTCAATTATTGGGGGCTCAACATTAGGCATGATGTAACTTTCAGGTTCAGGAAGAGTGATCATATCTTGTACTTGATTAGATGATTCAGATGTTAAAGAGGAAACACTTAGGAAGTGATGTAGAACTAGAGGTTGTGAAGGATAAATCTCACCTTGCTCGAGATCTTCAACATGGTCCTCAATGAATCTAGTTATCTTATGAATCCTCCTGGGGTGAGATCCATTAGTGTTTTATTCTTCCATTGTTTTTATATTCCTCATCTACCCTAAGTGAGTGAAGCTCATGGTTTTCTCATATACCTTTCAGGATGAGATGTGAGGTGCTTTCCTTGAGAGAGTAAGGTGGCCACCATACTTGATGAGAGTAAACCTCTTTTTCCTAAACCACTCCCTTGATCTCTGAATCACTGTTGCGGTCCTCTCATTGATGTCACTTGATTTTCTTATGTTCCATGAGATAGGCAAAAGAGGTGTAGATTTTACCGTTTGGTACTCTGGATCGAACATATCTGATCCATCATCTCCTACTCCTTCAATGAACCAATCAAAGTTGAAACTCGTCGTTTGATCAACAATCATTTACATATGGTATATTTTCTTTACTTCAAATTCATCCAAGCAATTGGTCCAATAGTCCTCAATTTGGGGACTATGGTGCAATCCAAGGAGAGTGAAGGTTTCAGGGTTTCTCCTAATTTTAAAATCGGGCCTGGATGTATAAGAATAAAGGTTGAGGGAAGAGAAAGGAACTTTAATATTTGATGCATCTACAAAAATTTTACATTAATAGATCATGAGGGATATGGGAAAGGATACGCCCTTCTTTTTATTATTCCTACACCTGTTATGAACTTGAGAAAGCTACCTAAATAACTAAAACATTAACATTTTATCACTAGGGTACTTAATAAGTCTACGAGGAGAGATATTGAAGCCTGAAACTCTGATGTAGGTGAAGGTCAAGAACTGAGTGAAGAATCTTCCATATTTCTCAACTAGTGTAACAACTTGAGAGGATATCCTCGGCTCTAGGTTTCCTTCTAGAAGTCTAATAACAAACATGGTGAATGTTGCATTCATGCTGGAAAATTTATGGTTATTTTCCTTGTGCATGAGATTGCGGATACTTTTTTTAGGATGGTTCTCTTTGCGAGACATTAAGGGAAACATGGTTATGCCTGTGAAAGGTCTTTTGCAGGTGAGAGCATATACCAAATATGAAGTCTTAGTGAACGTGCTAGCAGAAGGAAAATGGAGAAATTGTTGATGAATATTACCACTTAATAGTCTTCCCCTAATCCACTACCTGGTTTCCTTCAGTGGAAACAAGGATATGAATTTATTCATACATTCCTAAAACTTTTTTTTCATGTCTATGCATGCATTACCCTTCTCAGTAGGAAGATAACATCTGAGTAGCATTCATGGAAATTCAATTTTTTATAAGCTTTTATGCACAACAAAAAAGTTTTCATGCCCTACCTAAGCCTATGAATGTGAGTGTGTGGCATTGTAGGTGATGAGTTCAGTTTTTTACCCCTTCATGTGATGCAAACTCTTTGATTATGATGACTATACTATAATTAGTTAGTAATTTGCTAAACACTTGACAGATAACCTTAGGACTGGGAACTTACACAAGTGAGTTGTTTTCTACCTCACACTATTCTTGAATTTAAGTTCATAATGTTGTGCACATGTCAATGACAAATTATATGTACTTTTGATGGATGATGTATGTCCTCATACTAGAATTAATTTTCTCAAGATTATTCTTTCTTCGATTGGATCCTTAGGTTCTCCATGCATCATATTTTTTGAGGTCCTCGAGATCTATGTGAGTGACATCACTATCTTTGACACCTGGAAAATATCTATGATTAGGGTTGGAATAGGATTCATCCCTACGTATTTGAACTTATTTTTACTAAAAATCAACAAGGATGGGTAGAACTAGAGTCAACCACAAACTTTTTTTGCACTCAAATCCGGAAACTTTCTATTTTTAATAGGTAACATATAGAACTTTTATTTTTTAGCATGTTACCACTATTTTTGTTCTATAATGTTCTTATCTTATTTGGATCATTAACATTTATGAGGGTTTACTATTTTTAGAAACCTCCTATTTTTAGATACCCACTTTCTTGAATACTGCTATTTTTTAGAAAATTCCTCTAATTACTCTTTTTTGATGTTTCTTACTTGTTCAAGGTATTACAAATGTTGAGAATTAATCACTTTGCAAAAAATTACATATTTATATCAATCTAATATTTTAGAACACATACCATTTTTAGAAAATAAACTTACTCAGGTTTTTGGATGCATATGAAACTACTATAGAAATGTCTTATGTTTTGCACCATTGGTTCTTCTACTCTGAATTTCATCATTTTCCATCTGCGAGATCTGATGGGAAATTGAAAAGGTTAGGCTTTTAGGGTTTTGATATTTCAGTTCTCCATTGTGAAAAATATATGAAATTGATGAAGTTTACTATTATAATCTTCCCGCAATGTCGTTTTACAAAGGGAGATTTTGAGAAAAAAAAATCATAGGCAATCAAACTTCAAGATAAAAAAGTTATGTTCAAATACTTCAGTTTTTGGTGGGTATGAATATCTGGAAGAATTTTAGAATCACCTCTATGGGTAAAATTTAAGATTTTTTGAGAAATGTTTCAACAACCACCTATCCTGAAAATTGTGACCTATGTTGATCAGTAAGTGATATTTCGACGAGTTTTATAAGTGTTTTCAACTCACCAAGCTCAACTACACATCAAACTTGGGTTGAAATAGAGTTTATGGAGAGAGTTTGAAAATGGTTACAATATGGAACATGATGGACAACACTAGGGACAGATAAAGGGTGATTTATGAGAAAGATCATGATAAGTGGAAAAATTTCGAGTGAAATGAATGAAATGATGTATTTTATGTTAAAGTTTGTGGGATAGGAAAATTGCACCTACGGAGCTGAGTGAGGTCACGTGGGGGTCCACAGAGATTCATCATGGCTTAGGTGACAATTTCTTGACCCCCTTTATCCTACTAGGGGATAAATTGAAAATCGATACACCTAGTACATAAAATTGAGATCTAGGGAGAGGGATTGAGGTTGTAATTTTGTGCCCCTATTTTCCCCTTTGCATCGTGAGGAGTTAAAAGGGACAATGGTCGGGACACTTCCCGACACCTATGGGTATCTAAATTATGACCTAGGGAAGAAGATTAGGTCACATTATTATTGTACCTCATGTTTATGTCCCCCTTGTCTCCAATGGAGAAAAATGAGACATAGGGGACATAAAGGTGTCAAAATTGTGAGTTTTCTAGAAATGGAAAGACATATTTTCTTAGTATGTCCATAGGATTAGATCATAGAACTTGTTTTTTCTTCTTAGAGGGCTTAGGGTGATGCTTGGGGATCAATATATTATATTATTTTTACTCCAAAAAACATTATAAGATCAATGTCAACTATTTTCATAGACATTGAATTTTTACCTGTAGATTTTAAAATTTATGCCCTTTAGTTTGTCTTAAACTAATAAGGGTACCTACACATTTCGGAATGATTCAGGAAAACATTAAACCTTAGACCCAAATTGATGTCTCAAATCTTGTAGATAATTATCGTATGCTTGTCCAATGACTACATTATTATGCTTCCTTAATATCCTTAGAGAAGCTTCTTGGAATAATCCAAATAATTCAGGTTTCACCATCTAGTATGTTCATTCCTTGCACCTAGAAAACCCGATGTTGAAAAAATTGTCCCTGAATGAGAAATTATTTCCTAAATATTACTAAATTTCCTTTAAAACCTTCAAACCTCCCCAATGTCACCTTCATATTTTTAATATATTTCTTGAACTCTTCTGGAGGATGCATAATGGCTTCAGAATGACCAAAATTGGCCTTTTTAGGCCTCCAGGAAGACTTGTCTTTCACTGAACTTCCCTGAATTCATCCATAAAATTTATCACACCTCCTTTCATACTAAGGAATGCTTGAAATAATAATAAGTTCCTTTTTTGGAGCCAAGTTGATGGTATCATTGGAGATAGGTTTCCCAGAAGGAGGGTTCAGTGTGATCAGGAGGCAAAATTTTGGACTATGGCTTAGTTTTCATGCTTTGAAATTTGATTTTTTTTGCTAGTCATTTAGCATGACAACACATCTTCTTACTTTCCTTTATTTAAGAAAACCTCTAGTCCTCTTACTTGATTCACTAATTGAAACTTTTTGTGATTTAATTTAATTTGAATTAATTAAATCTAATATTACAGAGTCACTACTGATAATAAATGATAAAATATAGATTTAGCATAAGAAATCTAAGATGTAATATTAGAAACCCTAAGAAAATAAGAAGGAGAGATGACTTAGTTGATTTTTCCTTGATCCAAGACTAATCTGAACTATGAAAATTGTTAAACAGGAAGTGAACAGTGTCGTCAATGCTCAGGATAAATTATGGACTGTAGGAATATGGTCGAACATGGGCACCTATGGCAGGACAGGGGCGCCTTGGCGGTGAGGACCTCTATTGGGTGCATATGACTATGAAAATGGTTAGAACATGATTTTTTGTTATGTCGTACAAGTTTCACAAGCATTCCCTATTGATCACTATGTGTTGATATTTGATTGTTGAGGGTACTTGTAACCTACAAAATAAATATCACATGCAAAACCCACAATACCACATCAAAAATCCAAAAAAAGAAAGATGCAATATGGGGGGTTAGACTGACCCCGATGGTCACCTGACAGAGTGAACTTATGACCAAGTGTTGCACTACATCTCAAACTCCATGTAGTTCTTGTGAGTTTGTGTAAGGATTGTGCCCTAAGATTCCCTAGTGCGCACTTGATAGCGAGCTAGATCTAGAATGTAGCAATGTATAACATATGTGAATGGAATAAAATGAACTTCCCCTTCCTATATAGTGTATGCAAAAAATGTAGTCCCTTGACCCTTGAATGGATGCTAGATGGATGCTTTAAAGTGCTATAGGTGCCTTTTGGATGCAATCTTAGGTGGTAGTGGTAATGCTTAGAGCTTGGTCCCTTAATTTGAACACATAGCTATGTATTTATATGATTCCCTTATTTGAATTTTGTAATTAACAACTGGAAGGCCAACCCATAAGTAGAAAAGATGCCCAAAAGAATTAAATAAGATAAGAAAGAGTCAGAAGTGTTGTACCAAAGAGTTTTCACTTTCCAAATTTAACTTAATAAAATGAAATAACAAAAATAAACTGACCTTAGAAGACAGCAAGGTTTACCGATACCCATGATGACTGATGTTGATACTTAATGGATGATCAATGTAATAGATCCAAACATGTGCACAACTTCTCTTTTTATAATGGGATAAGCTACATGTAATACACATACACTCAGAAGAAGATAGGATTAAATAGATATATGGTCGATTTCCTGGAAAAGGCTAGTCCCTAGAAGTCAATGGACTTCCTTCTAAGGATGTCAATCCACGTTCAAGAAATCAATGATAAGATAAAATGATAAATCAGAAGATATAACCAATAATGCAAAGGCAAAGGGACTCACATGGTCCATGGTTATATGATGGTCTAATGGTGATACCTGATCCAAAGGGAGTTTAGGGATCACAAAAAATGGCTCAAAGGAGCAAGGATGTAGATAGTTGTGAACTCACGAAGGTGAGAAGGATGTAGATAGTTGTGAACTCACGAAGGTGAGAAGGATGATATATTTGATTGAGATAACTCATAAAGTGTTGAAGATGGCTTAAAGGAGCTTGATATGATTGGACAGACACCTGCAAAGGTAGAACGATGATTATGTTGAGATTTGGATGTCATGAGGGAAATCTTAGGGGTCAAATGATCTCACGGACAGGGATCATCACATGTTGGAGCAGATTGATGGTGATTAAGCCTAATTAAGGGTGATTGAGGCCAATCGACAACAATTACTTTGGAAATAATAATAAACACAATATTATCAATTAAATCTTATAAATAATGAGTATACAAGATAATAATGCATAAGGAAAGGCACTTACCTTGTACCAATTGATGAATAAATATGAGAGGATGATATTACCCAAGAGAGGGAGATTGTAGATGCAAGAAGATTATTGATTTGATTTATGGACCTTTGAAATGACTTCCAAAGGTTGAAGAAGAGATTATTTATGTCTTAAATGTTACTACAATGGTCTCTGTTTCTATGATATGCTATGATACAACGAGCATACAATTTAAAGTATCAAAGAGTGATCGGCATGAAGTAATGTCCTATCTAACCTTGAAGGGAGGCTTGAAACTTGTTTATATAGGGTCAATGCTGACTTGGGAGAATCATCAATGATTGGTAAGTTCGCCAACGATCTGGGTTTTATGGGGAAAAAGTTGAAATTGCTTCCTAAATCGAGGGTTTTGGTTGTTTTGATGAATGATGGGCGTTGGAGAGAGGCTATAAGGGTAAGGGGTTATGAAATGGTTGGGAAGATGTTTATTTTGTTTTGAACCCAAATTGATCCTTCCTTTGAAACGGAGTAGCATCAAAAGTTGATCAGGATACTTAGAGACAAACAAATCATAATAGGAGTCATTTTGTAGTTGGGGATGGATTTTAGATGACTCTTTATTACTCTGGTTTGGAAAGGACTGGATAACACCATGCTAAGGGTTTGACCTACCCTCACTACTTTAGGTTGTGCCTTCAACCAGGGTGAGAGGACCCATTTTGTGACTTGTGTTAGTTAAGAATATCAACGGATTAACAATATTTGACTCTCCCTTTGTAATATTTGAAGGAGACCTTGAGAAAACATGGTCAATACAACATAACCTAACTCTCACGAGTTGTCACCTTAGAGAATGAAGATGTTTTCTAGATAAGGTCCAGGTCACTAAAGAAAATGATAAAAACTGATTGCATCTGCATATTTTGGTAAAGGATAGGAAAATTCAATGATCTTCTTCAACATTTGTGGATATATAGTGCAAGAAGGGATGGTTCATGTGTGATTTATTATTGAATATGAAATTTTTGGTTGGGAAGTTAAGAAGGATAAAGTTGATTATACCAAATTCTTGAGAACTTTTAACAAATGCTAAAAAAATCTACAAAGCAAAATGACAAAAGGCTTCAAATAGTCAGAATGAACCTTCAACTAGAGAATGTGCATCTATGAAAGCTCAAAGACACATGGTTTCACACATTCTTCAAGGATTCAACACAAAAGCTCATGTTAAAGACTTAATTAAACATCAAAAGTCCCTGATTCATCACACCTATGATACACTCATAGACTGACAAACAATCTGTATCAACAAAATGAAGGTAAAGTGAATTTAAATCATTTATTGCATTCTGAAATGAAAGCTCTCTTCATAATGTAATTGTAAATGCCACAATACTATCATGAGGACAAGATCTTGTGTGATTCAGAGGAACTCCTAATATAAGATTGCAATAGGAACAAAAATAACTATTTGAAGATATCTCAAAATGAAAGTAGACACAACTAGGTTCATGATTAACATGATTTACTCAAGGTTCTTCAAATTGATCAGCAAGGGAAAGTTTATTTACAATATCAAAGCTTATCAATGGTTGGACACTTGCAACCATCTTGACATGATCAATTTCAAAGATACACAGGAAGTAACTGGTTTCTCAAATAAGTTCCCTCAGAAAATGGATTTTCTTGGCTTTCTCTCCTTCTCTTTTCTTTGAATAATTCTCAAAAAAATTAACCCCCCTCTGGCATGATTATCCTTTTTCCTTTTATATCACCCCCTTCACTTGTTAACCTTCAAAAATTTTCCCCCTAAAAGTATGAATATTTCAAGGAATATTTCCCTTTTCAAAATTTGTTCTAGAACATGGCATTTAAAAAGGTTTTTCTTTTAAAACTACCAGATGTACAAAGCACAAGTATTTTCAATCAACTTCACTTGTGCTCGACTGGGATATCAGGTCATCACTTCTGGCGGATTACTTTAATCATTCTTATATGATATTGATTAGATAATCATTTCAAACAATCTCTAAACACTTCTGGATGACTCTGATATGACATATATCCATATTCACTTTTCAATAATCTGCCTTGGGTGCCACACACTCTGTTTGATGTCTCATTGGCTTAATTTCCACACATAGTTTCTATCGAATCACCTTGATTTACCAGCTCTTCTCATTCCTAACCTTTTCCAATTCTTAAATTCCCTTCTGTGTGAACTAAACAAAATCTCCTTCATTTCATGGGAAATATTTTACCAAATCAAAAACATATGTCTCCTTTTCATTATAAAACCTGGCTCAATTTCATTATCATCATGCATTTCCCTTCTTGTTTTGAGTATAATAAATTTCAAAGAAAATTGCGAAGGTACTTGTAGCTCATAGCCTGAAGGAGATCTCTTCATAGGACTTAAATCAGATTTTCAATTTAAGCGGTCCTGATGAAGCTTTTTTTAGGGCTTTGTTTGATATAGAATGTGTAGGTGACACCAGAGGACCCTTAACATACCAGAAATTCTAGTTAGCACTTCTTACAAGGCTAATCAGGATCAATCCTATGTTTGCAGCCTTCCAGGTTATGTATTTCCATATTTTTAGATGGGAGCACTTGAAATCTCCTAAAGATTTAAAGAGATATTGGGTTGAGAGAAGACCTCAAGTATCTGGGAAAACCATTTTTCAATGTCCCTTTTTATGTGATGAGGGGTTTGTATCAAAATATATTCCCAAGGAATCATATGTGTTGTATGATAAATCCTCCATCGACACAGTGCCTACTATTTCCCACAAAATAGATGAGTTGGAGAGGAGAATCAATTTCCTAGAGAAAAAGCAAGTAGATATTGTGCCTTCAGCAACCAGTTTCAGCACCAGGGTCATCTTCAGGGAAAAGGAAAGGTGAACCACAACCTCAACCTCCAATCGTTATCTCAGATGGAGAAGAGGACCGATCATTGTCTACTCACCATTCAAGGGAAGAAATTTCCTCCGCTCGGGACAACAGGGGGAGATTTGCAATTCGGTCATCCACCCACTTAATGCATCATGCTCCTCAGGTAGAGCATGAGTTTTTGGGGCCTCAACCAATTCCTTCTCCGAAAGACAATCCACCTTTCACAAGGAAATGGGAGGTTGGGTCAAGTTCAAGGCCTCACAATCAGCCCAGCCAACAACATGCAGTACTTTCCCTTCCAATCACCTCAGGCATCCCCTCTCAAACCATTCTCCTATCACGTCGACCCTTCACAAAGGGAAAGGAAAGACATGACATTCTTCACAGGAGGTCTGGATCTTTTAGATTGGGTGTCATCACAATAGAAGAAATTCAAGCTTGAGAAAATCATGAGTCATCCTAGAATGACTCTGGAAGTGTTGATGGATATGGGAATGTCCCGGGACCTGGAAGGGTCAGTCATTTTTGTTTAGACAACACAAGGCTCAAGCGAGTTTGTGCTGAGGAAAAACAAACTTTTGAACAAGCTTCCCCTGCTGGGAGGAAACTATGAAGTAGGGCTAAAGAATGTCTAGATGTTGTCTTCCTTTCATTGTTTCTATCTCTGGCATATGTATATCCTTCTTTATCATGGGAAGGGGCCCTATATAACCCCATTTTGTTCCTTATTCATATTGCAAGAAGCACAACAATATCAATCATTTACATGCTTATCCAAATGTATGTTAATTTCATCAAAGTAAATATGGCATTACTGCATTCTTCCACTTTTCAATTGAAATAAGGGAACAATAAAATTTAGAAAAAAAAAGTACATCCTTTGTAATAGAAGTATTATTTTAAAGTATCAGTTTAAAAGGATGAATATGAAAAGAGAATACAGTTCAAGGAACAATTGTCTAAGCATGTTCATCATCTTTTGTATCTGCATTTTCTTCTTCTTCAACTTCCACTTATGTATCTTGTTATTTCGGTAACCTTACCACATATGCATCATACCTTTTGAATAATTCGTTAACCTCATCCTCATTTGGTCCTGTATGATGTTGGAAAATCAATGCCTACCTAGATATTGCATCAATGCAATGGCCCATTTTCTATTTGTATTCCAGTGGTCTTGCTTTTAACTCTGCAATTCTATTCTCAATCTTTCTCATGGTCTTAATGACTTCATAGGAGAAATCATTCTTTAGAACATTCCTTTCAAAGGAATTAAGTAAGAAGTCAATCTTCATATCCCCGTAACTCTTTTTGAACTTATCAATGACCATATCCTCTAACTTTAAGTCAATAGCATCGAGAGTATCATCAACCCAGTTTCTCTTAATTTTAATCTTTTTCTTGATCCCATTCAAGGTCTCTACTCTGATCTTTGACAACTCTTAAATATCATGTTGGCTTCCTTTGACTGCTATAGGCACAATATCTTCCTACTCAACTAACTCATCACTGAGTTGGGTAATGTGGTCTAACTTGGGAAGAATTCCTTCAAAATAGAAAATCTCATTGTCACACTGTTCAACTATCTCATCAATTTCATTGAGTCTATTTTTGAGATCTTCATACTTTGACCTGGCCTCTGCAATTGCTTCCTTTCCCCTCTTGGTCAGTTTTTCAATCCATGTGTCTACTACCTAGACCTTCTTGACAACCTTGTTTATTTTATCCATTCCCTTAGGGGTATCAATGGAGGCACTTGTCTAAGCCTGACTAGGTTTCCCAATCAGTTGTTGCAAACTCAAGCTCAGGGCTTTAACTTGTTCTTTTAATTGCTTCTTTTTCATTCTATCTTCATCTACCTTTTGTAAAAGGTCATTGACAGCTTCAGATACCCCTTGCTTTAGTTGGTCCCTTGAAGGCTTTCCCAAGGGAATAATCTGGATATTATAATCATTGGTTGTTATGTCATCCCTAGTCTTTCCTTCAAAGGGGATTGCTACTTCCAAAGTTTTAGCTCTTGATGAGTCAGTGTGGGTTTTAGTGATAGTTCTAGCTCTTTTTGAGGCTCTTACTGTCTTTGGAAAAGACAGAGCAGTAAGGTCAATAGCTTACACAGGAAGGACCTCTTTTTCTTCATTTGAAATTAGCTCACTGATCCACCCTTTCACTAAATTTGTTCCACCCTTTACCTCCTATGATTCAGGTTGATGCTCCTTAGGGACAACCATCAACTATTTGAAAACCCTCTCCCCTGCTCATCCATACTTAGTGATTCTACATGTTTTTCATTATTTACTTCAATGACCATCTTGTTATTCTCACCCTGTGTTAATAATTCTTTCGGATGCTCCCCTCCTTGGTCTAGAGACTGAATTTGATCATTTCTTCCTTGATTTATATCAATAGTCAGGGGATATTCCTTCCTTATTTCTTCAATGGATTTAATACTGGACCCCACTTCTCCTTCAACATTTTCTTGAGTTACTGACTGGCTTGTGAGTTCTTCATTCTTCAAACTCTATTGAGTTGGCATCCTACCCTCCTCATGCTCTGATGATGTTCCTGGAAATGATATGGTAGGTTGTTCATCTGAAGCCAACTCCACATTTCCATCTAGGAGCTACATGTCCTTATCAACAATGCTTATCTCACCAACAATTGTGGTTTGTGCTACCTCTACTTTCTCTTTATAAACAGATTTTCCCTTTTGAGAAAGTTCATCAGCCTTAGTAACTTCAATAGAAACATAAATAATCTCTTCTATTAACACCTCTGTATTAACATCTTCTCCACTAGGCAATTCTGGTTTATCTGATTCTGCAACAACTTGTCTTATAGAAGGAACATTTGTTGCTTGAGCCTTTTCTTTACTATTTAATGGAGGAGCATTTCTCTCTATTTCCTTACCAGTTTGGAGGTCATCTACCGGTGTCATTAATGGTTCACTCATAGATAATTGGAGGGCATCTAACATGGAAAATCCCTCACTAGTATCAACATCAATTACGTCATTTTGGGCCTTTGTAGATTTATACAATGTTCCAGTCAAAGGCATATTCATATCGTTAGTAATCAGGGTCTCAGATGTCTTCATACCTTGAGTAAAAATTTGGCTACTTATTGAACTATCTTCAACATTTTCTTGGGTTTCTTGACCTTGAGTGGCTTTCGTTGTTGCTTCCTCCACAAGTAAGAGGTGGGAATAAGAGACTCTGATTGTCCCATTTGTGGCAATGATGGGGCATGTTGTGCCTGATAAACATCACTCCTTTCAAATTCAGGAGGATCAATTACCACATCTCTGTGCTTGTGCTTTTTGGGTGTGTGGGCACCTACTCTCACCAATACTGGTACATGAGCAACCTTATGTTTCTTGTGTGCCCTTTCAAACTTTTTTAGATCAGGAGCTTCTCTTTTCCCTTCCTTATGTGGCTTAGGTTGAGTAAGACCACTTGATATGGCTCCACTCATTAATTTATTAGTATTATGAGGCGTTGGTGTAACACCTGAGAAAACTACATGGGATGTTAAGCCCTTCCCCTTTTCCTGGATTGGCATTACAAAAGTAATGGGGGCATTTTCCATAGATTTCAAAAGCATGCTTTCAGTCTTTTTCCTGAGAATGACATAGGAGTACCAATTCCACTAGCGGTTGAGGTCCACTCATCTATGAGTTCAGGAGTGGGCCTTTTTTAGGGTGATTGAGGGGCCTTTCCTCCCAGAGGATCCATTCTATCTTGCTCCCTCCTTCAGGGGTGGAATATCATCATTCAAGTTTCCCAAACTCCTGAAGTTATTTAAGATTTTGGTATTTTGAATTGATAGGTCAATGCCTTTCTGAGTTAACCAATTCACAGTTCTTCTCATTACATCAGCTATCCTTATATAAGAATCATCATATTCTATCTCATTCCAATCTGGGGGAATTATGGGTTGTGCCTCCACCTTCTGATCAACATAATACCTACTTACCGTATGTGGGTCATCCACAATTCCTTCTGGAATAACTACAATTTTGAAATCAATTATTTGTGAAAGGGTCATTCTAGAGAAATCCCTTAATCTAACCTCTTCCTCATCCCTATAGTTCATCCAATAATCTTCAAACTGAGGCTCATGCTCAAAAGTGTTCACAATGTTGTTGAATACCCATCTGATGTCATAACTGGCCCTTGCCTCAAACTTTTCCATATCAAATTTATGCATTTCATATTCAATCAACCTGGCCTTTATGATGGAAGGGAATGAATACCTTCCAATTCAAATAGGGAATTTGATATTTGTCTTATGCACATGAAATTAATTTATGCACGGGTTTTAGCTTCCTTGCTAGTTCACATAAAATAAATTTATCATCTACATACCTAGGCAACTTACAAGGCTTTCCCTCAAAACCACTAACCCTTATGTATGTGAAATTTTTATATTGAATGAAGTAGCATCCGTATTCCAAAATCACTTGTCTAGCTTGTTCAGACATCCTATATTGTCCCCACTCTAGCTTGAAAAGACAAATGATTGGGGCAAAGAAAGCATCATTAACTAACCTTACATTCCCACTCCAGTTGATCAGTTGCAGTTGGGGGAATATCTCATGCATTTGGCACTTCTTGAAATCTACACGTGGTGACAAACCCAGGAAACGTCTATGCCCAACAACATTGTAGATTAAGTAAGTCATCATATAAAATTCTAGCTCTGAATTGTCACCCATCTCAATTCTTGCTGCTAAGGTGACCATGTGGCCATGGAGTGCTTCTGTAATGAAATTTTCCCAACAAATACTCCCTTTTCTCTCCAAAATGATCCATATATAGGTAACCATCCATTCCTTAAATTCATTTATAGTTTCCAAACTCATCTTTTGAATTATTAACACAATGAAATCTTCAACTTCAAAAAATTGTTCCCTAACCAGCATTTTAGGGATTCTAGCTGTTGTCTTTTTCAAAATAAGCCATTTTGTATTTATCATCTTGGCATAGTCCTTTTTCTTTGCTTCATAATCATGTAGGGCTAATTTGATAGCAATGGTGATCGGGTTGGTGATTACAGGAAATTTTAACATTATTCTAATGGCTGTAGGCATCAATGTCAAAATTGCATCCCCACTTCCCATCTAAAACTTCCCTCTTTTCAGGATCATAATTCATGGCACAATGCCACATGAATTCTGGGCAATGAACCACCGATGGTGGGATAGCACCTGCTAAAGCAATACGACTATCTTGAACTTTTGCCTTTAGGGATTCACTCTTATGGGGGCTATTAAGTCTTTGAAGAAAATAATCTAGATCAAGCACACATTTTGGAAAGAACTAGTCATCAAGATCTGTAATGTTGAAAGAACTTTGACATTCTAATGGATCTGTCAATGCGTCAATAGATCAAGGAAAGAACTATCCCTAACTTGTCTAGATGTATCCCCCTCTTTCTGATCATAATTCATAAGAACAATAATCTTGTCCAAATCACTCTGTGACCCTTGATGCAACTGAGACACAACGAGAAAAAAGATGGCATGGTCTTCATCTTCAATTACCCTAACTTTCCTTTAAACCAACTTTCCACTGAAAGAGAAACACAAGAGTTTCTAAGCTCTTACCAGTCAATCCGTGAGTTCCTAAGCAATTTAAATCCAAATCAACAACCTTTTCAGTCCTCAGGTTTGTAATTCAAGCTCCACAGCTAATTACATGATAATTCTCCATGAAAATCACAAAGGTAGCAACAAAAATCAAGCAATTTGGTAAATAAAGATGAAAGCATTCACAGGATTTAAAATGTCCTTGATTTACATAGCAACATTAATGGTGGCAGAAATAAATGCAATGCATCATGACCATTCAATCTGCCATTCTCAATTTTGAAAATGAGCCATCCACGTGGAATAAAAATTTTTGCTAACACGGGCTTGGGGGCACCTTTTGTAATTTTGCAGCATTTGAGAATTTACACACTTCTGGAAAACTTGACCCACCCATCCACCTTTTAGTTTTCAACACGGGCTCGACACATGGTCGTATTTGGGTGATAGCAGGGTTGCACCCCTTTTCTGTAGTTTTATCCCATTTCCATTTCAATCCAAACATGCTTGAGTGCCCCAACGACCCGCATCCCTACCTTTTGCATATAAGTAGCCACGTGTCCCTTACAGGTTTCGGGAACCTTTTTACACCTTTACTCCTTTCCTCTTAAATGTGCGAAGCTACAAATGTGTAATGCCTCCCCACATCCACTCCAATTGTGACAAATGTACACTCCTTGACACCAATTGAGAAATTACTTGCGTTACCTTTTGATTGCGAATATTCGGAGAACATTTACCGGGTAATGGGGCCAATTTTGCACTTTGTGAATGCAACAAAAAATTACAAGTTTGCAAATTTGACCCACCATACCGAAATCAATTGGGAGTTGCCACGTATCAGTGGGTGATGGGAGAGAAAACACAAATAAAAAGACAAGACCCAGAAGCAATTTACAACAGGTGATCCCTCCAACTTCAAAACTTAAAACACAATAGGTTCCCCGCAAGAAACCGCCAAATAATGCATATATAGACATGATCCTCTACCGAAAAAGAGGAAAGACTAAACCATACATAGAAGAACCATAAAGCCAACTTGCACCCCTACAAGGAAAGTAGAAAAATATAACAAACAATGATAACAAATCTTAACCAAATAGGGGCGAGATTAATTTGAGCACATACTACTACAATGATAGAGTGAATCCAAAGGGAATCCGTTATATGGATGTACAAATCCTGTGGGACCAAATGGTCAAAGACAAACATCAAAAGATACGCATAACTATGAAGATGGTTAAGAAAATGGTCTATCTAGTGTTCAGGATAGGATGTAAAAATATATCACCACGAACATGGAATTTTTTGATGAGGTAGATGGTGCCCTAGATGGGACACAAGAGGGCGTGGCTGTCAATGTAGAGGATGACTTTGATGAGGTCAAGGGACCAAAATCCGTTGTTGTCAGAAGTCAAGTGATAGGGGAACTGAAGGGTTCATGTCCTATAGACATATGACATTAATGATGGAAAGATGAAGGTTTGATGAGGTCAAAGGACCAAAATTGATGTTGCCACAAAGGTGGGCTTACGATGCCAAGAATTCAAGTGATAGGGGAACCAAAGGGTTCATGTTCTATAGACATGATTTTAATGATGGAAATATGATGGTTTGATGAGGTCAAGGGACCAAAATTGATGCTGCCATAAAGGTGGGATTTTTGTTGTTACTTTGATGTGATGTTTTTGATGTGAAAAATATAATATTGAGATGTGGTCATGATTGTGTTGATAGATGTTGATATTGTTTGACGGATGTTGATGTTATATTTGGTAGGTGTTATGATTTTAAGATATCTTTTAAAATATATCAAAATGTGTCCTAACTTTTGGAGAAGAATAAATTGTGAAGTGATTGCTTTATATTATATTTGATACATATATGATGGGAATAAAATAGGGTGAAGGTACTTGCACTCTTGGTCTTTACAACAAATGTTAACAAATGACTAACAATGAGTAGTCACATGTAGGATATTGGATATAGGTGGCAGTTAAATGTATACCTTCCTTGGACATGAGAAGGGTTTACATATGCAAGTTGTGCGAGAGAGTAGGTTCTCCTATCAATGGTTTCATAGAGTGATGCCCCAACTTTTACATTTTATTTTTGAGGCAAATTGATTGATGCGGGAAGTTTTATTTGATGGGAAAGTTGATCAATGCTGGAAGCTTTCCTAGGATGTTTTTGATTTTTGAATTTTTGAAGGTTGATCGATGCAGGAAGCCTTTTTTATAGGTAATCATCTTTCAAGGGAGTGGTTGAAAAAAAATTATTTTTAAGAGTCATCCTTTGAGGGATTGGTCTATAAATTTTAACAAGTAGTTGTCCTTCAAGGGATCAATCTATTTTTTAATTTTTGAGAGTCTACTTTTATTTTTGATAATATAATTTTGATTTTTCAATAGTTGTCCTTCGGGAGATCAGTCTATTTGATTTTTTATAAGATGCATCCATAGATATTTTTGACTTTATTTGAGCTGAGGGTAGTCCTAATAGACCATTTTGAGGAGGGAAAGAGATGTGTGCACAAACTACACATGTGTGACCCATGACATATCTTTGATTGATATACAAGGTAGATGGATGTAATGACTATGGGGTTCTTGCTAATGAGGAACTTGTCCATATGAAATATGTGATGAAAAAAATTGTGGTGCTCATCATTAAGGTTTTAAGAATACTGATGGAAAACCACATAATTTCAAATAATTATGATGATGAGATGGTTGGTTGATGACGAAATAAAATCTTTGATGTGACTACTATCATGACGGTCAAAATGTTAACATTGGAAAGGCCACAAGTGCAAGGAATTCAGAGGTTCTTTTTCAAGTGTGTCATTAAGGGAGGTTAGACGAAAAGCTCCCAACCCATACTATATGGACTGATCTAGTTAGGGGAAAACTTTCCATGTTTACTCCATTCCATAGTAGTGATATTTTGACTACATTGAGAGGATGGGGTAGGTGAATATTCACCAGGGGGTGTGTGCAAGGTAAGACTTTTGAAGTCTCAATAGAGAGGATACCCCCTAGTGTGACGATGTGGCTAGAGATAACATGTGTTAAAGGGAACGATGCATTTCATATTAAGATGATGAAATATTTGATGTTGATTGATTAAGTACATGGTAAACAAGCGAGGAAGCAAAACCTTTGACAAAGGAGCCATTAAAATTTTGGATGAGAAATGAAAGAACGATTGATGAGGAGGGGTGGATGACAAAGATTTGGTTTTTCCTTTTCTTCATGTATGGCGATTTCTAATTTGCGTAGGTGGGTGAACCATACTGACTTGAGATGAGGGACCTTAGATGGAAGGTGATGAGAAGACGTATGAGAAAGGTTTGTCGAGATCTGATTGAGGATGACCCCCTTATCCCATAGATGTCAGTGAGGACATTGTCAGTGAATTAGGTGTAGATGTTGATGGGATTGAGAGATCTTCAATGGACGGTGCTGAAGAGATGTCTAGAAAAGTTTTGCTAATACCAGATTGAGGATGACCCCCTTATCCTCCAAATGTCATGGTAGACACTGACGAGGGTGGAGGTGTAGAAGATATTGATAATGGCTTAGGATGGTCTTCTTCTAGTAGAAGATCATTGATGAGGAAGAGTCATTGGATTATGGATTTAAGTACTTTACAACTCTCTATGTTATGACCTGGGATTCAATGGTAGGCACAAGTTTTATCTTTTTCGTACCATGCACGTTTATGAGTTTGTGGATTGGGTGTTTTGATGGGTGGTAATGTGATAAGATAAGCTTGTATGAGCCTCTCAAGGATATTGATGTAAATCCCTTTTGGGAGATTTGGATTAATGGATTTTGATTGTGATTTACGAGAATTCTTGGTAGGGCGCGTCTTATTTTAAGATGTAGGTGGATGCGTGGATGTCATATGGTATTGGAACATCATAGGGACATTGTGAGGTTGATAAGAGAGAGGATACGATCTAAGGATGGGATAGGATGTGGGATTGATAAAATTGGATGATGGATGAGGCCCCAAAAATAAATGAGGAGGGACGGATTATGGGTAAGACAACTTACGATTGTGTGATATTATATTGAGGTAAAGGATGGGGTCCCAAAATAGAAAATGAGGGTGGAACTCTATACATGATAGATTTGGATTGTGATAAAGGATGGGGTCCTAAAATCGATGGTAAGGTTAAGACCCTAGATGATGTGCGTTTTGATTTTGTAATGTTTACTTTAGATAGAGGAGAGGGGCTCAAAATAGATGATGAGGGTGAGGTCATTGATGTGATGGGATTTGATTGTATAGTGTTCAATTTAGGACAAGGTTCTAGAATGGATGATAAGTGAGGATTCGGGGATAGGATTGGTCTGATTTGGATGAGGGAGATGTTGTTTCTAGACATGATTGAGATGGGTTACATTTATGTGGGATACCTAATTCTTCAACTTGTTTACAAGATGGTTGGATGTCAAGATCTTTGATTAAAGGTGCCTCCTTTGTAACGGTCTCTGAAGTTAAGTCTAAAGGTTACAAGGAGGTAGTAGGTGATTAGATAGTAGATAATGATGACATTGATGCGTCAGGACTATCAAAAAGAAGATCCAGGGATTTTGAGTCTTCTAAAGGCAGTACCAGTGATGAAGGGGTCTCTTTATGGGGAAGATATTGCTTGATAGTATTGATGATTTGACTAGAAGGAAGGGTAGTATCTATATGAACTGACTCTATTGAGGGAGTTTGATCAAGAAGACAAGAAAGGGAAACATGTGTGGTAGTATCATCTAGTTCATAGGAAGACCTAGGGGAATTGAATAATACATGTGTAGACTGAGGATTGAGATGGCCTTCTTCAAGGGCTTGGATTTCTAACTTTCTAGCCATGGTGAAGGCTTTTTTTAAATTCTAGAATGTGTGTATCTAGAGGGTAGATGAGATGTGATGGACACATGATCAAAAAAACAACTCGATTGT